>BMAC01000354.1:77250-122236 GCA_014905375.1 Phtheirospermum japonicum | reverse complement strand
GAAAGAACTTGGGTTGCCTCCCAAGAAGCGCTTGTTTTACGTCATTAGCTCGACGTACTCCCTTTTCGTTTCATGCATAGTTTTGGTTTGAATCTTAGATCTACTCTTTGTTGCTTGTTATTTTCCTTAAAGTTTTGAACTTTCTTGTTAATTTCCATTGCTCCTTACATCCATGCTTTCAATTTTTGCTAATTTGCTTTATTTGAGTTTTTATGCATAGTTGTACCTTGTGCATGCATGCTTGTACTTGGTGAAACTTTGCATTTTCTTGCTTATTTTCATTACTTGCTTGCATTTACTTATTGAGGCATACGACGAGGCATCCTACCAACTTGCATTTCAATTTCTAGGATAGTTAGCTATTTTATTTGCTTTATTTTCATTTTCTCTTTATTTTTTCAAGCTTGAAACACATTGTAATCTTCAATCGAATCGAATTCCAATCACACCGAGCCAAATGAACTTTCAAATATTTTGAACCACGAAAAACTATACTTCAGTGAGCAGTTTTGCAAAGCGATGTATGAATTCTTTGAATCGGGGCATCTTTTGAAGCAAATAAATCATACAGTCCTTGCCATGATCCCTAAATCGGACCATCCTCGTCTGTTGGCGACTATCGGCCTATTGCTTGCTGCAATGTGACCTATAAAGTGATCTCTAAAATTTTGGCGGCGAGACTTGAATCCATCTTGGGCAAAATTGTGGATCAAGCCCAATCGACTTTTATGGAGGGGTGAAGTATGGTTGAGAATATTCACTTAGCTCAAGAACTTTTGAGAAAAGATCATCGGATCAAAAAGGTGTCCACCCGATGCATTCTCAAAATTGATCTCTGGAAGGCATTCGACTCAGTCAATTGGGGCTTTTTCAAATCCGTCTTTGAGGGGCTAAACTACCCGGATAAGTTTGTTAGTTGGGTCATGGAATGCGTGACCTCCACGTCTTATTCCATCTCACTTAATGGGAGCCTGCATGATTTTTTTGAAGGGAAGCATGGTTTGAGGCAAGGCAACCCACTCTCCCCATTCCTGTTCGTTATTTGCATAGAGTATCTTTCGAGGTCCTTGAATATAGCCACAACCAATATTGATTTCAGCTTTCATCCGAGGTGCGAGGAGAACCGAATTACCCACTTAGCTTTTCTTGATGATCTCATGCTCGTGGCGAGGGGCGATCCCACTTCAGTCTGTGTACTCATGGAGTGTCTCTCCAATTTCAGCGACAAGTCGGGGCTCAGTATGAATGCTTTGAAATCAGACCTATATACGGCGAAAATTGTGGGGGAGGACCTTGAGGAGATCTAAGAAATCACGGGCATCCCGCTTGGTATGATGCCTTTCCGCTACTTAGGCATTCCCCTCTCGGCTCACAAATTAAGGCCGATGCACTATGCGCCCTTTATCGATAAGATTACATCTTATATCAATGCATGGACTGCATCTTCTCTTTCATACGCGGGATGGTCTGAACTCATCCTATCGGTACTCCAGGGAGTTGAATATTTTTGGCTATACATCTTCCCCCTCCCGGCGGGGGTCATCGATAGAATCACCAAGTTGTGCCAAAATTTTCTTTGGAATTACAAAAATGCTACGGTTGCTTGGGACAAAGTCTACCTTCCTAAAGCTGAAGGGGGTCTCGTCTTTAGAGGCATCAAAGCGTGGAACGAGGCTCTGTTGACCAAAGCCTTGTGGAACATTCACAACAAAAAGGACACTCTTTGGGTTCGCTAGGTGCATAACATTTATTTGAAGAAATACACCTTATGGCAATGGACTTCGAATCGGGAGGATTCGCCATTGCTAAAAGGCTTGCTTCGCATAAGAGACAAGATTTGCACCCGGGAAGGGACTTTAGAGGCTGCAATCCATAAAATTTAGAGTTGGGACAGAGGGAATGGGCTTAGCATTGCGAAAGCCTATGATTATTTTTAGAAAACTGGGACTAAGAAGCACTGGGCTGCCGATGTTTGGAACGCATGCGTCACCCCGAAACATGCTTTCACCTTGTGGCTCGGCATCAAACAAAGGCTACTAACGAGGGACCGACTGCACTATCTTGACATTGACAAGGCTTGCGCATTTTGTGACCGTGTGGACGAATCTGTGCAGCACATCTTTTTCGAGTGAAGTTTTAGCGGGACAGTTTGGAGGGGCATTCGGGACTGGATAGGCATCAGGCGATCCATGACAATTATTGCTAGCGCCTTGAAGTGGATCAATAAAGAAGGAAGGAGCACCACTTGGCACGGCAAGGCCAAGCGCTTAGGGCTTGCGTGCACAGTCTATCACATTTCGACCGCGAGGAACCGACAGATTTTTGAAGACTTGTCCCCACAAGTGACCGACATCATTTTCAAGATCAAAATGCAAGTATACAAGACCATGTTCATTTTGTACCCTTATGTTTTAATTCATTTCGAACATGTAGCTAGGGGTGGTTGATATGTAGCGTATCGTTGATGTACAACTGGGTATGACCAGAGTATTTTGTATTGCCTACTTTGTAGCGCCCATTTTTGATCTATACAATTTACATTTGATCAAAAAAAAAAAAAAAAGATGAGATAAAACTTTTGACAATCAGATTGGGCCTCAAGGTGAGAAAATATGTACCAAAAAGTATTATTTTCCCTTTTCCTTTCTCTTTCTTTTCACTCTCGTAGACATAAACACACACATTTCATCATCATCGTTGTTGCCATGCCTCCCCTTCCATCAACCGTTGTCTCTAAAACTATAATCAAGCACAATCACATGAAATCTCACAGTTGCACCTAGTTGTTGGCCAACTAAAAATAACTCAGCCCGAAACCAAATCCCAAAATCCAAAGACTTCCAGCCTATCTTTATCATTTGCCACGCTTCACCTTGATCTAGTCATCGAGATTTCCTCCATCGTCCACACGAAACACTCACTACAACTACTAGTTTGGACTTGATACCATTGCCACCTTCAATCAGTGTGAACATAAAACTTGTTCGTCTCATACTCGAACCTCCAATTCCATAACTGTTAGACAAAGATCCTATATGAAAATAAGAATTTGCATCCTATGTATTTCTTAGAAGCTACATCGAACTTAAGAATTTAATACTTAACAAGTCAAAAATCCATATAAGGTTCCTTATATTTTATTTATTTAAGAATTTTTTATTTTTTATTTACTTTTCTATCTCTTTTACTTACAGGTGAAGTTACAGCGCGCTTGAATGAAATAAGAATAGAACAACTGATATGGAAGGTCAAGATTTAATTCCACATATATGGAAGAAGAGATCTGGTGAAGATTTGAGAAGTTCCACTCATTGAAAGTCTGAGTTGATGCATGAAGTCAATGAGTCCTTAGGAATCCGAATTCCATGCAAGGAAAAAAAAGAAAGGAAAGAATTAAATAAAATCCAAGTAGGATTTCAAGAGTAAGGTTGCTGGAAACCTACCCATGCACATGGCCCATGAAGTAACACGTCTACCTTAGGAAACCGACATAAGTTTAGTATATATAGTCAATAGGTTTAGTGTAAAAATTACTTCGAGTCAAAGTTAAAACAATCATATAAACATACTCGAATACTTTATTATACTTCATATTTAGGATTATATTACTATTCTAGTAATCTGCTAGGATATTGAAATAAGTTAGTATTTTTTAATTTTTTTAAGGTACTAGGGTTAATATCTTTTAACCTTTGAAGAAGTTCATAGGGCTTTACAAGTCCAAGGAAGTTGGTTAGAAGAGTAATTAAGGATAATGTGTAACTACTTTGGTAAGGTAAGAGAGTGTCCATACTTGTAAGCCAAAGTAGTTTATAGCGCAAACACTATATTAATGAAAGAGTTTGGAGAGGTTGATGTATTCTTACTCATGCAAGTAATCTTGAGTTTATATTATTTTTTTATTTCACACTTGTTTTATGTTTTTTACATAGGATATTTATACAACGTATATATTTCTAATGACCACACAATTTCAATTAGCACCAAAGCATTGTTATGTTATTTTTATAAGATAAAGATCAAGTGGATTACGAGGAGGGGTGACCATGAACCACGATCACAAATCAATGTCAAGACCTCCATTTTTGACGAATCTAATTATTCTTATTGGAAGTCTATGATGACTATTTATTTGACTTGTTAGGTAAAGGTATGTGGGAAAGCACCCAGAAAGGCTGGACTCATCCCATGATTCCTTAAGCTACATCTATTATTCACAAAGCAAAAGAAAAGGATAAAGAAGCAATCTCTAAAGAAGATCAAGAGAAATCTTCAAAAGAAGATTTACCACGGAAGATTATTCTCAAACCTAGAGAATTTTGGTGTAATATAGACAAAATAGAGGAAGAAGTCAACTTCAAGGCTTTGTATGCCATTCTTACCGCTGTTGATCAAACACGTCACAAGATGATTGGAAAGTGCACCACGTCACATAAAGCTTGGAAGATAATAGAATGTCAATTGAAGGTACAACCTCAGTAAAGATCTGTAAGCTACAAAAGATCACAAGTACCTTCTGAAAGAGGACGAAACCATTGAGATTTACTTTGCCAGGTTGTGTGATATTGTAAATTAAAGAGTTATGCTTGGTGAGGAGATTTATGAAGCAAAGCAAGTTCAGAAAATCATGAGAACTCTCCCTAAGAGTTTTATGAGAAGATTACATCGTTGGAGAGCTTTATGCATTTGGGAACCCTTGGTATTGATGATCTACTTTGTGATCTTCGAACCTTTGAGATCAATAATGGTTATGATAGGATAAAAAGCAAGGGTATTGTAATCATATCTTATGTACCTACACCACCCGATGAAGAAGAAGACGAGGATGATGCTGCAGTTGCAATGATATCTAGGAACTATGAACAATTGTAAAAGAAGGTCAACAAGGAAAATCTCAGAATAAGAAGTTATTTGACTCCATCAAACTCCCAAATCATTAAGGTAATGAGAGACGTAGCATAGCCAACCAACTTAAAGGTGGATAAGGATCAATGCAGGGATTATTGTGGCTTTAGATACTATGCGAATGAATTTTGTAATTTTCTAAGAAAGAACAAAGCCTCCAAGGCAACATGGACATCAGAAGATGAAGAGGGGGAGGAAAAAACTTAAGAAACTGAGCACACAAGCAACATAGCTATCCTCTCCAATAATTTTATTTGCATAACTTCATTCCTTGGCATATCTAACATGGATCAAGGTATGAATTCTTTCCAATGTTAAATTAGAATTTATTATGATGATGGAGTTATAGTTCCTGGTGAAGAGGATCAAAGCATACATAAGCTTGTCATTGAGAAGTGCATCTAGGCATGAAAGATTGTCAAAGACTTACGAACTCAGATCAAATTGTTGAAGGTGCTTAAGCTTTAATCAGAATAACTAGTGACTGAATTGATGTACTTATATGGTGAAGTTCACAACCTTTGCGTAGAACTTTCCAAATTAAATGATAGTTTTATAGGTAACCACTTAATTGCTGGAAATCGAGAAGCTGAGTTGAACCAGACACTCTCTAGACTCGACTCTTTGACAATGAACATAAATCGTCCAAATAGGTATATATTAAAAAGGATCGAGTTACTGAACCACTTAGAATCAAGTTGCTTATTTTATAGTGTATTGCAGGATAAAAAGATAATGAGGTTCTCTCTCTCAAAAAGTAATTATCTAGGTTAATGAAGTTACATGAAGACTGATTGATGTTCATACTATAATTGTACACAAGCATACTCAGAGAACTGAAGAACTTTCAAAAGAAATTTAATTACCTCAGAAAGTGAACATAAGTAAGGTAAGTCTAGATGAATTGGTCAACATGGGAAAAAGGTATGACAAACATGATATTGGTTTTAAAGGTGAAACTTCTAAATTTAGTCATGATATCAAGTTTGTTAAAAGTATTGTGCCTCATGTTATGTCAAAAGTTAAGAACACTTACTCCCCACCCCCTGTCGTGAAGCAAAATTTAAAAGTTATTGTGAAAAATCTTACTTTTATTTGTCATTAATGTGGTATTCTGGGTCACATTCATCTTAAGTGCTATAAAATGCATCATGACTTATATGCAGGGAATGTACATGCATGTATTTCTAGTGGTGTGCCTTTTCGTAAACTAAAACTTAAATTTGATTTGAAAAACCACACATAGAAAAAGATATGGGTACCAAAATATAAACATAGATGTTTAATGTGTTAGTTTTGAAAATAAGTTTTAAAGGTGAATGGTATTTTGATAGTGGTTGCTCTCAGAATATGATTGGAGTTAAGTCATATCTTACTAATATTGTGTCTGTGTCTAATTCTGTGGCAACTTTTGGTGATCATGTGAGTAATAAGGTCGTAGTTGTTGGATGTTTGAATGTTGAAAACTTACCAAAGCTTGAAAATGTTTTTTGGTTGAGAGCTTGAAAGCCAATTTTCTAAGCATTAGTCAACTTTGTGATCAAGGTCTTAAGGCCACGATTACTAAAGATAAGTATCTTATTTTTAACAATTTGGATAATCATTTTCTTACAAGGACTAGATTAGTTGACAATTTCTATTTGGTTGAGCATGAACTTACATGTCACTCGATCAAGTGGAGTGACACTGAATTATGGCATAAAGATTGAGTCGTATTCTCTATGATTATTTCCGAATTCTGTCTAGTGTAGGTGTTGCTTGTGGTCTCTAATAACTTTAGGAGAAGCAACATGGTGTCTGTGAAAATTGTTAGAAAGGTAAGCAAAAATGTGCTCCTCACAAAGCACTTCATGTAGTTACCATGAAGTAGATTCTCGAGTTACTGCAGATGGGCTTGATCGGACCAATTTAGATTGAGAGTTGGAGTGTTAAGAAGCATAAACTTGGGATATTAGATGGTTTTTCTATATATACTTAGATAGATTTCATTATAGAAAAATCAGATTCACTTGAATACTTCAAAACTCTTTGTCCAAAAATAAAAAATGAAAAGAAATGCAAAAAAATTAAGATTAGGAGTGATTGTGGGAAAGAATTTGAAAATGTATTATTTGTTAAGTTTTTTGATTCACATGGCATATCTCATGAGTCTTTTGGATCTAAGACTCCACAACAGAATATTTTTGTGGACAGAAATAATTGTACCTCAGTAGAAATGACACAGGTAATGATGATCTCCTAAGACTTGTCACCACATTAGTGGGCTAATGTTCTTAATACCGCATGTTATCTCATCAATTGAGTGTAACTTCACAAAAGTATTGGAATTACTCCATATGAGATATAGTAGGGTAAGTTTATTAGTCTAAATAATGTTCATGTGTTAAGGTGTAAGTGCTACATTTATAATGATAGAGACCAGCTTGGCCAGTTTAGTTTAAAAAGTGATGCAGGTCGATTCCTAGGTTACTCCAATAACATTCATGCATATATGGTCTATATTCTTAGAACTGAGACTATTATGGAGTCTATCATTTTTGATGATGTCATTAAAAAGGAACTAGTACATGATACTACTAATGATGTGCAAAGAAGGAGATTCTGAACAGGTTCTAGGTACATATGTTGCTGAATATAATGTTCCTACATCCTCACAGAATGATTTTGAACCTAAGAGGTATCCACCTGGTAAGATTCGAAAGGATCTTCCTATTCTATTAATTGATAAATTAGATGAAAAGAATCTTCATAATATGAAAAAATTTATAAAAAGATGATTAATTATTCTCATGTTACTTGTTATAATTCCTTGATTGAGCTAAAAAAATGTTAAAGAAGCACTTAAGGATACCAACTAGATTTAAGCGATGCAGGATGAGTTAAAATGGTTTTTTAGGTAGGATGTTTAGGGAATTATTCCCACTTCTGACCTATTTAAAAATAAATCTCTTGAATTGGGGAAGATCACTAGGAATAAGGCACATCTAGTTGCAAAGGGTTACACTCAAATTGTAACAGGATGGTATTGATTTTGATAAAACTTTTGCACCTATTATACTTTTAGAATATGTTTGAATGATTCCTATCTATTACATTCTTAAAACATTTTATTGTGTACCAAATGGATGTGAAAAGTGATTTTCTAAATGGTTTTCTAAAAGAGGTTTCTGATGTGAAGCATCCTAAGGGTTTTGTTGACCCTCATAAACCTAACCATGTTTATTGGCTCAAGAAGGCCCATATGGTGTTAAAAAAAGCTCCTAGATAATGGTATGAGTGTCTAACCAAGTTTCTACTTGAGAAAGGCAATCAACAAGGGGGAGCAGATCAAACTCTTTATGTACAAAAAGCTAAAAAAGTTATGACTATCGTATAAATTTACATGGATGAAATTATCTTTGGATCTAACTCACAAGCCATGTTTAAAGAATTTTTTCACAACATGTCAAGGGAATTCAAGATGAGCGTGGTAGGTGAACTTACATAATAGGTTGTGTAAAGTAGTGATGGTACTTTTATTCATCAAACTAAGTATGTTAATGATTTAGTGAAACTTTATAGGGATGATGGAGGAAGTAGAACCTCTATATAAGTGTGATTGGTAGCTTATTATATTTGACTATTAGCATACCTAACTTGTGTTATACTGTAGGTGTGTGTGCTAGGTACCAATTCAATCCCAAGGAGTCCCATCCGAAAGTTTTCAAACACATTATTAGATATGTCAGTGGAACCTCTAATTTTGGGATATCTTACTCCCATAACACAAGTTCCAGTCTTACAAGTTATTATGATGTAGATTTGGTTTCATGGTTTAGCTGCGTATCTCTTTCCGCTACAGATGTTGAGTACATTGCTACAGGAAGTTATTGTTCCCAACTTGTGTGAATGAAGTAAATGATGTTTGAATATGGCATCTAGGTAAATTTAATTCAACTCTTTTGTGACAACATCAATACTATAAACATATCTTGCAATCATATCCAACACTTCCGAAATAAGCTTATTGATATTAGACATCATTTTATTAGAAATCTGGTTGAGGATGAGATAATTACTTTAGATCATTTTCCTAAACTAGACTAGCTGGCTGATATCTTTACAAAATCGCTAGATGCCCAAAGATTTAACTCTCTAATGAAATCCTTATAGATGAGCATTTTGCGATTACTTGCATCTATATTATATTAATAAATGATAAACATGATTTTTATGCACATATTGAGATTTATTTGATTAAGTTTCAACAACTGTTGATTGATAAACACGGGTATTAAGCATATTTTGGTATTTATTTAGTTAGGTTTTAATTATGATTGGGCTTCTATGACGTCTTTTAACTTCATTTTATATTATTCGAACATTATTATGTTTTTGGTATGTTTTTATTTTTTTAGGAATTTGGAGCTCATTGGGCTTAACAATAATGAATAGAGATTTGGGCTAGAATTAAAGAAGACAAAATCCATTGGGCCACAACCAGGCCTGACCCACACAACCCAAATAGTCAATGGAGCCCAGAGACTCACTATCAATCCCGTTAGCGATCGATAGTGGGGTCTCTAATGAGCGTTATTTTCTTGGAAATGATTATCGACCCAAGTAGCGGTCGATAGCCCGATCACTATTGTCTCATGTTTTCACGTCAACCATTATCGACCCAAGTAGATCGATAATAGGGCAATTAATGGGTCAACATGCATTACAAAATGGCTTAGAATCAGTGTTAATGAACGAGATTTGGTTTCTACAATAAAAGGCGCCTTGGTTGCTGTTCAGATACATCATTTGATACATCATCTCATATCAATCTACATACATTATCCATCATAGTTAGTCT
The DNA here is from genome assembly GCA_014905375.1 of Phtheirospermum japonicum. Lineage (NCBI taxonomy): Eukaryota > Viridiplantae > Streptophyta > Magnoliopsida > Lamiales > Orobanchaceae > Phtheirospermum > Phtheirospermum japonicum. The sequence continues at coordinate 112,491 of BMAC01000354.1, read as the reverse complement.
AAAATTTATGAGTTTGATAATAAGAGTGCTTGGGAGGAATCAATTAGATTCAAAGATCAACATCAACCATATGGTATCTCTTTTTTTGTTTTTCATTATGAATACTAGATGTTCGATGAATTGTTTGTATGGATTCATGAAAATGTCTAGATAATTTCCTTACATTCTGGGTTTGGTATGAATAATGATTGAATAATATTTTGATAATTCATTCGATTTAAGTATGATCCTTTTGTTTAATTTCGTGTTTTGATTATATTGGTTCATAAGTGATTAGAAAACATTTGTATTTCTTAAAGTTGCGATTGATGACAAACTCAAAACTACTAGTTTGATAAATCATAATTCGAGAGATGAGGTTTATCAATATACTTTCGAACATGAAACACTCTAATCAATAAGACCAAGAGGTTTGGGGTTAGTAGGGAAGTCGAACAGATCTTTCATTGTAGAGCTCCAAAGTTTTACCGGTCTTGAAAGCCTTTTGGAGTCCTAACTATGATTTCAAATGGACACATTGTTCCATCTTTAGATAAACGGTTTAATCACTTTGAGAGAAAGATTAATCTACAATTGTGATTGACTTATAATCGAATTGATTCACAATATACTTTATAGATTGAAAAAGATGAATATTAGAATTTCATTATGATTCCAAACCCCAGAATATCCATTAACACTTTAATTTCTCAAAATTCTACAAATTGTCTTTTGTTCTTAATACTTCTTAATAATTTATAATCGTCATTTGTAACTACAAAACCCAACTCGTTTTCTATCGTTTAGATAAAAACTACATTATCTATATTATATTACTTATCAATATTGAGTTGTTACATAGTCTTTCCGGGATTCGACCTTGCTCCTTTTGTACTACATCTACACCATATACTTGTAGTTAGGTAGAGTATAAGAGTGAACAAGTTTTTATAACTCGAACCAGTCCCTAGTGAAAATGGGGATCTGTAATTCTTGGCGCCGGTGTCGGGGACTATTGGGTTTAAATTGATAATAATATAATTGATATATTAGTTTTAATCTAAACACTTGTTATATTTTAATTGGAGTTTAGATTGGGTTAACTGCAGGTGGTGTATGCGCACACGTTCTAAAGGGGAACCTTTGGAACCCATCAACCGAGAGATTGAGGTGACTTGTCGATGAAACAAGTCCAAAAGAATAAGAGCCAAGATATCTAGAAATCCAGACAATGATCAGATCAATCAACTCCAACAACAACTTCGAGCGTTGCAAGCACAACCTCAACAAAATGCAGAAGCAACCATCCGGAACATGTTCCAACCCATTTCTAACCAAGGCCACAAAGGAGAAAATGGACTAGTTATTTAAGCTAAAAACTCCAAGTTGATGACGGGATTGATAGCGATGGTTCAACAAATTTAATTTAGCAGAACTGCCATAGACGACCTGAACACACATTCGGCGTAGTTCTTGGAGATATGCGGGACCATCAAGATGAATATAACCACTGAGTTTGGATCCATTGGCACATGGAACAAGATGTGTCAAATTATTTTTCTAAAATTCTTTCCACTGAGTAAGACATTGACGTTCAAGAGTGAGGTCACAATTTTTTTCCAATTAGACAAAGACCCATTACACGAAGCATGGGAAAGATGAAGAGAGTTATTCAGAAAGAGCCCTCAACACTGTTTTCCTAAAGACCAACAAAGTTGCTACTTTTACAATGGGTTGAGTGGGCACATGAAGGTTATGGAGATGCCTCATCCGGGGGTGCTTTGCTAGTGAAAAGCACCGATGAGGTGTTGACCATACATGAAGAGAGGGAGAACTATAGTTATCAATGGCCGACAGAACGATCAATGATGAAGAAAGTTGGGATGGTGGGTGAGAATAATGTGATGACCTCTATGACACAACAATTAGCAGTGATGAATACCAAGTTCGATATGGTTAAGTCATAAAGATTGGGACATTTGATGATCCAATTAAGTGAAGTTGCCATTCAAGAAGGGGTTAAAGTTGGTAATTATATCAATCAAAGAAACTTTAAAAACAATTATAGAGGCAACCAAGTTGGCATCAATACCATCTATGGATGAGAAATCATCCAAATTTCTCCTAAGCCAATCCGAACAATGCACTTCAACCACCACCAAGTTTTTCGGTGACACGCATCAAAGATATGCTTACTGCATTCATAGGTGAAACAAAGTCTCAGTTTGAGAAGGGTGAAGCAACGATGGATTGAATGGAAGCGAACATAGCTCAAATGAACGGGTCGGTTGAGACTCACATGAAGGCACTTGAGACCCAATTTTCCCAATTGGCCATCATTATTGGAAACCAACTGAGGGAAAATTCCAAGAAGCACGGAAGTAAACCCCAAAGAACAAGTGAATGAAATTCATTTGAAGAGTAAAACGATTTATGAAGGACCAAAAATGTCGGACATTGAACGAGAACTTATGAAAGAAGTGGAAAAATATGCCGATGAGGATATGGTTGGAGAAGAGATTGAAAAAAGGGCTGAGAAGTCAAATCTAACTTTATTCTCCTTAATCTTTTGAATTTATTACCGTTTCCACAAAGAACTAAAAAGAAACAAATAATGAGCGATTTTCTGAATTTTTAGATATTATTCAGAAAAATCCATATAAACATACCATTTGTCGATGCTTTGATGCAATGTCGAACTACAGGAGGTTCTTAGAGGAGATAATAAGCAAAAATAGAAGAATTGAAGATTACGAGATCGTGAACCTTGTGGAGGAATGTAATGCAGTCATACAAAAGAAATTACCTCTCAAATACAAGGATACCAAGACTTTCAAGATCCCATGCACGATCGAAGGAAGCTTATTGACAACATCATTATGTGATCTCGGTGAAAGCATAAACCTCATGACATTATTAATTTTTGAAAAATTGGAGATTGAAAGCATCAAGCCAACGAATATTACGCTCCAATTAGTAGATAGAACCTTAACGTACTTGAAGGATATAGTCGAGGATGTACTGGTGAAAGTCGATGACTTTTACTTCCCCGTTGATTTTGTAGTATTAGATATTAAAGAAGACAAATATGTGTCATTGATATTAGGCCCACCATTTTTAGCAACAAGACGAGCTATTATTGATGTTGGGAAGGGAGAACTCACATTACGTATCAATGATGAGCAAAAAGTTTTAAAATTTATAATTTCATGAAAATATGCGATAACGTGCAACGAACTGAAGAGTGTAAAAGTATAGATAATTTCGATGTTAATGTTTAAAATATCTTGATTACACCATCGAATCAATTTTTGCACAACTCCTTTAGTTCTTGTTGAAATGTTATGAAATTTTGTTGGTATGCAGGAAGCACGAGTGAAAGAAGTTGAGATCCAAAAAGGAACGAATAAGATGGTGATGGCATCACCGTTCAAAACACCAATCTCTTGATGAAAAAGAGCGTCTAGATTAAAGATGAAAGAAATCGTTTGTTGGGAGTCAACCCAACATTGTAAGGTACACAAGTAGTTTGCAATTTAAGAAAAATAAAGAAACTTAGGGCTTTGACCCACTAACGACCCGATTATCGGTCGCTAGTGGGATTTCTACTATGTGATGTTTGAAGGCAAGCACTAGCGACTTGAGTATCAGTCACTAGCAAGACTGCTACTGTGTTCCTTTTTCAAAGCAATCGTTACTGACCCAACTGCTATAAGCCTAGAAAAACAGAAAAAAAAAATCCTTACCCTTATTTCTCTCATCCCCAACACACAAATACCTCTTCCCTTTTGCAAAATCTTCATTTTCCTTTCATTTCTCAGCGAATTTATGTTCTAAACACAAAACATTTCAAGAAAACTTCGAATCGCCAACCCAAATCCAATAACAAGGTATGGATTCTTCAAAATTCTCAATAGGGTTCTTCATTTTTGAATTTTTGGATTTTTGTAGGATTGGTTCAAATTATATATGTGTACGTATTAATTGATGCTTATGATTGTACATGATTATAAAATTATTTGATTAGGTGCATGGGCTACTTCAAAATTTGAATTTGACTTTGAATTTTCATTGAGAAGCTTTGTCGAACACTTGATATGCTTGCTTAGTTCTTGAATTTTTATGCATTTTGACATGATTAAAGCATGCTATGATGATTATTTACTCATTAGAGTATGAATTCCTTGATATTGTAGCCTTGAGATTGAATAATTTGATGTTTGGGGAGTTATTCATCCATTTGAGGGGATAGTTTTTTAAACAACGATCAGTTGGACTTGAGTTTTTGAATTTTACTTTGAATTATGCATGATATTCATGATTGAGTCATTATTTGAGATATTGAGTCCATTATGAGTTTATTTTGATGAAAATGAAAGACGAATGATGTTTGGTTTTGGTTGTTGAACTGGATAAACAAAGTAATTGTTAAATTCAACTAGAGTCAAGTGTAATTGGAGCCTTGTTGTAGGAATGGATCCATGACACAATGTGAGGCAATCCCTCTTGAGAACTCCAAGTATGGGAACTGACCCCATACCACCACCATCTCCTCAATATCCATCTAAAGAAGAGGAGGAGTATGTCCCTTACCGGGCTACCAATTTAGATGAAGTTGGAGTCCGATTATTCATACCAGAGAGTAGAAAGAAGTGTGATCGACTTAGATTATTGGGAGTCCAAGAGACAAAGTACGTAAACTCATTTAGAATTGAAGACAATGTGAACCGACTCTTTATTCGGAATGGGTGGAACGATGGGCTCATGAATGGAAGATGGCCAACTTATCATCAGATGACAATGGAGTTCTTGAGCACCCTCGTGGTTAAGAGGGTGAGGACGACAAGAGATCCGATTGCGATCTCTTTCCATTGAGTAACACCGAATGCTACATCACATTGGCCCAAATTATGAGTATCTTCAACCTTCTCGATGGAGGTTTTTGTGATTATTTACCTGCAAATTATGATTGAGAAGAACTTTGGGCCACCATTATAAGGAAATTCAGGAAAGAAGAATCCTCAGAGACTTAGAACCCGATATTCTGATACATTCAAAGGGTGATATCATCAACAACTCTCACCCGTCATGAAACTAGAAGCATGAGGAAGCAAGAAGTCTTGGCACAATGGTGTATTCTATCAGGAATGACGTTCAACGTCACGTGGGCCCTCATCGAGCAATTTGTATTAGAATTGAATATAATGAATGGGCCCATTTGTATTGGCGGTTTCATCACCCCATGCACAATCATTAGGACTCTACTCTCACTAGTCAAATTTACCCCTAAGAGCATCAGCTAAACATCAAGCACTTGCAGATATCAAGCATGATCATCCCACATGGTGATCACTATTTATTCCAACAATGGGCGAAGGATGACTTTCCGCTCCCAAACCCAACACTCACTTCACCTGTAAATCTCCATGAAAGGACAAACTAGACCCTCTCCTAGCAAGAACATCAGCTGTCATATAAGCTTTCATAGGCCAATGAGCCAATGATGATGAAGTGGGATCATCATGATGCCGATCGAGGGAGGAGCATGATTCTAACCGAACTGTAGGCATGATTCATAAGTAATAAGTTGAGATGTAGCAACATATATGAAGAATGATGCGGATGGTGAGGCGAATGGACAACTTCAATATCACCTGGAATGACTATGTCGTCGAACCCGACTCGCCTTCATATTTGTGAGTCTCGGCCACAGTAAGACACTCACTCACTTTCAAACTTGTTACAACTTAATAACAAATGAGTTTGGGGGGAATGGAGTGCAACTTACTTTGTCCATGTTTATTACATTTTTAACTTTTACATTTTCATATAGGATTGCACTATTTGTTTTCTATTTATTTTTATTTTCCTTATTTTTATTAAATTTTGCATGTTTAATTGTTCTTAATAAAAGTTTGGATGTTTGCTCAGTATGTAATAATATTTGAGCTTATTTTGATGAAATTGCATTTGTATGGACCTCTTGTTTGATTATGTTAATGATGTGCTAAGGATGAGTTGATTTTCAAAAATTTTATATATACAAAAAACATGATTGAACAAAAGTGCTATGCCCTAGTAATATTTATCTTCTTGATTTTGAAATAAATGATATGCTTGTGAGATTTGGACCTTTATGACTGAAAAATCATAAAAATAGTAATTTCTTTCTTGAGTAAATTATCGGCCATGTGTGTATCTCCTTAGAACTTATTTTTGTTTTGTCTCAAGGTTACAAGTGTTCGAATTGACTTGAAAATGATTTAGGCAATTTTTGAAAACCTGATTTCATCCTGGTACACATATAAAACACTACAACAAAATAAACTCTAGTCAGCCCCATTTGAGCTTTTATTTCTCATTCCTTGATAGCTATGAGCTGATTACATGCTCTTGAGAAGCCCTTTTAAAAGATTTTACTTTTTGCAAGGAATTTGAGAGTTTCATGTTTGTTGTAAAATTGAGTTGAATGATGATTAGGTGCAGGGAAAGATAAAAATAATCCTATGCTTAAAGGCTATTCTTGTTCATTCTTTTAGTAAGTAAAGAATTAGTTCAAAAGCTTCAAGTAAATAACAATAAGTTAGTAGTTTTTGGGTTTGGTTGAGAGCTTATTTCTTAAATCTTGTTCTACAAAAATTTGGGTTATTGGGTTTAAGGTGAAGCATAAAAAGTTTCAAAAGTTTAATTGAGCCTTTAATTTTTGCATTTTAATCACTTTTATCCAAATCTTCCATACCTAATCAAAGAGCCTATATTACAACCTTAATAAAAGACCTATTTCATTTTTGTCATTTCATACACATCGAGCAGTGGAGAGACAAATAATTTGTAAGCTTATGTTAGAGTGCGTACATTGACCTGATATCAAGCGTATGCACGTCCCAATCAAACACTTGTGTAGTGAGCGAAATACTTGATAGAATCATTGTGAATAGGCTCAGGCTAGAACATGCAAGAATTAAAAGGTATTAAAGGTGTTTTGATCATGTTTTTAATATTATGCTTTGAAAAATGATACTTCCGAAGAAAAATATATCATCAACATTTTTTCCATGTCCATACTTGTGTTTATTTCTATAGTTTTCTTTTGTTTCTTCGAGGACAAATAAACCCCTTAAGTTTGGGGAAGTTTAATAAATACAATTTTTAACCATATTTTGGAACTTATTTAGTTAGTTTTCAATTACTAATTGTGCTTTTATAACTTCTTTTAGCTTCATTTTATATTATTTGGACAACATTACGTGTTTGGTATGTTTTTATTGTGTTTGTAGGAATTTGGAGCTCAATGGGATTACTAATGATGATAATAAAGATTTAGTCCAGAAATAAAGAAGAGAAGAATCCTTTAGGCCATAGCTAGGGCTGGCCCACATAACCCAAATAGTCAACGGATCCTAGAAACTGACTATTGACCCCATCAGCAGTTGATAGTGGGTTCGATAATGAGAATTAATTTCTTTATAACAATTATCAACCCAAGTAATGGTCGATAGCTAGACCACCACTGTGTCATATTCTTACAACAACCATTACTGACCCGACTAGCGGTTGATAGTGCGGTCGATAATGAGTCCATAGGGGCTACAAAATGGCCCAAAATCAGAGTTAATGGCTAAGATTTGATTTACTATTATAAAAGGTGTCTTGGTTGCTGTCCAGATACATTATCTGATACAACTACATCATCTCATATCAATATAAGTACATTATCCACCATATTTATGCAAGAACTTTTGAGTTTGAGAGTGAGTGCTTGGGAAGAATCAATTGGACTCAGAGATCGACGTCAACCATATGGTTATGTATTTTTTTATTTCTCGTTATGAATGTTAGATGTTTGATGAGATTTTTATGCGAATTCATGAATATTTCTAGATAATTCTCTTATATTTTGGGGTTTGGTATTGGATAATATTTTGATAATTCATTAAACTCAAGTATGATACTTTTGCTTATTTTCATGTTTAGATTATCTTGGCAATAAGTTCTTAGCAAAGATTTGTGTTTCTTAGAGATGTAATTGATTGACAACCTTTAAAAACTACTAGTTTGATAAATCATAATTCGAGAGATTAGGTTTACCAATAGACTTTCGAACACAAAATACTCTAATCAACAAGACCGAAAGGTTTGCAACTAGTAGGGAAGTCGTAAAAATCTTTAAAACATTGTAGAGTTCTAAAGTTGTACCGACCTTTAAATTCTTTTGGAGTCCTAAATATGATTTGAGATGGACATATTGTTTCATGTTTAGATCTAGTACTTAATCACTTTGAGAGAAGGATTAATCTATAATTGTGATTGACTTATAATCGAATTGAATCACAATATACTTGATAGATTGAAAAAGATGAACATTAAGATTTCATTAAAATTCCAAACCCAGAATATCCATCAATACTTGAATTTCTCGAAATTTCACAAATTATCTTTTCTTCTTAAAACTTTTTAATAGTTTATAATCGTCATTAGTAACGATAAAACCAAACTCGTTTTCTATCATCTAGATAAAATAATATTATCTATATTATATTAATTATCAATATAGAACTTTTCCATAGTCCTCGTGGGATTTGACCTTACTCATTTTGTATTACATCTACACTGTATACTTGTGGTTAGGTAGAGTATAAGAGTGAACAAGTTTATATAACTCAAACCAATCCCCAGTGAAAACGGGGAGTGGTCATGTATGTAGTTATAAGGCCTTTTAGCTATAATTTATATTATTTAGACATTATTACATATCTGATATTTTTATGTTGTTTTTGTAGGATAGTTTGGAGCAAATTGGGCTTAAAAGAGCTTAAGAAATAAAAGAGTGAGGATTTGGACCAAAGCTAGGAAGAAAAGAGACTGTGGGGCCAAAATTAGAGCAATTCCACAATCCCTCGGAGTCAACAAAGCCCAAAGACTCATTATCGACCCTATTCGCAATCTATAATGAGATTGCTACTTTGAATTATTTTTACAACTACCATTAGTGACCCAATTATTAGTCATTAATGATGCTTCTAACATTATAATATGTTACAATATCATAGTTAAAGTCCTAATTTTGAAATTCCTACTATAAGAGGAGCTCAGTGCAGGTCCAGAAAAAGGCAGATTGGAGAACACCAAAATTTCTCATATTAGTTCTATATTGTGATGTAGAATAGTGTAGAGAGTGATTTGAAGGAGAAACACACGGTGTAATAAGATCAACGGGTCCACACACTTCTTACAGTTCATCTTGTCCTTTGATTTTAGTTATGAATGCTAAGTGTTTGATGAGTTTATTGACTCATTTTCATAATATATTTAGTTAATTCTTAATTATTCTAGGTTATTGGGAAACAATAAATGAATAATGTCTTGATATTTATTTCAATTCGAGTATGATCTCTTTGCTATATTTGTGTTTTGATTTTATTGTTGTGTGAATGAATAATAACCATTTATGCTAATATATTTGTGATTGACAACATTTTTTATCTAATAGTTTGATAAAACAATATTCAAGAGATGAGGTTTATCAATAGGATTTCAAACATGAGATATTCTAATCAATAAAACCGAGATGTTTAAGATTAGAAGTGAAGTCATATAAATCTTCAAAACCTTTTGGAGTTCTAAGCATGATTTCAAATGGACATGTTATTCATTAGTTTAATCACTTTAAGAGAAGGATTAAACTGAAATTATGACTGGATTATAGTGAATTGAGTTACAAAATACTTGATTGATATGGAAAGGAAGAACATCAATAGTTCATTGTAATCCCAAACCTTGAAATATCCTCTATCACTTGATTCTCTATTTTGCAACTCTTTTTTTTTTTTGTTCTTGGTTGATTGATTGTTTTATTATTGATATATTTGTTAATAATGAATTGATTATGTCTTCAATTAATAAAATTTTAAGTGTTTTATTTGCATGAATCTCCTTTTCCAAGCTACACTCAAGAGTTTGATAGTAATCATGTTTTTGATTGTATAAGTGATTTTGGTGTTTTGCAGGAGATATCAAGAAAGTGCGTGAATTTTTGTAAGTTAAAGAAAGAAGAGCTGAAAATGAGGAGACAATTTTAGAATTGAAGGAGTTATCAGAGCATTTGAAATATACTTTTCTTAGCTAGAACGACATATATTCGATAATTATTTCAGCTTGTCTTTCCAATTATGAGTTTGATATACTGTTGAGAGTTGTAAGAAACATAAATCAACTATAGGATGGTAAATTGAGGATTTGAAAGGGATTAGACCATCTATTTGCATTCACACAATCCTTTTAGAAGATGTATATAAACCTTGTGTACAAGATCAAAGGCGGTTGAATCCGATTATGTAAGAAGTAGTAAGATAAGATGTCTTTAAGTGGTTAGATGCGAGGATTATTTTTGCTATTTTTGATAGTGAGTGGGTGAGTCCTACTCAAGTTATGCCTAAAAAGGGGGGGCTAACAGTAATTAAAGATGATAAAAATGAGTTGATAGCTACTAGATTAGTTACTGGTTGGAGAGTCTGTATTGATTACCGTAAACTAAATTCATCAACTAAAATATCATTTTCCTCTTCCCTTTATTGATCAAATGCTTGATATGTTAGCTAGTTATGGCTTATAAGTACTATTACTTTCTTGATGGTTACTCGGGTTACAATTAAATTATAATTTCACATGAAGATTAAGAAAAACTACTTTTACATTCCCTTATGGTACATTCGCTTTTCACCGCATGCCATTGGGATTATGTAATGCAACAAAAAAATTTCAAAGGTGTATGATGGCAATGTTTCATGTTTTAATTGATAATACCATGGAGGTTTTTATGGATGATTTCTTTATCTTTGGATCTTCTTTTGATCGTAGTTTGAGAAATCTAACACTGGGATTATAGAGATGTGAATAGATGAATTTAGTATTCAACTGGGATAAGCGCAACTTTATGGTGTGAGATGGTATAGTTATTGGTCACGAATGTCATCTACAACTTCCAAAGGTTGATTGGGGCAAGATAGTGGCTATTGAGAAACTTCCACTAATGAAATATGAGAAGTCTGTAAGGAGATTCTTAGGTTATGTCGGATTTTATAGGAGGCTTATTCGTGATTTATCCAAAATTACTAAACCTCTATATCATATACTTGATAAAAATGCTTCATATGATTTTAGTGATAAGTGTATGCAGGCATTTGAACCATTAATGAAGGAATTAGTGGGTGCTCTAGTGCTCGTAGCTCCTGATTGGTCACAAAAATTTGAATTGATGTGTGATACATGTGACATATAAATTAGAGTAGCATTGAGCCAAAAGAGAAAAAAGTTCTTCAAGGTGATTTACTATGCAATTAGAACCCTCGATTCTCACAATCTAATTACACCATAACTGAAAGAGAAATGTTGGGAGCGATGTACACTCTCAATAAAGTTGATCCTATTTGATAGAAATGAGAACAATAGTATATACTGATCATGAGACTCTTTGACACTTGTTTGAGAAGAAAGAGGCAAAACCAAGGCTAGTTTGGTGGATTCTCTTATTCTCAGAGTTCAAATTCGAATATAGAGATTTAAGAGGATGTGAGAACGTAGTGGTGGATCATGTTTCCCATCCAAAGAATACAGTAGAATGTGAAAACCAAAAGGTACCAATTAATGAAAAGAATTCAGATAAACATATTTATGTGTTTAGTTGAAGACTACATAATACACTAAAGTTGGTAACTATTTTGTTTGTTGGTGTTATTCCTTATGATTTAAATCAATATGAAAAGTATAATATTTTCATGATGTAAATACTTTAATGTGGGATTTATCCTTTCTTGTTTATACAATGTAGTGATGTAATGATACAGAGATGTGTTCCTCAAGAGGAATGAAATGATATAATAAGCCAATGTCATGCGTTACCAAGTGGAGGAATCTTTGTAGAAAATAGAACTGCTAAGCAAATCTTACAAAGTATTTCTTATTGGCCTTCCACTTATAAAGATTTCTTTAATTTTGTTCTTTATTGTGAAATGTGTCAAAGGATGGGGAATATATCAAAGATACATGAGATGCCTTTAACAAACATCATTGAAGTTGATATGTTTGATGTGTGGGGGATAGACTTCATGGGGAATTTTGTGAATCATTTGAATACAAATACATCCTTTCGACTGTGGATTATGTATCACAATGGGTGGAAGTGATTCCAGCAAAGACAAGTAATGCAAAGTGGTGATTGATTTTTCCAAAAAAACATCATATCTCGTGTTAGAACACCAAGAGCTTTGATTAGTAATGGTGGATTTCATTTTTGTAACAAGTAGTTCGAAGTAACATTACAAAAATATGGGGTGAAGCAGCGAGTGACTATAACTTATCACCCACAAGAAATTGGTCAAGCCGAGTTGGCCAATAGAGTGATCAAACAAATTCTCGAGAAAGTATGTGTTAACTGAAAAGATTGTTCAATGCATTTAGATGATGCACCATGGTCATATAGAATGTAGTACAGAACACCTCCATGAATGTCGTCGTATTAATTGGTTTTTGAGACGTCATGCCACTTACTGGTCGAATTAGAACACAAGATTATCGGGCCATCAAATAGTTAAATCTTGACTTCAAGATAGCCATAAGAGAAATATGACTTCAACTTAATGAGTTGTACGAATTTAGAGCTAATGCATATGAGAATTCAAGATTATATAAGGAAAGAACTAAATGATTTCATGATAAGAGAACCATGAGATGAGAATTTAAGGCGGGAGAGCGACTGCTTTTATTTAAATTCTCTCATTAGGCTTTTTCCAGAGAAGTTGAAGTCTACATGGTCTGGTCCTTCTAAAATAAAAAAGGATGTTGAATAATGGAGCCACTGAGTTGATATCATTAGATGTAAGTATGTTCTTATGAATGGAAAAAGAATAAAAATGTACTACACGAAACAATGAAAGACGATGTTCACAATCAGATTAGTGATTCCTTGAAATATGGATTAGCTAAACACGTAAAAATAAGCGATGGTTAGGAGGCAAACCAAAATTTGAAGGAACGTAGGTAGAAAATAATTTTGTTTTTAAAAAATTAAGTTTCTGTCACAATCTCGACCAGATTATCGACCGATACTTGGAACGGTATTGTGTATAGTTTCTCATGTATTCAATAGCGACCTGAGCTTCGACCTATACTTAGACTGCTATTGTATATAACTTCTCAGGCACTCATCAACGACCCAATTAATGACCACTAATCAAATTTCTATTGATATGCCGCCTCCCAATAAATACGCATGAAAAAACCTCTGATTTGTGAAAAAAAATTCTGTCTTCTTCTTCTAGACATGATTAGCCCCAAACCCCTGCTCCAATTTCTCTTTTGAAACCTCTTGAAATTCTTTTTTCTAAACAAAAAACTACATCAAGATTTGTGGAATTCATTATCAAGATCCAAGATCAAGGTACGGAAATTTTAACTTTTGAATTAAGGATTCTAAGTTGAGAAAATTAAGAATTTTTGGAATTGATATAATTTATGCATGAAACTTTGATCCATGATGATTTATAGAATTATATTAACAATATTGCTTGAGTTTAGGATATTTATTTCAAAATTTTATATTAAAATTGAGACTTCATTAGGGAATTTAATCGAACACTTGATATGCATGCTTAGTTCTTCAAACTGTATACGTAATTGTGCTATTAAAAGCATGAAGTATGGATTTCTTAATATCATAGCCTTGAGAATTTGAAGTATGAGGTATTACAAGAAATTTTATATTAGTTTGGGTGATGATTTAGAATATGATGAACAACTAGACTCTATAATTGACTAATTGAAATTCTACATTTTTTCATGATTTAAGAGGTGTTTGTATTAATCGATTCCAGCGGGAGTATGTTTTAATAAGAATAAAAGACATTGAACTCAAAATACTAGTTTAAATAAATTAAAATCTTTTTGAAGGTAATGGAGCTAAGGCAGACACTATGCTAACAAGGAGACAATCCTCCACAATAATATATGCCAAACCCGGACACCAATCTAGCTTTACAAGGAGTTCGACTTATCTCTCTCAAGATTCTAGAGAGGTGGGACAAGCTTAGAAAACTGGAAAGTAAATCCAAAAAATATGCAGGTCCGACATATATGAAAGCACTCAGGATTAAGGAAAATATTTAGCAATTTTTTTTGTCGAGTTGACTGGGATAGAGGGCTAATGAATAGACACTGGCTAACACTCAAACACATGTAATTTGAGTTCCTAAGCACTATTTCTCTCATTCAAAAAACAATATGTAGAAAAGCCAATAGGAATGACGTTTCAACTGGGACATGAATTTCATCATATAACCATAAATAATCTAAATGAAATCCTCAGGATTCACAACATGGGATTTTACAAAAAGAACCCGCATCAATTTAGTTTGGACAATTCTTGTGTGGACCTCAAAAATGCAAGAGGCATGATGGGACCAAAAAGATCTAATTCAGACACTTCAATTGCATTAGAATTCAAAACCCAGTGTTTAGATATATACAAAGAGTCAAGCTTTAACGATATTTGTACAACACGAGACTGAGGAGATAATAAGAGAGGAAGTGTTCATCTAATGGTGCATGACAACTCAGATGAATGTTAATGTGGGAGCAGCTTTCTATGACCATCTAGAAAGGCAATCAAAAGTGGAAGAGGGCCCAATTTGTATTAGAGGGATGATAACTCCAATGGCAATCAAAATGAACATAAATTTTGAGACTTATGAGATTGTTCATGGAAAAACTGAGTTAGACATGGAGCTTTTAATGAGGAAAATAATGATTATCCCTTTCAAATACATATTTCTATTCCAACAATTAGGGGAGGAAGAATTTCCCTTACAAGATACCATCCGTACATCACCTGGAGGAATGAGTGATAAATGAATTGGGGAATGGATTCATCGGAACGCCATGTGATAAAAGTAGCTTTTAAAATAGAGCTAGAGCACCATAAAGAAAAATGGGGATAAGAGATTTTCCAAATTTTTGTGGACTTACCTATGATGAGCGACGAGGCGACATAAGGCAGTTAGGAGAGTGAAGATGATCTCTTGACAAGAGATGAGTACATAATGGAAAGAGTAATGAGGCTAGAGCATCAAGTTGAGGGGTTGGACAAAAAGAATGGCAAATTACAAAGAAAAATGAAAAGCTTGAAGAGAAAGATGATGGCTATGATGTAACAAATAGATAGGGTTGTGAGAGGCCAAGAAGCTACCTTCCCACCCAAACCTCACCGCATATTTTGTGAGTCGCGGCCATAATAAACCACCTTTTCTTTTCCAAACTTATAATTATATAGGTAGCAAATAAGTTTGGGGGGGGAAGAAGTGCGGTTTATTTTGGTCATGTATTATCATTTTTCCTTGCATATAGGATTACATTTGTTTTTATTTTATTTTTATTATTTTCTATTTTATTTTCACATTTAATTACTCTATTTGAAATAAAATTTGATGTGTGGATAATTGGGTCTGATATAACTTTTTGATCTATTCGACGGAATATGGATTTTTATGGACCTTTTTTTTGATATAGTTGATGATGTGTTAAGGATGTGTTGATTTCTGAAAACTACTTATATTTTACAAACTCGCATGCTTTAATGTTATTGCTACACCTTGACTGAAAAATCTTGACTTCTTGTTTTGAAAAATGACATGCCTTGTGAGAAACTTTGTGTGATTATCTATCATGTATGTATCTCTCTAGAACATGCTCTAGTTTCTATATCAGTGTAAAAAGGCTTGAAAATGATTTATCTAAGTTTTTGAATACTCATTTCCGGCCATATCATCTATAAAATCTTTCCTATATTTACGTTCCAATTCTTTGTTGGCCATGAGCTTAGCATATGCTCTCGAAAAGCCTTATGATTTTTTTTTTTTTTGAGTTGAGAGTTAAATAAGACTTTTGTGGTTAAATATATTGGATTGTTTATGGGTGCACAACTACAAAGAAAAATGTTGACGATATGAAATTTTCTTTTAGTTAGTGAATAAGAAAAGTTTCAAAAGTTTCAAGTAAATACATAAGTTGGTAGTTTTGGGGGTTGGTTGAAAGCCTAAAAAAAATAAAATAGGTTTCGGTTGAGTGCCTACCTTATAAAGGCTTAGTTTGGGTTCTTGGATGAACGTGAAGCATAAAAACTTCAAGTTTTAGTTGTATGGATATTTTGGTATCTTTGTATGGTTATTTTTATTATAGTCTGTTATCCAAATATTCCAAACCTGACCAAAGAGCCTACATTACAACTTAAATAAAGACCTACCTTGATTATTGTCTTTCGAACGCGCTTTGTATGGGGAGATAGATGATTTGCAAGCTTATGCTAGAGTTCATGCATTTATATGATTTAACCGTATACATGTCCCATATTATAAACTTGTTGGATTGAGAGAAACATTTTCACATGGGAGGATCATTAACAGGAATAGTAGGATTAAAGGTAAAAAAGAGTGTAGCAATTAACTTCTTGCTATTATGTTTACATTTTGAATAATGATACTTCTGAAGCAAATACATCTTCATAATTTTGCCATATTCATACTTGTATTTATTTGTATCTGGTTATTTTGTTTCTTCGAGAAATAAGCTCATAAGTATGTGGGAGTTGATAAAAATGGTTTTTATGCACATATTAGAACTTATTTGATTAGGTTTCGACTATTGTTTGTGCTGCTATAACATCTTTTAGTAATATTTTGTATTGTTTAGACATTATTACGTGTTTCATATTTTTATATTATTTTTGTAGGTTTTTTTGAGCAAATTGGACTTTAAAGATCGTAAGAAATAAAATAGTGAGGACTTTGACCAAGACTAAATAAGAGAAGAAACGATGGGGTCAAAAATGGAGCAAACGCACGATCCCATGGAGTCAATGGAGCTTAGAGACTCATTATCGACCATATTCGTGGTCGATAATGGGATCACTACTTTGTATTATTTTTATATTGACCATTAGTAATTAATTATAGGTCGCTAATGAGATTGCTAATGAGAAAAGAATATTTCAAAACATTACAATCTCATAGTTAAAGGCTAGAGTTTGAATTTTCCACTCTAAGAGGAGACCAAAACTGGTCCAGAAAATGGGGGCTTGTAGAACATCATGATTTCTCATATTAGTTCTAATTTTGAGATAGAATAGTGTAGAGAGTGACTGGAAGGAGAAAGGAGTACCAAGATCAATGGATCCACTCACCTTCTTACGGTTCATCTTTTCCTTTAATACTAGTTATGATTACTAAATGTTAGATGAATTGCTGGACTCATTTTCGTAATATGTTTAGCTAATTCTTAGTTATCCTGTGGTATTTGGAAATAATGAATGGATAATGTTTTGATATATATTTCAATTCGAGTATGATCCGTTTGCTATTTTCGTGTTTTGATATTATTGTTGTATAAATGAACAACAACCATTTATGCTTATATAGTTGTGATAGATTGACAACCTTTTATAACTAGATTTTTGATAAACCAACATTCGTGAGACAATGTTTATCAATAGGGTTTCAAACATGAGATATTCTTATCAACAGAATCGAGATGTTTGATATTAGAAGTGAAGTTGTAAAAAACTTCAAAACCTTTTGGAGTTCTAAATATGATTTTAAACAGATGATTTCTTTCATACTTAAAATCTATGGTTTATTAACTTCGACAGAAGGGTTAAGCTAAAAATTTTATTGGCTTATAGTGAATTCAATCACAATATACTTAATTGATTTTAAAAGGAAGTATAATAATAGTTTACTATATTCCAAACCCCGAAATATCCTCTATCACTTGATATTCTTTATTATGCAACTCTTGTTTTGTTCTTAGTTGATAGATTGATTTATTTATTGAATACTTGTCATTTGTCACAACATAAAGAAAATCACCATTATTTACCATTCTAATAAAACAACATTATCTATATTATTTTACTTGTCAACTTTGAACCGATATTGGTCCTTATGGGAATCGACCTTTCTCAGTTTATACTACATCAAACCTGTATGCTTCCAGTTAGATAAAGTATATAAACGAACAAGTTTTCATCACTTTCCACACTAATAAAGTGTGATCAATAAATAAGTATGAATATAGAGCTTAAATATTGAAATAGGCATAAATTATATTGTTTCATGTAGCACCACAACTTTCTTGACTTGGTTATGAACCAACTTGACTACCTTTAAAAAAGCTCTTTCATTTTTCCCAAAAAATTATGGCACACTAATTGTTGGAAAGAGCTTATTACATGCAATGATACGGTGATTAGCTATCATAGTTTATTTATTAATGTGATTTGGCTGTTAAAAGAGCTTCATGAAAAGAAAACAACTGTAGGGTGTAACTAACAATATGACATCATACAAGAGACAAATTCTCGTGTGTGATGTTATTACATCTGGAGTATTGGATGGTCATCTAGAATAGGTACTTCACAAATTGGTGTAATAAATTTTAATTTATAATGTTTATCTTAAATCTCACTTACTTAATAGCAATCCTCGAAAAATCATGGCCAGATATCTGATGAAAATATGCCATTTATCTCTAAGCGATGCATGTAATCGTGGAAAAGTAAATGTGGGGTAGATCTCTGATGAAAAACGCATCAGTTATCTCTAAGTGAATCATGAGTCTTCACTTAAATTCTAAACATTTGGATATATGATGTTGCACCACAAGTACATCATTCACTTACCGCGTGACCATTGTCCTAAAAGGAGTTGGGGGATTAATAAAAGGTTTAAAGTTTGCTAAGTGTTAATATGTATAAACATCAAAATTTTTATGTTTATTTTTTAATTTTTATGTGGAAAATCTTAGCATGTATATATGTAGACATGCTTTGCATGGTTTCCGTCCTGAAGAATACTAATGGTTTTAAATTATTTTTTGTGGAACTGGTTGTGAATTAAGCTCATAATTTCCTTAAGGTCCTGTTTAGATTAGCATTCGTAGGGATTTTGAATTTTGGTATTCAGAATCTTTGGATATTTATAATTCTGTGAATAGTAAGAATTTTTGTTTATTATAAGACTCAAAATCCTTTGCCCTTTTATTGTAGATGTTAAATCATGTCTGAAAGTGAATGATATTATATTATAATATTATATTTAGTAGGATTTAATTATATGTGTTAATGAGATAGTATGTGATAGAGATTAAGTTTAAGAAATTATTTCTTGGGCATTTAATCCGTGAGTCTTAAAATAAACGAGTTTCTAGTATTCAAAATACCAATCTGGTATTCCCAACCTTAGTGCAAACATGCCCTAATTGAATTTCGTGTTTATTAAAAATCAAGCTAAATCAATATGCTAGGTGGCATTTTATGTGATACACCTGACCGGTAAAATCCCTTCACCTTCCTACCCCAGTTATTTAATTGGCACATCCAATCCTCTTAGGACTCGTTTGATGATCCTGATGGGATAGAACTAATTAGTCACAAGTGATATGATTACACTGTTACGATTGCATTTGTGGTGTGTGATTGGACCTAAATGCAAGATGGACTAATTTAACTTGTCATTCGTTTGTTTCTTATGATTGTGTTGGTTACCATGTGAATCGACCAACATGTCCTTGACAACAAATGGTTTCAGATGGGCGTGAAAAGGGGTTTTTCTTGATATCAGTTGTACGAAGGCACTGATCTGAAGAAACATCGAAGCCCATAGTTGAGTGTCACCACCGGCTAGAGAACCAGACGCCACCCAATGTGAAAAAATCGAAGTAGTATACAATTCAATAGCCTATGCAAGGTATTCTTTGCTCTCGAATTTTATCTATGTATAGATATATATGGAAAACGACCAATTAATTAGGTTGTGTTTGCAAATAGATTTAGGGTATTGGTTTATTTGTGTTGATCCACTTAGATAAATTGTTTAGGTTGTGTTTATAAATCGATTTCGGGTAGCTCTGTGACTTACCAATTTGTCCTTGCGTCGTTTAGAAACAGGCACCAAAATTGGGGATCCATGTTTGTATTTTCACTGTCTTTGAATGTTTGGAGGGTAATTAGATATTTTGGGTTATTGTTTTTAACCATTACACATTACATCGCTTAAAAAACTTTCTTGGAATGACACAATAGAAGAGGGAGAAAAGATCTGGTGGATGGTAGCCGAGCAGTAGTTACTGCGTAATAATATGGTGTATGTACTCATTTTCGAGAACCTGTAAATAAAGATTATTGAGCGTGATCCTATACTAAATGAAGCGCGTACTTATTAAATTCTCTTTTGTTTACATTTGTACACAAATGGTAGGAACAGAAAACTTACCTTATCTCTACTACTCCAACAGTGTGTAGAAAGGGGATATTGTAGCCTCATTAACTCAACAAATTCTTTCACCCATTGAAATTTTACGTGCGTATCTAAATGGTTTCCACATTATCTATTCTAGTCATTTTGAAAAGCTACATGTGTCTATGTTCTTGGATATATGAGTTTGAATCTTCTTATTTACAGATATAGATTCGTTAAAAAATAAATGTTTTGTGCGTTGATTTATGTAATTCAAATTCATTTAATCAAGCCTTTCTGAAATCTTATATTCTCTGATCTAATCATGTTGTTACTCCATTATTGGTTTCAGGTTATGTATATTTCCTTTATTGTGCCTAAAATATTAATTTGTTGTCTGCCCGTCTATTTCTTTTTTGTACATTTACTTTTCCAAATTGAATATGATATACTTTACATAATTCTAAACTTGCATGTATTTCAGGTTATCAATCTTAATGCAATGAGTACGTCACACAGTACGTCATTCGCTACCTCACCGCTACAATAGTTTTGATGTCCAACCTATAAGCGACAACTTCCTAGTGAGTGCTACTGTAATTTGCCTTTACGAGTTCAAGTGTCGAAGACCCGGCGGAATCCAGACCGATGGTTTTTGTCTTGTTCTAACAGAAGGTTAAGTTTATCTACACGTTTTTTTTCAGTTCAGGCTTTAGGGTGGAATAATAAAATCGTGGTCCTGCCCCTGAAAACATAACCGTAACACGTGCATAATGAAATAGAAATCAATAGAAAACTATTAGAACAATCAACAAACCGCTAAGTTGTTCATGAATAAAAATAGAAAACTATTAGAACAATCAACAAACCAAGTGTGTTTTGTGCAGAGTGTAAACAAATAGTAGCGAAATTAAAATAACAAAATACAAGATTTTCAAACTTTTGACTATAAGAAATAAATTCTTGTAGTCGTGCCTCAAGGCGAAAATATCTTTACTCGAAAAGTGTATCAACGATTACACATGAAAACATAAACAAGTAAAGACTACGGAAAACTCTAATCGAAAATATCTTTACTCGAAAAGTGTATCAACGATTACACATGAAAATAAAAATAAGTAAAGACTACAAAAAACTCATATCGAGTAAGATTGTTCTAAATCAGCACTACTCTTCCAAAAGTTAAGAATAAAGATATCCAGGATTTGATCTTAATAAAAACGTAAAAGCATGGAAGAAATAATTCGTTCAACAGGATGTTAGTGAAGATGTTGCAGCACGAGCAGTAACATATGCGTCTGGGTAGATTTGCTGTTGAACGTATAAATCGCTCCAACTCTCAACTTTGATCTTTTCTCGTGTATTTCTTATGCGTATTCAGCATAATCAAGTTATAGAGATAGTCCTCATATTTATATAAATATCCTTGCTTGTAAAGAGTCCTACAAAAGAAGGAAATAATATTTACATAATATATTGCAATTAAATCACTTTAAATAAGGAGAGAAGATAAATCTAAGACTCCTAATAAATCAAGACTTGTAACATGCAAAATTCTAAGCTAGGAGAAAGATAAATACAACCTAAACTAATTCTAATAAAATACAAAATAATTACCAAATAAGATATGTATAAAAACTTTCCTAAACAATTAATAACTAATATATTTGGCAAGAAAGTCAAATAATATATAGACAAAATAAACTCTTAAAGGGAATAAAAGTCATAGAAACCTCATACGTATCAAACAACATATTAGACTCCTAATCCTTTTTAAACTCAATGAGAAACTCCCTTCACATAAGTTTCATAATTTGCAGGCTAACAAGTGCAAGTTATTCATTTTCATCAATGACCCCTCACAAGAATTAATGAGTCAGATGGTGGTGGATTTACGACAGAAGTTGCACTCCTCCACGTCTGAGTCCCAACGATATAAAATTCAATTGGACAAAAGCATGCGTTGCACCCGACTTGCGTGGGCTATGACATTAATGGTCTTAATTCTGCTGTTCATTTTAATCTGATAACTTTAATTTCATGTTAGTTGTGGGACATATCATGTATCAGAGATTTAGCTACGAATCACGAAGAATATTTAGATGAGTTTGTGTACCATAAACATCGACTATGTTGTACCTTTTCCTATATTTTGTGATCCTAACAGGCCCAGTCTGTAATAGCATGGTTAGACTCCTTGCTAAAAGTGTTGCTATAATGTGAATATTTTTTGGTGGTCGATGATTATTATTTTGTATAATATTTAAATCATTATTTTGTTGTACGTACTCGGTGTACTTATCCTTTCCATGCTTCTGAGATGACGAAAGCTTATTCATTCACGTGCACAAGGGACCCTTCAGAATAGAACATGTAAATTTGAGGTCTATGGTTTTGAAAATAAGTATAAGTAAAACGATGTTGCTTTCAGTGTTACAATCACCGAAACTAACATCAAACAGTTTCAGAATAATAAACAACAGTTTTAGAAACATGGTGTTGAGAAAGATGTTAACAACATCGAAACCAACATCACACAGAGTTTAAAAACGTGCAGCAGAATAAATATTAAAAATCAAACACAGCAATTTAAAATCAGTTCACAAGTAAAAAATACTTGTGAACTTGGGTGTACAAACCCGAAAACTATATTACTTATCTTGTTCACGATCAATACAAAAAGATAAGAAGTAATATATAAAAACTAAAGTATCAAACACATGATACTAAATACTTGTCACCTTGATGAAAAGATCTTCTCCGTTGGTTACGGAAAAGATCTCGGACAGTGGCTCCAAGTAGCTATATTGCTTGTGTTCGTCCTTGATGCTTTGCGTCGCTCTTTCCTTGCTTTTCGTCCTTCTCGAAAAGTCGTGTATGTAATTTTATCAAAGGTTTCCTCTTCTCTTGGCTTTTTCTTGTCTTAAATAGACAAGGTCCTAGAGTCCTAAACTTGGTAAACAAGTAAAACAAGTCTTAAACATAAACTAGGAAACTAAATAAAGTCCTAAACACAATCTAGGGAACAAATAAAAGGAAATAAAGTCCTTAATCTAGTTCCCTAATTTATTTTGAGCCCAAGAAAGATAAACAACTAAATAAGGAATTATTCCCAAGAATAAAGTCCTCAACAGAACAAAGGGCTGAGGCTGTTTGATGGTTGACAGGAGGCAGAGAATATATTCTCCTGAAGTCACCCTCTTACAATGCATTTAATATTGTAATCATATACAGTAGATGCATGTGTTGACCATCATACCAACACATTTACCTTTTTCCTGAACATAAATACAACCACGGTTCAAGTCTTGGTGTGCATCAAGAGTAAAAAATGACCATAATTGGTAACACTGCAAAACACCCCTTCCCTCACCCAACTACCCAAAAGGACTTCTTATACACAAATCAATGGACGGGGGAAGTGGACAACCGTTTCATTGACTTGCTGACTGAATCACGTAAAAGGAATTATTATACAGAAATCGACTGTGAAGACCCAATTGAACCAACCAGGCCCTGGCACGCGTGGAGCGAAAACACGGATCGTGTATCAGAGAATTCAGTGAATCAGACACGAGCTACTTCAAAAAGTGAGAGTGCATGACGTATTTCGATCACTCGGCAACCGGAGAGGCTTAAACGCAAGACACATCAAGGGCATTTGTCTCCTTGCAAAGGGTCCAACAACATATAAAGCCCTTCTACAATCAGCGACTCGTCTTCTACATGCATTGATTGAATGTATTCGTACTAATTCATTTTCGAGGGTTAATTAAGAAAATATATTTGGAGAACATTCATTTTCCGTGTGTTTATGCCCTGCCAATATTAATTATTTGCGGTGTATGATTGCGCTAAGTATGTTGCAGATGGTACTTTATTAAAAATAACCCTTACATGGTCAAGGTTTTCAACAAATTTGATAAAGTTGACTGTTTCTCAACCTTGACACAATGGGTTTGTGGATGCGAAAAAACTACATCAATCAAAAATCATAGACCAGTTGGTATTAATGCCATCACACATTTGCATTTAAACAGAAGCTACATAAGTAACATATATTACAAAGGAAACGTAATGTATACAAAACACATCCTCCGGCATACTACTGCTCCATATTTAAACATCATACACGTACCACCCATAAAATAGTAAGCATCTTTCACACATCGACACAAAATAATTAACTAAATGTTAATATTTTAGCATGCCATAGACCCAAACTAAGTTTTAGTGATTGACACGCTATGGTCAGTCTCAAATTCATTAATGTGACTTAAAAATTTAAATCTAACCAGACAAAAGAACATGAGGCAGTGCCGGGATTTCTGGATGCATGCGTTCATAATGATAGAGATCATGTCCCAATCCTCATCGTCGCCATCAGAAGAGGGGGGGAATAGGGGGCCCGAGACCCCCGGCTACTATGGCACCACCGACGGCAGCCCGACACCATCAACTGCCATCTCCTCGCTGTCCCTCTTTGAGCTTGCATCATCCTCATCAATTACCATTGGGTTGTCGGGGTCACCACCTGGAAGCTCTACGACCGCATCCTCTCCGAAGGCAATCTTAGCAGCCTCCCCCCTGACGAAGATGTTCTTGCAGTACAGGAAAAATGGGAACCCATCAAGCCAAAAGTTGAGCTGGATGTCGCTCTCTTACACCAGATTACAAATTGCTCACAGTTTGAAAATGAACGAGGAAAAATAAAGTAACGAAGATAGCAACATTATATGTAATGGGACAAATAAAACTATTGAAATATATGTCCATGCATGTCCGTGCATTGACAATGGTTCATCATGATCAACAAAATTGTCCAGCTTGCACAGTTTGTCTTATATCTAGGGTTATAGCTGTCAAACGGTGTCAAAGGAAGTCCCAGGATATCCTGTTATATGTAACCTTCTGTTTACTAGCTCAAACCTGCAAGTTGTGCAACCACAATCTCAGCTTCTTGATTAACACATATTTGTCCTTATTTTTATTTGCTTTTTAGTTCATTTTTCTATTGTTTTTGGTAAGTTGGATAGTTTAAGCTTAATTCTGTATTTTTATACGTCTGGCCTATTTTACCGTATTTTGATCGTAATTAATGCAAATAAGTGATTATTTGTGGTTTTTCACTTTACAGCTAAGTAACCGAAGGAGTTCAGAGCATTGTTAAGATGAAGCTTGATGATCGAGAATCGAGAACGAGGTTTCCAGTGAAAGAGTAGCAGAAAGTACGAGAGAACAAGACATACAGCAAGCTGCGTCGATCGACGCAGGCGTCGAAGCTCCATCGACGTGACTTTGCCCACGTCGGTCGACACTAGGTCGACGCCAAGACGACGTAAATCTCTGAAGCGTCGATCCAAGAGTGCGTCGGTCGACGCTCAAAATAATACAACTCTCTGAAGTGTCGATCCAAGGGTGCGTTGGTCGACGTCCATGCCCTGTCGACGTGAGCGCACCAGGACGCGTCGACACCGAGCCCCAGCTCGCGTCGGTCGACGTGACAGCCCAGATACGGATTTTAGGGTTTCCTATGCTCCAAGACAAGTGAAAACTATAAGACCCTTCTCTAATTCCGTACACGAGACACTCTATACACACAAGATACCACTCCAACACTTCATATAGTTCGTCGGCTCGAAAACACTACACCGTAACATCCATATACGATCAAAATCGAAGATTCGAGGATCGCGAGTTCCAATTTTCTGCAATCTCTTAGGCCAAGATCTACGCAATCTCTCCAGATTAGCTGGAGAATTTTCTACAATTTCTTAGTTTAATAAGTACTCTAAACCCTTTAATTACTTTCTTAGTTCAATTTATACTATTAAGTAGTAACTTTTCAACAATTGTTTTCGAATCATTGCATGTTTCAAACCTTAGATACTTTTTGTATTCGGATTTGTAATATTTAGTTTAATTAATGTTTGGTTGTTATTCATGTCAATTTGTTCCGTTTATCTTATGCTTTAGATAAATTGTTTTCGATTATGGTAGTGATCTTGTTTAGTTCTTAGATTAAATTCTCGAATTCATAGGCTCTAGGTTTCTGAATTAAATTACATAGTTTTAATTTATGTTCATGCGTTTCAATTTCCTTGGTAATCAAAACAATCGAACCCCCCTCCCCCCAATTCGTATAAGTTACTTGCAATTGAACAAACAATTTAAGATTCCGATTGTATGTTCCTCGAGAGACGACTCGAGTCAACTTCTCCAACCTACACGCGACCCCATTCTCTTGCGGGCAAGCTATTGAATTACTGACAAAAATTTATAAGTAGGCAACACAAAGGCTTGAATCAAAAATTGGCGCCGTTGTCGGGGACATAGCAAAGGTTTCAATAATATGTTTGTTCATTTTAATTTTAGCCGTCTATTTGTATAATAATTTTATCTAGTCGATGCGTTTAATTTGCTGTTGAGTGTATGCAAGGTCGAAGATCACTTAGACCCGAACTTGCACCATTCATCGACAATATTCATCGTTCCAATCAAGAGAGACCTCCTCACATATCCGAAAGCGGATCATCTGCCAGAACCCGACGCCAGGCCTGTTAGGAACATTCAACGAAGACTGACACCAACACTTTATGAGGTAGTAAAAAAGGAGATTTTTAAACTTAAAGACGAAGGAATTATTTTCTCCATTTCTGACAGCAAATGGGTGAGCCAAATTCATGTGGTTCCAAAGAAAGAAGGCATCACTATCGCCAAAAATGACAAGGGCGTGATAGTTCCAGGCTGATTGACGACTGGATGGCGTATGCGTATCGTTTATAGGAAGTTAAATGCAGCCACTCACAAGGATCACATTCCTCTGCCGTTCATAGACCAACTTCTCGACAAGCTTGCTGGACACGAGTTCTATTGCTTCTTGGATGGCCTTTCGGGCTATTACCAAGTATCTATCGCTCCAGAAGATCAAAGTAAGACAACATTCACATGCCTTTTTGGCACGTTTGCATTTCGAAGAATGCCCTTCGATTTGTGCAACGCACCACCGACTTTTCAAAGGTGCATGCTCTCAATTTTTAGTAATTTTATTGATGATTTTCTTGAGGTATTCATGGAGGACTTCTCGATTCTGGGGTCATCTTTTGAAAATTGTTTATCATATTTGTCTAAAGATTTAGAACTTTGCATTGAGAAGAATCTAACTTTGAGTTGGGAGAAATCCCATTTATGGTAAAAAGTGGCACTGTTCTAGGCCATGTTGTTTCTAAAAAGGGGTTAGAGGTTGATAAAGCAAAAATTGATGTAATTGAAAACATCCCTCCCCCTCGAGATGTTAAGGGAATTAGGAGTTTTCTGGGTCATGCAGGGTTTTATAGACGTTTTATCAAAAAAAATTCAAAAATAAGTCGTCCACTTTACTGTTGACTTAGATACTCCTTTCATTTTTAATGAAGAATGTATGAACGTGTTTAATGAGCTAAAAGAGAATCTTACTTCTGCCCATGTAGTTGTTGCTCCTGATTGGACCCTACCCTTTGAAATAATGTGCGATGCCTCTAATGAGGCGGTGGGGTCCGTTTTAGGACAACGTGTGGATAAATTGCTTAGGGTTATTTATTATGCTAGTTATATGCTAAACGATGCCCAACAAAATTACACCACGACTGAAAAAGAACTATTGGCAATTGTATTTTCGCTTGATAAATTTAGATCGTATATAGTTGGAGCCAAAGTGATTGTACATATAGATCATGCTGCACTACGTCATTTATTTTCTAAACCCCAAAGTAAACCAAGTCTCATTTGGTGGATTTTATTGCTACAAGAATTTGATGTGGAAATTAAAGATAGACGAGGTTGTGAAAATATTGTAGCTGATCATTTATCTAGAATGATAATTGAGGAGAACGAGGGAAATAAATTTATGATTAACGATCTATTCCCTTATGAGAATGTTTTTAATCTTGAGCAGTTGATTACTCCTTGGTATGCTGATATTGTGAATTATCTTGCTTGCAAAATTATACCCAACCATTTATCCTACCAAGAACGGAAGAGATTTTTGAGTAAATGCAGGGATTACTTTTGGGATGACCCCTATGTGTTCAAACGCTGCAAGATGGACTAAACAGAAGGTGCGTTCTAAATGATGAGATGGGGAGCATTCTGCAATTTTTCCATGACCATGGAGGGCATTTTGGAGCTCAAAAGACGGAATTTAAGGTGTTACAAGCTGGATTCTATTGGCCAAGTTTATTTGCCGATGCATTCGAGTATTGCAAAATGTGCGACAACTGCCAACGAACCGGCAACATAGGAAAGCGAGATGAAATGCCGCAAGTACCTAACCAAGTGGTAGAGATTTTCGATGTATGGGGAATAAATTTTATGGGGCGCTTTCCTAAAAGTGGAAATTTCAAGTATATTTTGGTCCGTGTCGACTATGTATCCAAATGGGTGGAAGCAATCCCCGCTCGAAGAGCTAATGGAGAAGTCGTTCTTAAGTTCCTCCAAGAAAGTATTTTTAGTAGATTCGGAGTGCCGAAATCAATTATAAGTGATGGAGGGAGCCATTTTTGCAACCGAGCATTTGCGAGGCTGATGACGAAATATGGGGTCCGACACAAGGTAGCTACACCCTACCACCCTCAAACATCTGGACAAGTCGAAACAAGAAATCTTCAGCTAAAAGCTATTCTCGAGAAGACAGTTGGACCAAGTCGGAAGGATTGGGTAGTTAAACTTGTCGACACACTGTGGGCCTATCAAACAGCCTATAAGACAGTGCTTGGTATGAGTCCTTTTCGAATCGTCTATGGGAAGGCGTGTCATTTGCCCGTTGAGCTGGAGCACTGAGCTAGTTGGGCCATTCGCAAGTTAAACATGAACTACGATGAGGCGGGCGAGTATAGGAAGCATGAGTTGACTGAGCTTGAGGAAATAAGAAACGAGTCCTATGATGACCTATGGAGGCAAAAGAAGATGACGAAAACCCGCCACGATCGGAAACTCGTTAACAAGCATTTGGAGGTCGGTAAGTTGGCTCTAGTCTATAATTCAAGATTGAAACTTTTTCCAGGAAAATTAAAGTCAGGATGGAGTGGTCCGTTTGTGATTAAAGAAATCAACGAGTTCGGAGCGGTCACCCTTTACGACGAAAAATGAGACGTAACGTTTCAAGTTAATAGGCACCGAGTTAAATTATATCGTGACGGAGAGGCAACGAGTCAAGATCGCAAGATATTCAAGATAGTGGACCCGCCTCCAATTACAAATTAACCGTAAAAACTTGCGTCGAGCAAGCGACATTAAAAGATGCGCTTCTTGGGAGGCAACCCAAGCTATTTTATTTTCTAACCTTTGAATTTCTTTTTAGTTATTTCTTTCTTTTTCTATTTTTCGTGTGTTTTATGCTTATGAAACAGGATTTATGTTGTCAAGGAGAGATCAAWTCACTGAACGYAAWGCAGAAAATTCATTTTGGTGGCCAACGCGCCAGTCGTGTCGATCGACGCCAGCGTCGACGCTGCCTGAGCGAGTGCGTCGACCAACTGCGCGAAATTTGGAAATTTTGGGCTGCGATTTTTGGGAGTGTTATTCCCAATATGTAAGTGATTTTATGGGAATATTTTGCACAAAATTTGGCTGGTTTTGGGGTCAAGATATATTACCTTAAGAGAGTTCTAAATAGATTAGGAAACTTAATATCTCTTCCCTTATTTATAATTTGGGTAAATCTAGAACTCCTATTTTCAAGAGCTTTTGATTCCTATATAAACCAACCCCCCTACACTCTTTATTTCATTATTCTCTAGTGTTCTGAGCCTCCCAATACCAATTATAATTTAATTCTACAAGCCTTTCAACACCATGAGGCCAATTCCACAAGAAACCAGCAACCATGAAAATAGGTGGATGTTGAGGAAGGAGCATAAGGAGGAACTGGACCAGCTACAAGTTGAGGTCGATAAGATGAAGGCGAGGGTTGGTGATTATCGTATGGGCGAGGTCCATTACACCCTCCAAATCGATTCTTTGAAGGATCAATTGAGGATAGCGGAAGATATAAACGAAGGGTTGAGGGACATGAATCTCCAACTAAGGGGCACCATCAGAGAATTGAGGGGAATTGAGCGTGATCTCAAGGAAAGCAAGGAGTATTCCGAGGAGCGTGACATGACCATAGACGATCTTCATGACGAACTTCTCTTGGCTAGAGAGATACTTGCGAAACTATCCAAGAAAAACAATGAGATGTTGTGGGGCGAAACTGAGTTTGCAAGTGAGATCGCGCTTAAAGACAAGCGCCTCGAAGAGAAATAATCCGAAATACATGACTTGGTGATGGATGGATTTACCCTCATATGAGAGAATTCCGCCATCCAAGAGGAGAAATTCGTGCTCTTATGCCGAATGGAACATTAAATACTGGAAGCAGTGTTTGGATGAAGCTAACAAGAAGATTGTCGCACTAGAGAACTTGCGCAAGGAATCCCCTTAGATTCGTAGGACTTGCCGCTAGCTAATTATTTAAGTTTTTCCATTATCGAGTCATAGGTTGTCCTTCTACTCTATCCTGATTATTTTATTGCAGTTTCGGTTTTATTCCGTTGTTTAAGTGTTTCGAATCAGCATTAATAAAATTTTTACTTTTTTTCGCACGCCCTTGTTTTTTACGTATTTCTTTGTACCATGGAATTTTTTTATTTTTCTTGAGAGAATGTGTAGCTATCCATGGTTAAAAAACATTTAGCGGAGAGGCTAATTGCTGGAAGACAAAGTGATAATTTTGCGCCAACGTGCGCGTCGGTCGATGCCACCTTCTCTCGGCGTCGATGCTAGGCAAGACGCGCGCGGTGGTTGGCAGTAATCAGCGGCGTCGATGGTGCACGTCGGCCGACGCGTTCTGATATTAATCGACGGCTGATTTGCTCGTTTGAAGGGACAATGGCCTCTTGCTCCGCCGTTTGCTGAGGGGCTGTAGCAGCGATTTATTGTGTTTTATTATTGTTGATGAACGTTATTTACTTTTATTATTTTTAACGTTTATTTGTTATTTTTTGTATTTCGGATGTTTTGTTTCAAGGATAAATCAATCACAAGATGCCGGACACTGGAAATTGCACGAATTCAATTGGGGAAATTCGACCATCAAATTTCAGGGACGTTTTTCCTATTCCTATCCTCTTTTGATTTATATATTTATGGCAATCAGGGGATTGCCGAGTTTTTAGAGGGGGTGGGGATAGTGGAGTATGATTGAAAATTGTGTGTAATTTGAAAATTTACGTGTGACTGATTGCTATTTCTGCGCTTAATTATGGTTGTATGGCATGCCTGTCAAAGTTAGCTAAGTATGATTTGAGGTTTTTGTCTTTAAGCGTGTATAAGTGCATAAATTTTTCAAAATTTATTATTTACTATTTATTGTAAAATGGTACTTGGACGCAATTGATTTCGCAAAGCCTTAAAAGCAGCGTCAATTCAAAAATTTTCATGCAAAAATCTGGTAAGTAGCCGGAGTGATTATCATCTTTGCATGTGCTTGAATGAGTTCTGTTTTGATCTCTCTTTAAAATCGATGTGTGTAGTTAGCTTTGAATATGACGTTAAGGCACAGAAAAACCTTATTCCGGCTATATTCATATATATTAGCCACTATAAATTCCGAATGAGCCCCTCATAGCCAAATAATCCATGCCTATAAGCCATGAGTGTTTTTGAGTCGACTCCTACAACCCATTAAAAGCGTGGGGTAGGAGTTTGATAATTTTTACTGGTTATTAAATTTTTGGAAATTTTATTAGGAATTTATGATTTTATGAACTTTTGTAAGATCACCATCCGAAAAATAAAAAAATATATATATATATATGAATGACCCCATAAAAAGAATAAAAGGGGGATAAGAAAAATGAAGGATGGTGAATCTTGGTTAATCGTGTTGCCTATGCGCTTTATAAAGGCTCGAGTTCTTATGAAGTAATGTTTAAAAGGTAAAGTTCTGAGTTGTAATAAGGAAGCATTAACAAGCTTCAATTGTATTTAAGTGGTTTATGCTACAAGTCGGTTTTTGGGTTACGAGTTGAGAAATAGCCTATGTTTGAAGGCTACGTTATGAGTGTTTAGTGAGGTTTTATTTTTGAACGAGGTAAAGAAAATTGCTTTGTGATTAGTTAGGTTGGGTGAGTTATTGATCACGTTAGATCTTGAGTTAGCCACACGACTTATATTCCATACCCGTCCAAAGAGCCTTACATAACAACCCGAAAAGACCTTTTCCGATTCTTTGTTGGTTACACACTTAAATGCGATGGAGAAGTTTTTTATTTTCGGTGCTTGTTTATTGTGCATGTATTGGTATTATTTGAGCGTATACACGTCCAATGCAGAAAATACTTGAGTGCTTGAGCGTACACCCTATATATTATCCTTGTGAGGATGCATGAATTTGATTTTGAAGCGACAATATAATAAGGGTGGAGTGTTTGAGGTTGCGTCACATTTACCTATATTTTCAAAATTATCTATGTAGCATCGCACGACTCATTGCTTGGACTGATTTTCATTCTTGCTATACTTTGAATCTATCATTAGTTCGAGGATGAAAACAAACCAATAAGCGTGGGGTAGTTGATTAGCACATATTTGTCCTTATTTTTATTAGCTTTTTAGTTCGTTTTTCTATTGTTTTTGGTATAAGTTGGATAGTTTAAGTTTAATTCCGTATTTTTATAGGTCTGGATAAATTTACCGTATTTTGATCGTAATTAATTCAAATAAGTGATTATTTGTGGGTTTTCACTTTACAGCTAAGTAACTGGAGGAGTTTAGAGAATTATTAAGATGAATCTTGATGATCGAGAATCGAGAACGAGCTTTCTGGTAAAAGAGTAGCAGAAATATCGAGAGAACAAGACGTGCAGCAAGCTGCATCGATCGACGCAGGCGTCGACGCTCCATCGATGCAACTTTGCCCACGTCGGTCGACACTAGGTCGACGCCAAGACGACGTAACTCTCTGAAGCGTCGATCCAAGAGTGCATCGGTCGACACTCAAAATGGCGCAACTCTCTGAAGCGTCGATCCAAGGGTGTGTCGGCCGATGCCCATGTCCTGTCGACGCGAGCGCACCAGGACACATCGACACCGAGCCCCAGCTCGCGTCGGTCGATGCGACATCGACGTGACGGCCCAGTTACGGATTTTAGGGTTTCTTATGCTCCAAGACAACTGAAAACTATAATACCCTTCTCTAACTCCGTACACGAGATATCACTACAACACTTCATATAGTCCGTCGGCTCGAAAACATTACACCATAACATCCATATACGATCAAGATCGAAGATTCGAGGATCGCAAGTTCCAAGTTCTAATCGTTAGTTCATGATTCGTTCTTCGGACAAGATCTACGCAATCTCTCCGAATTAGCTGGATAATTTTCTGCAATTTCTTAGTTTAATAAGTACTCTAAACCCTTTAATTACTTTCTTAGTTCAATTTATTCGATTAAGTAGTAGCTTTTCAATAATTGTTTTCGAATAATTTCATGTTTCAAACCCGAGATACTTTTGGTATTCGGATTCGTAATCTTTAGTTTAATTAATGTTTGGTTGTTATTCATGTTAGACAATTCGTTCCGTTTATCTTATACTTTAGATAAATTGCTTTCGATTATGCTAGTGGTCTTGTTTAGTTCTTAGATTAAATTCTAAAATTTATTGATCGTAGAATATCTTTGATAAATAATTTATTAAGTGAGCAAGAAAACATTTGTTCATATATTTAACGATGAAACATAAATATTATAATTTCGAACAAAATATAAATAACAGGAGAGTAAAATATATAGTTGAAAATAGAATTTTTTTTTTTTTTTGAGAAAACATAATTTAAAATAAACGAATTAATATATATGAAAAAGAAAACATACCAAATGATCCTTGTTAGAATACGCAACACATATCCTTCGAATGATTGCAAGCTGGGGCTGAAGACGTAGGTCCATTGTGTTTTTGATTTTATAAATAAATAAATTTTGTATACATATAAAAAAAAAGTGACAATCAATTATTTATAAGGGGTCATCAAATAATCAATGTATATAAATAGATGGTAATATTCTCCAATAGTTAGTAACAGTTTTATTAATTTCCATATTGTAAATGATTCTCGTATAATTAAGGAAGAAATACTATTTCCAATAAAGGCATTAACCAAATGCGTTAATTATGGATGTAGTTAAATTCTAACTCAATTAAATTCATCAAATTTCCATAAAAATTATAATCTATTACAGTGTTTGTTGGTTAATGAAAAATTCTACCATCTTTTGTAATCCGTTAAAAAAAATAAAAAGGTGATTAACTTCATAGTAACTCTTTATTTTACAATAAAAACTTCATTAAGAATATAAAGGCGTGTGAACGTTATCAATTGGCAATTAATAGTCATTTATTTTTCAATCCCATAATCAAAGTACATTAAGTGTTGCAATGGTAAAATTTATAAGATAACGGCAATTGACAGTTGATATAAAAAAAGGTAAGGAGTGTATGCAATTGATTAGCATGAAAATGTCTGGGTTTTTCTTGGTATTTTAGTTAGTTTTTCTTATTGTTTTCGGTGAAAGTTGGATAGATTGAGCATATTTTCATATTTTCTTATCTCCAACTTGTTTTACCGTATTTTAATTATAATTAATTATTTTCATGTTTATTTTAGGTATTTTAAAGTATTTTGGTTTGGACGTAGTTAATAATGGGAAAACGAGTAGAGTTTCAGCGAAAACGGGCCGCGATTTGAAGAATGTGAAGCTGCCAGACTTTCTATAATGGTTTTTCATCTAAAACCATTATAGTATCCATTGCCGACCAGTCCTGCCAATCGCTGCGCACACCTGCCGACCGTTGCCTGCCGGCGCTGCCGAGCGCTGCCGAGCCTTGCCCACGCTGATATCCGATAACGGTTTTCTTCTGTAACCGTTATAGAAACTCTGATCGACAGCAATGCCCCCAAA
>BMAC01000354.1:65862-77225 GCA_014905375.1 Phtheirospermum japonicum | reverse complement strand
TTTGGGGGCATTGCTGTCGATCAGAGTTTCTATAACGGTTACAGAAGAAAACCGTTATCGGATATCAGCGTGGGCAAGGCTCGGCAGCGCTCGGCAGCGCCGGCAGGCAACGGTCGGCAGGTGTGCGCAGCGATTGGCAGGACTGGTCGGCAATGGATACTATAATGGTTTTAGATGAAAAACCATTATAGAAAGTCTGGCAGCTTCACATTCTTCAAATCGCGGCCCGTTTTCGCTGAAACTCTACTCGTTTTCCCATTATTAACTACGTCCAAACCAAAATACTTTAAAATACCTAAAATAAACATGAAAATAATTAATTATAATTAAAATTTTGGGGGCATTGCTGTCGATCAGAGTTTCTATAACGGTTACAGAAGAAAACCGTTATCGGATATCAGCGTGGGCAAGGCTCGGCAGCGCTCGGCAGCGCCGGCAGGCAACGGTCGGCAGGTGTGCGCAGCGATTGGCAGGACTGGTCGGCAATGGATACTATAATGGTTTTAGATGAAAAACCATTATAGAAAGTCTGGCAGCTTCACATTCTTCAAATCGCGGCCCGTTTTCGCTGAAACTCTACTCGTTTTCCCATTATTAACTACGTCCAAACCAAAATACTTTAAAATACCTAAAATAAACATGAAAATAATTAATTATAATTAAAATGCTTGGTTAGATCTAACGGGTCTAGAGTCTAGAATCGTCGTGAACCATCAATTGGGATTTATCCCAATAGATCGTGGAAACGATTCGAAGCTCTAGAACCCAAGTTTCTTAACTATTTCCAAAACTCTTGATTTGTTTTATTCTTCGTATAAATTAATTTATTGTTTTTATGTGTTTAGATTAGATTTTTATTTTTATTTCGTATTCGTGAACAAACAAACACAAAAGGAACTTCCGAGCCTAGTTTTCCTTGAGAAACGATTCAGTTCAACTTACCAACCCACATGCGAACTCG
Source organism: Phtheirospermum japonicum (assembly GCA_014905375.1). Lineage (NCBI taxonomy): Eukaryota > Viridiplantae > Streptophyta > Magnoliopsida > Lamiales > Orobanchaceae > Phtheirospermum > Phtheirospermum japonicum. The sequence continues at coordinate 76,264 of BMAC01000354.1, read as the reverse complement.
TACTCTTGCGAGCGAGCTTTTGAATAATTGACAAATATTTATAAAGTAGGTACACAAAAGTTCGAATCAAAACTTTGGCGCCGTTGCCGGGGATAACTAAAGGTTGTGAATTTTGTGTTTGTTCTTCGTATCCTTATTTGTGTTTTTATTTTCATTTCGTTTATTTGTGATTTTTTGTTTTATTCGTTTTTATTATTTTCCACCGGTGCGTTTAGTCTTGTGTGTTGAGTGTTGTTTGCAAGGTACGTCTACAACCAAACCCCAAGATTTTTCAAACCGTTTTTCAAAAAAATAAAAAAAAAATAAAACAAATAAAAATGTTCAAAAATTCAAAAAAAAAAAGTAATTCAAAAAATAAATTCAAAAATATTGTTTTTAATGTAAAAATATTTATTTTTCGAAATTCAAAAAAAAAATTGAAAATTAAAAAAAATCGAAAAATATTAGTTTTTCTTTAAAAAAAATTAAAGAAAAAATGTATTATCCGTATGAGATACCACCGTACGATCGGCGTCATGAACTCCAACCGGCTATTCGATTGAGCGCCGCGATGAAAAATTACTTTCCCGACGAGTACGACCGATTGAATCTGCCGATTTTCTATGGGCTTCGGCACGAGGATCCGTTTAAATTCATCAAAAACTACGAGGACATCACCGAGAATTCTCCTCTTCTAGGGCTTACTAGGGATCAAGTGAGGATGCGACTCTTCACTTTTGTGCTAAAGGGTCGGGCAAAGGAATGGTTATTGCAGCTAGAACCCGATTCCTTGCAAATGTGGGATGAAGTAATCGATAATTTCATGTGGAAGTTCTATGTCCCTACTATGGAGGAGGTTGTCGCCGTCCATTATTGTACGAGCCATGAAGAATATAAATTAGACGATCAACTTTTGGCGGGGCAGCAAGATCAAGATGCTGAGACCATGAGTTTTCAAGACGAACTCGAAGATGACCCTTTTGAGTCTATGCATCGAAGTTGTGAGTCTATGAAACAAAGCATGGCAAATATGGAGAGGTCGTGTGCCCAAATAATGGCTTCTTTGGAGGGGTCGTCAAACGAGGAGGAGGTGTTTCCATTGGAGAACCTAATCGACGATGGAGATTCATGCCCAATCGATCTCAATAGGAATGGAGATAATGCAATGCACAATGTAGAAAAGGTGGTGGACGAATTTATCGAGAAGGATGCGATGATCAAGCCTATTATCGAGCCACCCATGATCGAGGTTGAGAATGAAATGGTGGCTGAGGTAGTCAAAGAAGCTCCCCCTCCCCTATGCCCTAATTTGGATTTAAATATTTTTCAAAATGAGGAGGGAGATAATAATGAAGTAAAGAAGTTCGGAGTGTTCGAGGGAATTTCCGTCTGTTCGACGGATTTCCTAATTTTTCTGAAATTCGAGGATCACCTTATGCCGCACTTTACTTTTGATATGTTCGTGGAGATCAATTATTCGCTTTTTTGACCTCCGAAGCGAATTGAAGTTTTTGTTCTACGACTTACTTTCCGTGCTCGCCTTGGTGATTTAAATTGCCTGCGTTTACTCTTGGAGAACACTAAGGCGTGGCATGATCGTCACTTGTTTTTGGGTCCGGGATAGCATTGTTCGTAGAAGATGTCGAGCTTCCGACGTTAACCATGCGCTTCTTGGGAGGCAACCCAAGTATTCATTTTATTTTCTTCTTCTTTAAGTTTTACTAGTTAGTTTGTTTTTGTTCATTTGTTTTGTCTTTTTAGGTTTTTATTCAAGGCATTTTCGTTCACGAGAGTCAAGACGAGGGATAATTGCACATAACTTTTTCGAGTCACTCAACTATTTTTCAGGGACGTTCCCTTACTCCTTTCCTCGTTTGATTTGCTTTTCTTTATATTTATGGCAATCAGGAGATTGCCGAGTTTCTAGAGGGGGGGATAGTTGAGTGTGATTTATAGTTGAAATATGTGCAAATTTTTTAAAAAAAATCGTGGATTTGTAGTGCTAAATTTTAAACGTGATTAATTGCTATTTCCGCGCGATATTGTGTTTGTATGGCTTACCTGTCGAAGTTAATTATGTTTGATTTGAGGTTCTTGTCTTTGAGCGTGTATAGGTGCATAAAGTTTTCAAAATTATTATTTATATATTGTAAAATGGTACTTGGACGCAATTGATTTCGCAAAACCTTAAAAGAAGCGTCAATTCAAAACTTTTTCATGCAAAAAGCCAGTGAGTAGCCTGAGTGATTATCATCATTGCATGTGCTTCAATAAGTTTCAGTCTTGATATCTCTTTGAAATCGCTGTGTGTAGTTGACTTTTAAAATGAGGTTAAGGCACAGAAAAAAACCTATTTCCGACCATATCCATATAAATTTTTAGCCACTATAAATTCCGAATGATCCAATCATAGCCGAATAATCCATGCTTATAGCCTTGAGTGATCTTATTGAGTCGACCCCTACAAACCCATTAAAAGCGTGGGGTAGGAGTTAGTTAATTTTTATTGGTTATTAGTGTTTTGGAAATTTTATTAGGGATTTATGAATTTTTAACGACCACCATCCGAAAAGAAAGAGGAAATAAAAAAAAGAAAAAAAATATATACCCTATAAAAATTATAATAAGGGGGAAATGAAAAAAAAATAAAAAGAAGAAGAAAAAAAGGATGGTGAGTCTTGTTGTTTCGTATTTAGTCATTGCCTACGCGCTAATTAAGGCTTGTATTTATTGTTTATTTTTATTACGAAGCCTAATGTTTAAAAGGCACGAGTTGTGTAGAAGCATATAATAAGCTTCAATTGTGTTTAAGTGGTTTGAGCTTCAAGTCGGTTTTAGAGTATGGAGTTGAGAAATAGCCTATATTTAAAGGCTACGTTATGAGTGCTTAGTGAGGTTTTTACTTTTGAACGAGGTGAAGTATTGCTTCGTGATTAGATAAGGTTGGGTGAGTTATTTAGACACACGACTTATATATTCCATACCCGTCCAAAGAGCCTTACATTACAACCCGAAAAGACCTTTTCCGATTCTTAGTTTGATAACACACTTAATTTGCGATTGAAAAGAGATTGATTTTCTGTGCTTATTTATTGTGCATGTATTTGTATGATTTTGTATACACGTCCTATGCAGCAATGCTTGAGTGCTTTGAGCGTACATCTATATATTTCCCTTTTGAGAGGATGCATGAATTTGATTTTGGAGCGACAATGTAATAAAGGTGGAGTGTTTGACGTTGCGTGACTTGTATCTATATTTTTAAAATTATGTATGTAGCACGACACGACTCTTTGCTTGAACTTATTTTCATCCTAGTTATACTTTGAACCTATCGTTTGTTCGAGGACGAACAAACCAATAAAGCGTGGGGTAGTTGATTAGCATGAAAATGTCTGGGTTTTTATTGGTATTTTAGTTAGTTTTTCTTATTGTTTTCGGTGAAAGTTGGATAGATTGAGCATATTTTCATATTTTCTTATCTCCAACTTGTTTTACCGTAACGGTTTTCTTCTGTAACCGTTATAGAAACTCTGATCGACAGCAATGCCCCCAAACTCTCTGTCGTGTCGATCTGAAACGCGTCAGTCGACGCCCGATCGACGCGACTGCCCAGAAAACGCTTTTCCACGCGATTTTAGGTTTTCTTGGGCCTTAAGACTTCCAAAACTATAAATACCTATGTATTTTGGATTTTTAACATACATTATCATATTCTTTAGGTTTTTTAAGGCTTCTTAGGGGGCTGACAACCCCAACGAATGCCCTTCGATTTCATAGTTACTTTTCATTATTTCTTAGTTTTAAATTCATAGTTTAGATTAGTTAGATTAGTTCTTAGATAGATTAGATAATTTAGATTCAAGATTCGCTTCCGGAACGCTGCAACTTTCTTCTCGTTTTAATTAGTAAGTCTTTAATTCCTTCGCTTAATTTAGTTTAATTTAGCTTAATTAATTCTATGCTTTCAACTCATGCCTTGTTAGTTTAATAATTGATCTTCAACAACAAAACCCCCCATGGTATGATGATGAATTGTATATTATTGAGATTGTTGATGATGATGTTGGGATTATTGATGACGATATGATGAGGATTTTTTCGCATTTACATCTGATACAAATCTAAGAAATCGACTCTCAAAATGCGACAAGTAGTTCACAAATGAATTTATTATTTCAACTAAACAAAAACGAGACTCAAAAGACAAATGCTTACCTCAGACGAATGAATTTAATAATAAGCTGCTCCTCCTCAGGACTAAACGGCGCCTTTTTTAAGATTAGGACTAAGATGATTGGCCCACCTCAGACGACAGCTTTTCCCACACCGGGCAAGCCCCGAGTGTTTTTGAACCGCGTTCCAACCCCCCTCTCCGTGCTTGGTAACATACTCGACTAAAATCGCATCCTTGGCAGAAGTCCACGGACCCTTTTTCAGCTGATTGTTCCCTCCGCTGTTGGCATCGTCAACAGCTGGCGAGCCTACGCGATTCTTAGGCATCATCTTTTCATCGCTTTCACTTGTTATACTCATCTCCTATTATATATTACTTGCTAGATAAAAACGAAAGGATAATCAATTACTGTAGGCAAGATACTAAAACGACAAATTTGAGAAACGTGCAAATAAATAAATGGGGACTCGATTATTGATAAGATAAGGAGATATGGGCCAAAGATAATGTGACAATCAACTTTTCAAACCACTTCATTTTTTGTCACGTCATCAAACATAACTTTCAAACATGCATCAAGATTTGACAAATAGGTATACACAAAAATACCACTAATCTTTGCATTTCCAAAAGGATATCCTCAAAATAAATTTATCAGAAACACCAAACTTGTTATCGGATTGATAGGAACCTAAAAGGAAATCATAATTTACTTTGGAGTTGTTGATAAAGGATGAATACAGAATAAACAACATGCCCAAAATCTTAATCTGGAATAGAACTAGTCAGTTCAGTAATTAGTGGGAAACAGAGAAAACAGAAATCCCATCTGCGTATTCATAAAAGATGCAAAAGCATTATTTGGAATTACCCAATTAAAGAAAAAGAAGCAATAACTTAATTAATATTGTGTCAGTTTTATTTAATACCTCAAAAGACTGCAGAAGGAATTACAACGCAATTGTGGTGGCGCAAATGATTAGCCACTCAAAGCTTGTGAAGATAGCTAAGAGCCCAGATTTACTTTTAATTGCTAGCTTAAAATTTTGGGAAGAAATGAAATAAAAAACCAAACTTAATTTATAATGGCAAATACAGCTAATAAAAAACCAAGCTGAAAGTATTTCGAAGCCCAAACAAAATCAAACAATGTAAATTAGGAAAACCCAAACAAGCTTACATCCTAATTTTTTTCATTTTATTTTATTGGTTCAGAGAAACTAGAAAGAAATACAGGAAAATCCCAAAAGCCCTATTGTGAATAATAGATGAAACCAAGATCCACTTATTCAAAGATTGGAAGGTTTACCAAGGAACTTGTTCAGATGTGGCCTCGGCCTCGGCGGCCTTCTCAGCCTACAGCAGCGGCGCGTAATAATCGGAATGCCCCTCCCTAGACTTCTTTAGATTCGCGGTCGCCTGATAACACTTTCCCATGATATCCTCTTCGTTCTTCTCACCTGCCTTGACGCACTTTTCCATAGATTGGGATTTGGGGTTCTAGGGTTTCGGAATTGGGTTGATCGGGATTTGGGTAAGACATGGTGGCTGCGTAAGAAAGCAGATATGGAATTCTGGTTTGTATGAATCGGGTAAATTAATTATAATTTATTTTATATTTTGATTTATTAAATGATTATATAAAAAGAGAAAATGATTTAGAGAATGTTGATCGTCGGATGAGATATGGATCAACGGTTGAAATAATTTGCTTGAGCAAGACCAGGATCGGTGACATGGCAAATTGAGTTTTTAAGGTGGTTCTAGAATAACCGCCATAGAATGTGTGATTTTTACGGCTGTTCTCCTATAAGATCCGTAGAATGTTTCAGTTTTTACGTCGGTTAATCAAAAACCGACGTTAAAATAAAATATCCCCAGTTTTTATGTCGGTTCTCATATAACCGCCGTAGAATAGGTGGAGTTTTATGGCGGTTGTTAAAAAACCGCCGTAAAAGGGACACATTTTACGGCGGTTCATAGTGAACCGCCGTTAAATTGTTGATTTAACGTCGGTTTTGGGAAAACCGCCGTAAAATGACCTTTTTAACGGCGGTTTTAACCACAAACCGCCGTTAAAAGTATTTTTAAGGCGGTTTTCAGTAAACCGCCTTTAATTAACAGCCTTAGAAAGCTGTTTTTTGTAGTAGTGGGAACTCAGATCTCCTTACTTCAATTGTCAATTTTGTTTTTAATTTTTCACAATTTGGAGAAACCGATCCTCGATGTTACTATTATTGATCTTTCACTTACTGAGAATTTTCAAATTTGTGGAGTAAATTCTGATTTGATGCCAGTGGATGTTGCTAGCTTTAGTTTCAAACTAATGAGGACGAACATTGAACGTGGACGTATTGTATGTACTTAATCACCTTATACTAATATTAAATTTACTCATTCTTATATTTATTCTAATAACTTATTCGTTCACAGATTATTCCACGATATTTTACCAGTACATTGTTTCTTTGGGTCGTCATGCAACGGAAAAGGCAAGTATTCAGTATCAAATTAATCACTGGATTGTTGATATACAACAAGATGCTGACAGAGTGTATCTTAAGAAGGACTGTAGAGATTTTATTTCATTCCTACACCTCAAGTTAAATACAAAACTCGAGTGTAGGCTTCTCCAGATACCGGGGATCATTTTTGAGCTTCATTTGGTGTAAATGTTTTTGAGATAATTTGGATTGGTTAAATTCTATCTTCAACTTTGTTCTGTAATATTTTTCTAATCAACTTCCATCTATGGTTAATTTTCTCCACAGTTATTATTTCTGTTTATTGCTTTCTATGTTGAAGATATCGATCATCAATTATAATGACCAATTTGACCCCAGAAGAATTTACATCACATATTTGAGTTAACCCGTTACATTCATTTATTAATTATTTGACATTCCATATACTATATTGTTATAGTTATATTGATATAATTGGGGGATTGGATAATTAGGATTCAATTACGATACATATCGTATGACTCATTATTTTCCATAATTACGATACTATTTATATATATATACACACATTACTTATTTCACTTCTAAAAGCTGATATTATAATTTTCTGAATTACTTAATGCCAATTCCAAAGTGTGAAGGGTAAAAAGATGGAAACTAAAAATAACTTTAATTTAAACAAAATAATTATGAAAAAGATAACAATAATGGAAAACCGAATATATTTTACCCTTTTCGCTCAATAATGATTTTTAGCCGATATTATTAGATTAACCACTAACCACTATGATTGTTTATAATTTTTGGGAATTTGATTATTTTAATGCATCCAACTTTAATCGATTAAAATCATATAAGGAATGTTTGACAACGTAACTTCAATTACGTACACTCCTTCCTTTTTTTTGGACTTCAATTGTCAGTTAGTGATAGAATAATCATTTCTAAATGATTATAACAACTATTATTGAAACATTTCTAAATGATTATAATAACTATTAATTGTTATTCACACTACGTTTTAATAACTATTAATTGTCGATTTTATAGTACCTATTAATCGTCAATTGATAACGTCAACCCACATTTATATTCTTAATGAAGTTGTTATTGTAAAATAAAGAGTTTCCACGAAGTTAAATTGATATTTCTATATATGGAATACTCATTGTTCATAGTTAACTATTTTTAAATAAATATATTTGGTAAGAATTGGGTTTGAGCTTAACGAGTGCTTAAATATATCAATTATAACAATATAAATTCAATTACTGATTCGAACTTTTGTGTACCTACTTTATAAATATTTGTCAATTATTCAAAAGCTCGCTCACAAGAGTACGAGTTCGCATGTAGATTGGTAAGTTGAACCGAATCGTTTCTCAAGGAAAACTAGGCTCGGAAGTTCCTTTTGTGTTTGTTTGTTCACGAATACGAAATAAAAATAAAAATCAAATCTAAACACATAAAAACAATAAATTAATTTATACGAAGAATAAAACAAATCAACAGTTTTGGAAATAGTTAAGAAACGTGGGTTTTAGAGCTTCGAATCGTTTCCACGATCTATTGGGATAAATCCCAATTGATGGTTCACGACGATTCTAGACTCTAGACCCGTTAGATCTAACCAAGCGCTTGGTTAGATCTAACGGGTCTAGAGTCTAGAATCGTCGTGAACCATCAATTGGGATTTATCCCAATAGATCGTGGAAACGATTCGAAGCTCTAAAACCCACGTTTCTTAACTATTTCCAAAACTGTTGATTTGTTTTATTCTTCGTATAAATTAATTTATTGTTTTTATGTGTTTAGATTTGATTTTTATTTTTATTTCGTATTCGTGAACAAACAAACACAAAAGGAACTTCCGAGCCTAGTTTTCCTTGAGAAACGATTCGGTTCAACTTACCAATCTACATGCGAACTCGTACTCTTGTGAGCGAGCTTTTGAATAATTGACAAATATTTATAAAGTAGGTACACAAAAGTTCGAATCAGTAATTGAATTTATATTGTTATAATTGATATATTTAAGCACTCGTTAAGCTCAAACCCAATTCTTACCAAATATATTTATTTAAAAATAGTTAACTATGAACAATGAGTATTCCATATATAGAAATATCAATTTAACTTCGTGGAAACTCTTTATTTTACAATAACAACTTCATTAAGAATATAAATGTGGGTTGACGTTATCAATTGACGATTAATAGGTACTATAAAATCGACAATTAATAGTTATTAAAACGTAGTGTGAATAACAATTAATAGTTATTATAATCATTTAGAAATGTTTCAATAATAGTTGTTATAATCATTTAGAAATGATTATTCTATCACTAACTGACAATTGAGTCCAAAAAAAGGAAGGAGTGTACGTAATTGAAGTTACGTTGTCAAACATTCCTTATATGATTTTAATCGATTAAAGTTGGATGCATTAAAATAATCAAATTCCCAAAAATTATAAACAATCATAGTGGTTAGTGGTTAATCTAATAATATCGGCTAAAAATCATTATTGAGCGAAAAGGGTAAAATATATTCGGTTTTCATTATTGTTATCTTTTTCATAATTATTTTGTTTAAATTAAAGTTATTTTTAGTTTCCATCTTTTTACCCTTCACACTTTGGAATTGGCATTAAGTAATTCAGAAAATTATAATATCAGCTTTTAGAAGTGAAATAAGTAATGTGTGTATATATATATAAATAGTATCGTAATTATGGAAAATAATGAGTCATACGATATGTATCGTAATTGAATCCTAATTATCCAATCCCCCAATTATATCAATATAACTATAACAATATAGTATATGGAATGTCAAATAATTAATAAATGAATGTAACGGGTTAACTCAAATATGTGATGTAAATTCTTCTGGGGTCAAATTGGTCATTATAATTGATGATCGATATCTTCAACATAGAAAGCAATAAACAGAAATAATAACTGTGGAGAAAATTAACCATAGATGGAAGTTGATTAGAAAAATATTACAGAACAAAGTTGAAGATAGAATTTAACCAATCCAAATTATCTCAAAAACATTTACACCAAATGAAGCTCAAAAATGATCCCCGGTATCTGGAGAAGCCTACACTCGAGTTTTGTATTTAACTTGAGGTGTAGGAATGAAATAAAATCTCTACAGTCCTTCTTAAGATACACTCTGTCAGCATCTTGTTGTATATCAACAATCCAGTGATTAATTTGATACTGAATACTTGCCTTTTCCGTTGCATGACGACCCAAAGAAACAATGTACTGGTAAAATATCGTGGAATAATCTGTGAACGAATAAGTTATTAGAATAAATATAAGAATGAGTAAATTTAATATTAGTATAAGGTGATTAAGTACATACAATACGTCCACGTTCAATGTTCGTCCTCATTAGTTTGAAACTAAAGCTAGCAACATCCACTGGCATCAAATCAGAATTTACTCCACAAATTTGAAAATTCTCAGTAAGTGAAAGATCAATAATAGTAACATCGAGGAATAAATCAGAATTAACGCAGAATTGAAACAAACTCAACAAATCAGAAAAACAAATCAAACAAATCAGAATAAAGTAGAAATCAGAATTAAGAAACAAGAATTAACGTAGACTCAAACAAATCAGAAGTAACGCAGAATTGAAACAAACTCAAACAATCAGAATAAAGTAGAAATCAGAATTAAGAAACATAAATCTACACAAAATTAAAACGCATCTAAGCAAATCAGAATTAACGCAGAATTGAAACAAACTCAAATAAATAAAA
>BMAC01000354.1:24973-38130 GCA_014905375.1 Phtheirospermum japonicum | reverse complement strand
CTCATTTTGTTCTTCATTAAAATTCTGGATCCGATGAGTTTTAAGGCTGACCTCTGCAGGCACTACGGCATCCATACCATACACCAAACTAAAGGGGTTTTCACCCGTACTTTCTTTCGGATTCGTGCGGTATGCTCATAACACGGAGCTCAGCTCTTCCACCCACTTTCCTCCAGATATGTCTAGTCGCGACTTGATTCCTTGAATTAAAATGCGGTTAGTTACTTCAACTTGACCATTCGCTTGTGGGTGATATACAGCCGTGAAGTGTTGCTGAATGTTCATCTTGGCACACCAACCCTTTATCTTGGCTCCTGCAAATTGGGTCCCATTGTCTGACACCACTATTCTCGGTATACCGAAGCGGCAGACCACATTCTTCCAAATGAAACTCATTACAGCTTCCTCTGTTATTCTAGCGAGAGCCTCGGCCTCCACCCACTTGCTGAAGTAGTCAATGGCCACGATCAAGAATCTTTTCTGAGCTGGGGCCATTGGGAATGGCCCGACCAGATCAATACCCCACTTGGCGAAGGGACAGGGGGAACTCATCACCATGAGCTCTTCCGCCGGTTGGTGGATTAGTGGGGCCATTTTCTGGCACTTTTCACATTTTCTAACGAAGTCGTCAGCTTCCTTTCTCAGGGAAGGCCAGAAATAACCAGCTCTTAATACTTTACGGGTATGGTTGCCACAAAAACCCTCGTGTATCTCTCTTAACACCAGCTTTCCTTCTGTTTGGGATAAGCATCTCAAAAGAGGCTGACCAAATCCTCTCCTGAACAACTCTACCTTGATCAGGCAGAATCGAGCAGACCTGCTCCGTATCTTCGCCGCTTCTCTCTTTTCCCCCGGCAAGATTCCCCCGACAAGACGTTCTTTTCAAGGTATTTTTTTATAGGGGAACGCCAATCGTCCTCCTTGGCAATAGTACAAATCTGCTCAACTCCGAACTCCTCCTCTGCCTTTAATAAGGTGATCGTTCGCTCGGAACAATCCGCGGCTGAACTTGCTATTTTGGCTAAGAAGTCTGCACGGCCGTTTTCTTCTCTAGGAATCTGAACAACAGTTAATTCTTTCATACCTTTGGCTAGCTCTCTAAATTTAGCCAAGTATCTCTGCATGTGTTCTTATCTCGTCTCAAAATCTCTTCTAATTTGCTTGCAATCGAGTTGAGAATCAATCTTGGCAGATACGTGATCCGCACCCAGGTCTTTCGCCATCTGGACACCTCTCAACAGGGCTTCATACTCCGTCGCATTGTTAGAGAGTGTTGTATTCAATCGGATAGCAAATTCGGTAGACACCCCTTCTGGATTGATCAGGATAATTCCCGCTCCGCAGCCCTAATTGCAGACAGAGCCATCCGTAAAGATCGTCCACCTTTCTAATTCTTCGGGGAGACCAGTCATTTCTTGCATGAAATCTGCTAAGGCTTGATCTTTAATTGTTGTCCTGGTTTCAAAACTAATATCGAATTCACTTAGATCGATTATCCATTTGACCAGTCTACCTGATGCTTCCGGCTTATCCATGACTGCCTTCAAAGGCAAATTCGTTCGCACCATTATAGCATGCGACAGGAAATATGGACATAATTTCCGGGTCGTTCCCACAAGGGCCAATACCGCTCGTTCTACCTCTACATACCTTGCTTCGGCATCATGTAAGACCTTGCTCCAGTAATAGACTGGCTTCTGAATCTTCCCTTCCTCTCGCAATAAAACAGAGCTGACTGCCTGCTGTCCTACCGATAAGTACAGAATGAGGGGTTCTCCCTGGACAGGCTTTGTTAGCAAGGTCATARTAGCCAAATGCTCCTTTAATGCGACAAATGCCTRCTCACACTCATCACTCCACTYAAATTTTGCTTTTTTRCTTAGAMCTTGWAAGAATGGTAAGRTCCTCTCTGCAGACCTGGACAAGAATCTACTTAACGCATTGATACGCCCTGCTAAACATTGCATCTCTTTCACATTCCTAGGCGCTCTCATGTCCATAATCGCTCTGACTTTTTCGGGATTTGCCTCGATACCCTTTTCCYTGACCATGTAGCCTAAGAATTTGCCAGCTCTGACAKCGAAAGCGCACTTCTTAGGATTAAGCTTCATCCTATATCGTCGTAGAGTATCAAAGGTTTCCCGCAGGTCTTCCATATGTGATGTTGCCTTCACACTTTWGACCAACATATCATCAACGTAAACTTCCATGTTCCGTCCTAACTGATTTTTAAATATCTTATCAACCAGACGTTGATAGGTGGCTCCTGCATTTTTCAAYCCAAAAGGCATCACAACATAACAATACGTCCCCTTTGGGGTGATGAAACTGACCCGCTTCCAATCATCCTTGGCCAGCCTGATCTGATGATACCCTTGAGATGCATCCATCATACTCAAGAGTTCGAATCCAGCGGTGGAATCGACGAGTTGGTCGATCCTAGGTAAGGGATAGTGATCTTTCGGGCAAGCACGATTGAGGTCTCTAAAGTCGATACACATGCGCCAGTCCTCCTGTGTCTTTGGAACCAAGACAGCGTTAGAAAGCCATTCAGGAAATTGTATTTCTTGGATGTGTTTAGCTTTCAATAGTTTCTCCACCTCAACCTCTATGACGGCTTCCTTCTCAGGGCCAAAATTACGCTTCTTTTGCTTTACTGGCTTAGCGTCTAAGCTGATGTTGAGGTGATGTTCTGCCACTTTTGGGTCGATTCCTACCAGATCTTCTGGGGACCAGGCAAACACATCCGCGCTACTTCTTAATAATGCGACTAGCTCTGTCAAGGTTTCCGGACTGAGGGTTGTCCCTACTCGAAGAACCCGACTCCCATCTCCCGGGACTACTTCCACCATCATCAGACCTTCCTCTCTATTGGCCAGGTCTGTCCCTGGCATCTCTACCCTGGCCCTTTTGCCCTGTCTCTCTTCTTCCTCATTCTTCCTAACACACTCTATGTAAGTCCGTCGTGAAGCATACTGATCACCCCTGACCTCTCCTGCTCCATCCTCCGTTCGAAATTTCATCTTCATATGGAAAACGGATATAACGGCCTGAAATTGGCTCAAAGAGGGTCGGTCGAGCATGACGTTATAAGAAGAAGGTGCATCCACTACCAAGAAACGCACTGTTTTTATCACCCTATATGGCTCTTTTCCTAACGTCACAAAGAGTCTCACTACTCCCAAGGGTTTTAGGGCTCCTCCCGTGAACCCCACTAGGGAGGTGGTGACCTCTTCCATCTCAATGTCCAACTTCAACTGCCTAAAGTAGTCATAGAACAAAATATCGGCAGAGCTTCCAGTGTCTACGAAAATCCTATGGACATTATAATTGGCAATAGTTGCAGTTATAACCAAAGCATCCATATGAGGGGCCAAAATACCATCGCCATCTTCTGATCCAAAGCAGATGTTGGGGGTAGAAGTTATTTGTCCTACGTCACGCGATTTTCGAACCAGGTCTTTTGCAGCCCTGACATAATTGTGTTGTGTCCGCTTAGAGTGCTCCTCAAATTCTCCTCCGATAATCATCTGGATTTCCCCATGAATGACCTGGGTCTGATCAGATCTTTTCACCTCAGTACGCACCCTATCCTGGCTGCTCCTATTTGTCAGGGTCCGATCATAATTCTTCTTACCAGCTCTAGCTTCCTCCCTCCTTATCCGAATATACTCTTTCAGATGTCCCGCCTGGACCATTCTCTCCAATTCGTCCTTCAAGTGCGTGCATTCATCTGTGTTATGCCCGTATTCATTATGGAAGCGACAAAAGTGATCTGACCTTTCTTTTCTTGGTCTTTGTGAGTAAGTTTTGGGCCACTTGAGCTCTGGATGACGCTCTATTGCTTGCAAAATTTCACCCGGAGGTGTTACCAGAGGTGTGTACTTATCAAATCGAGATCTACCCATTGACAATTCTGGTCGGGGCTTTTTTGCCGCTACCCTGTCATCCTTCTCTCTCCTCTTCTCCCCTTCGTCTTTGAGCTTCAGAGCCTCTTCCAGATGGATATACTTTTCCGCTCTTTCCAAGAGCTCCCCAAATTTCAGAGCTGGCTTCACCACCAGTGACTGAAAGAAATCCCCTCGTCTCAAACCTTGCGCCAGAGCATTTATCAATAGCTCTTCAGACGCAGAAGGCACTTCTAATTTGGCAGTTGTAAACCTGTTGATATAAGCACGGAGGCTCTCGCTCTCCTTTTGCTTGAGACTGAAAAGTTCCAGTGGCATTTTCTGGTATTTCCTGCAGCTTGTGAACTGGTGTAGGAAAGGCTGAGCTGAACTCATCGAAATTGTTGATAGACCTCGGCGGCAATTGACTAAACCAGAGCTGCGCTGATTTAGTGAAAGTCATCGGAAAGACCCGACACATGACAGCGTCCGAAAATTTGTGCAGGGCTGCTGCAATCTCAAAGCGACTGAGGTGGTCCCACGGGTCCGTGGTTCCATTGTACTCGAAGCCAAGGGAGCGGTATGAAGCTGGCACATCATCTCGCATGACTTCCTCAGTAAATGGTGTGCCCCTTCTTGCCGGGGTCATCCTACCTGTCACCATTTTTCTCTTAAACTCTCTTACTTCCTTTTGTAGACTCTGCATCTGTTCAGCCAGACCTGGATTAGTTTGGCCTGAAGTTTCGCTGTCAGAGGTGGAGAAGTGCTCTTCCCCATCATGCAAGGGAGCCCTATCTGCCTGTTGCCCCCGCAATGGCTCTGTTCCCGCCACCGGAACAGCCTGCGCTGGTGGCGTGTTGGATGGCGGCGGCGTCATCTCCGCGAACTTCTTCTCTACTGCCGTCTCCACGGCTTTTGCCAATCAGCTCCGAGAGCTGTAGAAGGAAGGATTCATTAAATGAACCACACCGTAGCTGGCCCAGATTTACTGAACGGGGCGGCGTAGTGCCCTGGCGCGGCCCCTGTTGACGGCGCCGTCTCTCCTGGCCTCGTCGCCGCTGCGTCTGTCGATCTTGGCATCCCCCATGGCGCGGCGGAACTAGGGGTTCCACCAAGCTCACCCACCAAGTTCCGTCGTAAACCGTCTGAAGCCATAACAGAAAATCTCACGTCTTAACTTGATCGGATTCCCACAGACGGCGCCAATTGTTTCACCCCAAAAAATGACTAATGTTAAAACTGCCTGAAGCCTTGAATACCTTTCTGATCTGCACCACAAACAAGAGTTAGAAAGGACCACCAGTGATTTTCCGGTGGAAACCTCTCCGATGCTTAAGTCAGTAAGCGTTTGAGGTGTTTTCCAAGAATAAAATGAGAAAGCCTCAGAAGAATGACAAACCTCTCTCAGCCTTGAGGCTAAGATATTTATAGCTTTTCTTGACGGGGACCCCAGTCGGGATCTAAGGAACACATGGCGGGAATCAAGGGCCGTTACCCAACAAATTCTGACAAGTGGTCCCACCTGTCTCTTTGTTGGGGATCTGAGAAACAGTTCTCTCTTTCCAGATCTTCTTTAGTCCTTTCCCTCAATCTYACCTAGTCCACGATTCTTCGTCTTCTCTTTCCTCTAGCCCCTGCTGTTTAACAAGTCAGCTCTTGCTACTACTGAGGAAGAGCTCTATCTTTCAAGGGACCCAACCAAGCCTTTTTMCCCAGGTCAGGCTAATCTCCACTTCCAGGGCTTCAACTGGAGGTYATCTCCGGGCCTCTAACGTCCTTACCGATGACRAGGTCKYYGACCTCAAGGGATAGCTGTTCTTCCCCGCATCTTGTTGACTATATGGGGGTCAGAGCTACCCCAATCCAGGTCTGGCATATATCCTGCCCTATCAATGCACAAGACTTTAATTATTTCTAGATTGTGTTTAGGATTTGTTTTAAGGTATTTACCAAGTTTAGGATCTTAGAATTGTCTATTTAAGACATTAGAAATCCTAAAGCTTGGACTTACGGTTTTTAGAGGATTGACGCACGGATCTCTTGAAGGTGCAAGGCACGACGTAAGACGACGCACAAGAGAAGAAGAACACGAAGAAGAAAAATACTTGGAGCCAACGTTCGTGAGAAACAAGATCTTTGAAGTTGCGTGACCGACGGAAGAGATCTTGCCATTCCGGCAACAAGTATTTAGTATCAAGTTTCTTGATATTTAGTTTTCATTTATTACTTTATATTTTGTATTGAACGTAAAGTGAAAGTAATATAGTTTTCGGGTTTGTACACCCAAGTTCACAAGTATTTACTTGTGAACTGAATTTGTTAAATCGTGTTCTCGTATTTTAATTTCCGCTGCATAAATTTACGTTACTCTGGTCAATGTTGTTAACTGGTGTTGTTAACATTGATTAACAACATCGTGAATCTGAGACTTATTTTTTAAAAACCATAGACCTTCTAATTTTACATAGACGACATACATGTACGTATATGTACACATGCATACACATGTAAATATATACTAGTACATCTATATACACAGATCGTGATGCGTATTTACTATGTGAGATACGACGTGTGTGTGTGGGTTTGTATTTCATGTATACGTGAATAAACGTGCACCTACAATTAATTATATATACACATACCTATATGCATATATCTGTACACAACCAAACAAAAAGTTGTATCCCATTCAGGAGGAAACAGTAGAAAACATAGTTAAAGTAACGGAATTAGTCGGCACGTAATCGAGATTGAAGATAAACAAGACACAAACTCGATAATATCGTTTGTGACCATAATTAGGGGGTTTATAATGCACGAGATACACTTGTGTGATAACAATAAAATGACCTTTAATTAAAAAAATACTAAGCACTAAACACGCATGTAATCGTTGTACATGGACAATGCGAACGACTCTCTCCAGCTACTCCATTCTTGTGAGAGCTCCACTTGGTCAATGTAATCGTCTGGTACCTCGTTCGAATGGGGATCTCTCGTGGAGACGTCTTCTAACTCCTTCTCCATTAGATCGACCGCCATTGAACTTCGAATAAAATTATAGAGTAAACAACAAGCCAAGATCATTCTATTCTATGTTCTAATGGGATAGAATAAAGGACTCCTAAGTATGGCCCACCTCATCTTTAGGATCCCAAAGGATCTTTCCACTGCACTACGTGCCTTAGAATGACGTAGGTGAACAACTCTGTATAGTTCTGAGGCCCCCTGCACCCATTGACCACTCGTCCAAATGGTACCTAATACCTCTATAAGGAGTGAGGAATCCCAGCCCATTGGTATACCCACAATCACAAAGGTAATAGGTTCCTAAAAAATTGAGTTTCGATTCATTTCTTAGTGTTTTCGTTCAATATTATTGCCACCTAGTGTATCTTTTACTTACACTAATGAGCCTATGTGATTGAAACAATGATAAAATCAAAAGCACATTGTAGCGATTTATCGGTAGGTACTCGTATTTCATTGGGTCTAGTGACCACATCATGTAATACATGACTATCTGCGGTGGAACCCTCTCAACTTGTCGATACAAAACTATATCGCAGACGCCCAGCACATTTACAGAGGTGTCACCCTTACGGTTTTGGTAGCGTGCCTTTTCACATAATGGCACACGTACTTGAATATATGTTCCATCTAATAATCCTAAACAACCCTACGAATACGGAAAGGAGAAGGAATGAAGTTAATTTTTGCAATAGTACCAGAAATGTCCCTGGTTACCAAATAATTTGAATAGTGCTTTGGAGTTGGGTTTCTGGTGTTACCTTAAACCATTTCTAGCTACTATCTGTACAGTGTCATTGATTGCAGTGGGTTCAATAGCTAAAACCGGGTACAATCTAAGGACAACGTCTAGAACATGGTTAAAGTAAATGCTAACAGTGTGTCCTGATATTATGAAATTAAATTTCACAGTCATATTTTTTTATGATGACCCAGAACACTTAAAAATGTGGCTACTTGTTCGCTAACTGTGAGATTCTGTGATTAGACAAGGCCACCCCTATGCTCCAATAAATAACACAACCGCCCGAAAGCGTTTCTATCCATTCTTAATTGTTCAAGACACGTTGTATCACCCATGTCAATAAGATTGGACATGTGCTTAATTTGAGCAGGCAGTCTATCTACCCACCGATAGAGTGGACGTGCAAGGTCTGAGCAACGACGCTTACGACGATGTCCCATAACACATTTTTGGTAAAAATTTACCATAAGCAGAAAAATTATCAACTCAGTGACATCTTCAACCATCAAAACCATTGCAGTATATGGTTCAGCGCAATCCATCGGGACAACCGTCTGAAATTGCAATACCCATGATCACAAAGCAAGTATTTCGAGCATGTGTAGCCAATATTGATTATCATTTAGATAATTCCCTACTTGTAGCTACACAATACCATTTACCAAGACACTTGCACGTACATAATAGACAATCAATATTTTGCAGTTTTATCAAGCCATTATATGTGATAAAAGAAAAGGTGACATATCGCAAACAATGTCGTTTAGATGGCATCAGACTGAAGCAATCGATCGTGTACCACAGAAGGGAGTCCAAATTTGTTCACCCTCTTTGACGAGGGTGAACATAACCCTCCCTCAAATTAAACAATAGGTGGGGTCCAGAATTCCTCTCTCTTTATTTTTATCATTCACTTCTTGATTTTTCCTATTTCAATTTCCGTTTACCAACTTCTCCTTTCCAAATTTCTGTTTCTCTTTCCTCCGTTTCATTTTATTTCCAAATGAATGCAATTCTTTTGAATTTTTCCACTCGGAAAAAATATTTCAAAATAATATGATTTTTTCTAATAAAAGAAAAATATAATTATTGTGCATCACACATTTAGTTCTAGAGTGCATCTCATGGAGATCAATAATTTTATAATTAAATTACCAAAAAACATAGTATAATATCTGAAAACATTGTAATATAAAAAGTGTGTTAATATACTTTTCTCTAAATCAGAATGTTATAAATATTTTGAGTTTTGATAACTATGGCTATTAATTCTTATTATGATCCAATATGTATTATGTTGAAGTACTTTTTTTATTTAATAGATGAGCATGAGGTCCTTCTTAGCTGTAGTTGGAAAACTTTAACTTTTTGTATTGATCTGACTCAACTCAGGTAATCTCTATATAAGCAATAACTAAGGTAATCTCTATATAAGTAATAACTGTGTAAAATTAGATACGTGTTTTATATTTTAGTTAATTATTAGTTTAAGACAGGTGAATAACACGTAAGTTATTGAAATATAAATATAAAAAAATATTTGTTATAGTTACAGAGATATAAATGTAAAAATAAAAAACCATGCGGATGTCGTACCCCTGTCCGTTCTTTAACCGATGTTCATCACTATTTATTGTACATAGTTATTATTAAATTATTTTATATTTTAGTGTTTACATTATATTCGTTGATAATCTTTTAGTTACATATTTAGAACAATTGGAAAGATGTCATATTCTCAGTCATGTCGCATTTTTCCATCCTTCCAATCAATATTTATTATTTATTATTACAAATTTTAGCTTTTTAGTTTAGATTGAATTCGCTGATAATATTTAATTACATATTTAGATTAT
This sequence comes from Phtheirospermum japonicum, assembly GCA_014905375.1. Taxonomy (NCBI): domain Eukaryota; kingdom Viridiplantae; phylum Streptophyta; class Magnoliopsida; order Lamiales; family Orobanchaceae; genus Phtheirospermum; species Phtheirospermum japonicum. The sequence goes on along the minus strand of BMAC01000354.1, from coordinate 28,609 downwards.
TGCAAATAACTCGCAATTTACTTACGTACAATATTTAAAAATATACCTATAAAATTATTGTAATTTTTATCATAAATACAATTTTTTGATATTATTTTTATAATTGATTTTTGTTAAATAACATACCTGAGAGAGATTTGTTTATTGAGTTTTTTTAGAAAAAATCATATTATTTTTCATTATTATTCTGAAGTAGATAATTCAAACGAATTGAATTAATTTGAAGAAAAATGAAACGTGGAAAGTAGAAAAGGAGAACCAGAGAGAAGAACTGGAAAATGAAAAAAGAAAGAAGTGAAGAAAAGAAATGAAGGAAAGCAAAACAAAGAGAAAGAAAAAAGGAGAGCTGGACTCACACCCCTGTCAATTTGACGGAGGGTTATGTTCACCCTCGTCAAAGAGGGTGAAAAAGTTTGGACTCATAGAAGGAAGATAAAAAAGTCGCACACGATAAGAGATAAGACAGCCGGACCAGCTCTGTTTGTGTTCTTCATTGTTTAAATTTTATGTGATTTTTTTTTTCAATTACCACAGAACAACATTGCAGGTATGAGTACAACAACATAGCATTAACGATGAGTTGACACAAACACAGCTAAAAACATGTTCCAACATTCAGTCTCACCATACTCAACAAGCACCAGGATATAATGAGAACAATGGTAATACCGAACTAATAAACAGATTAAGCAATCTTACTTGAAAATGCGAGTGGTCGTCGCTAGGAGATTTTCCGAGGCACTGACCACCAATTGATTGGATCTTCCTAATTCAAAGAAAAGGAAATAAGAACGGTTTTAGGTTAAATATTGTTTACTAGAGAAAACGGCGGAGAACAAGAAGATCTACAAAATGTGGCTACGCAATTACCTGGGCCCTTAGCAGTGTTGAAACCCTAACGGCCTGAAAACAAGAAGCTACCGTGTTTCCGGTCAATTGATAGTGCAGACGAGTCGAGAAGTTCAAATCCCAGTGGATTGCGACGTCTCAGCGGAATTAGGGTTCGAGCATCGTTACAGGTATTTATGGTGGTGGCATCGTAGATATCTTTGGATGCGAGGACAGCTCGGTCCTTCTACGTGGCAACTGGGGGGTATTTTGGTCATTGCACAAGTTGGATTAGGGGCGTGACTGTTTAGCCCAGGGTCGGAAACGGGACTGAACAATACGAATTTCATGGGATATAGTGGGGCCGAGATTTTTCATCACGGGCTTTAGTCTCACAAATCAAATGGTGGATTTGATCGGATAAATGGCATTATCGGGCCTAATCCTATCCCATCAGGAGCATCAACCGAGGCCTTAAAAGTTGTCAACCTTTCTCACTTCTCACACGTAAACATCACATCCAAAAAACCTAACCTACTATCTTCTTGTCTCTTATTTTTCTCCTTCTGCTGTTGGACTAGAAAATTTCCTATTGTTTTTGTTTTCTTTTCCATAAAGATGGGCAACAGTAAATGCACTGAGAAGAGAAAAGCTACATCTACCACTATCAAGCCACCAGTGAAACATCGTCACGAAACTTTCTGAATGGAAAAATCCGCATCCCATGCTGTCCCAGTGACGATTGTTTTACCTAAATCAAAGGTGCCGATAGTAATATCCTAAGAAGGGATTATAGTTCCATATGAGATCAATCTAGACCCTGATTTGTTGGTCGCTCCAGCATTTGACACTTTACCAATTGTACTCAATATTCATAATTAAAAAATATTCTCATATTAGTATTATTTCTTTACATAATTTTATAATCTATATATATATTAAAGGAGAGGTTTGGAGAGAGAAAAAATGCCACGTAAATGCCATGTAGGATTATTTTCTTTTTTTAGTTATGTAGGAATTTTCTTAACATAATTATGATAGATACCTTATTTAATATTATTATGATTTGGTTTCTTTTTTTAATTAAAAAGCCACATTGGATTAGTTTCCTCTTTTAATTATGTAGGAATCTTCTTAACATAATTAGAACAGATACTCTAATTAATATTAAATAATAAGAATTAATTTATATATACATATATATATATATATATAATATATATATATAACCACTTATATGTTATTTTGATTTTCATTTTGAGTTGTTTTTTAACTTTTTTTTTTTTTTTTTTTTCATTTCGAATCCAACAATATCAGATTCGTCACGCTTTCTCAAAAATAATTTGATCACTTTATTTAATTAAATTATATAAAAGTTCAAAATACAATATAATTTGATATTACTTTTATTGGCTATCAACATGTTGTTTATAAAATATTATTACGATTCAACACTTTTTTATTTGAATTGATCTCATAAAATAATGTATTTTGTTAATATCTCATAAACCGCGTAAATAATACAAGTGCAAACCCAACACTAAGTGGAATGAACACTATGACATCAACAACATTAGATTTGGAAAAAGATCAACTAACTAGAAAATAAAAAGGGGGAAGACTGCCTCTGAAAGCAAATGTTGCTAAACACAGTAATTTTGAAAGCATTCATGTCATACTTAATTTCAATTGAAATTCAAAATTAAATTTATTCTGTTAGGTATGCATTTATATTTTACATACTAACCCCTTCAACATCATTTTAATATTTATATTTTATTAATACTTACACTATCATTTGCTCATTGTGAGGAGAAAAGAATTATCTTCACATGAAATTGTAGACCTAAAATCCATGCTAGACAGTGAAAACAATAAAAAAAACCATGTAAGAGGAAAAAAAAGTCACATAGGATTATATTTCCTTTTTTAAATTGTATAGGAATTTACTTAATATAATTAGGATATCTACCCATATATAGTAAATATTAAAAAAAAAGATAATATATTGTACTTTTTTTTCTCTCTTACATGGTTTTTTTTATTGTTTTCACTGTCTAGCATGGATTGTAGGTCTACAATTTCATGTGAAGATAATTTTTTTCTCCTCACAATGAGCAAATGATAGTGTAAGTATTAATAAAATATAAATATTAAAATGATGTTGAAGGGGTTAGTATGTAAAATATAAATGCATACCTAACAGAATAAATTTAATTTTGAATTTCAATTGAAATTAAGTATGACATGAATGCTTTCAAAATTACTGTGTTTAGCAACATTTGCTTTCAGAGGCAGTCTTCCCCTTTTTTATTTTCGAATTAGTTGATCTTTTTCCAAATCTAATGTTGTTGATGTCATAGTGTTCATTCCACTTAGTGTTGGGTTTGCACTTGTATTATTTACGCGGTTTATGAGATATTAACAAAATACATTATTTTATGAGATCAATTCAAATAAAAAAGTGTTGAATCGTAATAATATTTTATAAACAACATGTTGATAGCCAATAAAAGTAATATCAAATTATATTGTATTTTGAATTTTTATATAATTTAATTAAATAAAGTGATCAAATTATTTTTGAGAAAGCGTGACGAATTTGATATTGTTGGATTCGAAATGAAAAAAAAAAAAAAAAAAAAAAGTTAAAAAACAACTCAAAATGAAAATCAAAATAACATATAAGTGGTATATATATATATATATATATATATATATATATATGTATATATATAATATTAATTCTTATTATTTAATATTAATTAGAGTATCTATTCTAATTATGTTAAGAAGATTCCTACATAA
>BMAC01000354.1:0-24948 GCA_014905375.1 Phtheirospermum japonicum | reverse complement strand
TATATAATTTAAAAAAAGAAAAATAATCCTATGTGACTTTTTTTTCTCTCTTACATGGTTTTTTTTTATTGTTTTCACTGTCTAGCATGGATTTTAGGTCTACAATTTCATGTGAAGATAATTTTTTTCTCCTCACAATGAGCAAATGATAGTGTAAGTATTAATAAAATATAAATATTAAAATGATATATAATTTAAAAAAGGAAAAATAATCCTATGTGACTTTTTTTTCCTCTTACATGGTTTTTTTTATTGTTTTTCACTGTCTAGCATGGATTTTAGGTCTACAATTTCATGTGAAGATAATTCTTTTCTCCTCACAATGAGCAAATGATAGTGTAAGTATTAATAAAATATAAATATTAAAATGATTATGTAGGAATCTTCTTAACATAATTAGAATAGATACTCTAATTAATATTAAAATAATAAGAATTAATATTATATATATACATATATATATATATATATATATATATATATATATATACACTTATATGTTATTTTGATTTTCATTTTGAGTTGTTTTTTAACTTTTTTTTTTGTTTTTTTTTTCATTTCGAATCCAACAATATCAAATTCGTCACGTTTTCTCAAAAATAATTTGATCACTTTATTTAATTAAATTATACAAAAATTCAAAATACAATATAATTTGATATTACTTTTATTGGCTATCAACATGTTGTTTATAAAATATTATTACGATTCAACACTTTTTTATTTGAATTGATCTCATAAAATAATGTATTTTGTTAATATCTCATAAACCGCGTAAACAATACAAGTGCAAACCCAACACTAAGTGGAATGAACACTATGACATCAACAACAATAGATTTGGAAAAAGATCAACTAATTCGAAAATAAAAAAGGGGAAGACTGCCTCTGAAAGCAAATGTTGCTAAACACAGTAATTTTGAAAGCATTCATGTCATACTTAATTTCAATTGAAATTCAAAATTAAATTTATTCTGTTAGGTATGCATTTATATTTTACATACTAACCCCTTCAACATCATTTTAATATTTATATTTTATTAATACTTACACTATCATTTGCTCATTGTGAGGAGAAAAAAATTATCTTCACATGAAATTGTAGACCTACAATCCATGCTAGACAGTGAAAACAATAAAAAAAACCATGTAAGAGAGAAAAAAAAGTACATATATATTGATCTTTTTTTTTAATAGTTATTATATATGGATAGATATCCTAATTAATATTAAGTAAATTCCTATACAATTTAAAAAAGGAAATATAATCCTATGTGACTTTTTTTTCCTCTTACATGGTTTTTTTTATTGTTTTCACTGTCTAGCATGGATTTTAGGTCTACAATTTCATGTGAAGATAATTCTTTTCTCCTCACAATGAGCAAATGATAGTGTAAGTATTAATAAAATATAAATATTAAAATGATATATATATATATATATATGTCTGTGTGTGTATATGTTATTTTATTTTTATTATGAGTTCAACAATTATCAAATTTGTCACTTTTTCTCAAAAATAATTTTACCACTTTTTTAATTAAAATATGCAAAACTGCACAATGCAATATAATGTAGTATTTGCTTAATTCGCTATCAACATGTTATTTATCAAATATTATTACGATTCAGTACTTTTGGTTTGAATTGATTTCTTAAAATAATATATTTGTTACTATCTCATTAATCATGCAAAATAATACAAGTGTGAAACCAGCATCGAGTGGAATGAACACCGTGGCATCAATTATAATAGATTCGTAAAAATATCAACTAATTGTCTATTAGTTGTTGGTGATATTGATCCACAAAGTGGTAGCAAGAGAATTGCGGTAGAAAAGAGATCTGGTAATTTGAAACGTATCAACGAGTTGCATTCTTTGTACATTGCTCTACACTATCTATTACTATTTCCATGTGGCGAAGACAACCACAGGAAAGACATATATTTTTCTAAACCTCAAAAACCTAAAGGCAAGGGTAAACAATATGTGAGCCAGATGGAGTTCTTTTCTCACCGATTGCATGAAAGAGACACGGAGGTACTCACTATTCTATATAGTCGGCGACTCACACAAAAATTCATAATTGATGCATATACGATTATTGAATCTTCAAAATTGTGGTACGTTAGAACTCATCAAAAAATTATGAAGTGAGATTTACAGTAGGATTGTTGATGTAGTGTTATGAGGTGAGGCAGATGGCTGGTACTCATGTTGTCTTGCCCACGACATTTACTAGCGGTTCTCCAGAGGTCATTTCACATAATTGTGTAACTTATTTTTATGTTAAATAGTGTAACCAATTTACATCTATCAAGTATTTGTTTAAATAGGGTAATAAATATAACTATAGTTTCACTATAACATTCTATCAGAACAAATGTGAGGATGTAGAGGATAAAAATATTGATGAGATCAACATGTATTATGATTGTCATTACATTTTTCAACGCGAAGTGGCGTGGAGAATATTAGTTTATGAAATTCAGTATAAAACTCCACCTGTCATGTGTTTGAGTTTTTATCCTCCAGAAGAGCATAATGTATTGTATAATGATAATGATCACGCAAGTCAAAAACACCATATCATGTTTTAGGTTGGTTCGAGATAAATAAGAAAATCTGGAAGCATGAAGTTTGTCTTATGTTCAGTTTCCTAAAAAAAAAATTTAGTACTCTAAAACAAAAGAATGGACACCTAGGAAACTAGATTTGTTTTCATTAGTACGAATTACTATATTCCGTCAAAATTGATAAAGTAATGGATGCAATATATTTAACCAAGAGTGGTGTATTTCTCATCTATAGACACGGAAGATGCTTTCTACGACTGTTAAATCTAATAGTGGAATTGTTCTTAATGTAATATCTAATGACATAACTTTTCTTCTTCTTCGAAAGGAAGAAKTGGGCATTCTAGATTTAGGGTTACTTTTAATATCCACCAAGATTTTGATCATTACTGGTACTCCACTTGAAAAATTAATGATGGATGCGCATCTCATTATTTGGGACGAAACTCCAATGATGCATAACCTTTATTTTGAAATTCTGGACAAAACATTGAAAAACGTGATGACATTGCAAAATAATTCTAATACACAGCTTCCGTTTGGTAACAAAATAATAATTCTTGGTGGAAATTTACATCAAATTTTGTCGGTTGTTCCAAGAAGTACTAGACCAGACATAGTTCACAGAGTGATCAAATGTTCGCATTTATGGACTCATTACATAGTTTGGAAGTAGACCAAGAATGTGGTGCTGCAAAATCACAATTCAGATCTCAATTGTGTCAAGTTAAAGAAAGTTTTCAACTTGATAAATAGTATAGGAGATGTAATAGTTGGAGGACCAAATGATGGTATCGTTCAAATCGAAATCTAAGTTGTCTATTATTGAAAGATGATGGTGACCATGTTCTGTCAATTGTGGCGAGCACATATCCACAATTTAGGAAAACAACTGAATGTTTCACTTATTTGGAGGGTCGGGCTATTCTTTCTCCAACACTTAATGTCGTCGATTTGATTAATAAATATATGATGTCATAAAATGATGGAGAATGTGAAGTATATCTTAACTCTGATAATGCATGCAAATCTGACTCAAACATTGATATATTGTATGACATTCACTCACTAGGGTTTCTAAATACCATTAAATGTTATGGATTGCCTCTATGGGCTAAAACTAAAAATTAGAATTCCACTCATGTTGTTCAGAAATATCGATCATTCCCTTGTGTTGTGTAATGTTAGTTGTTAACTTGACGGTCATATTGTATAGGCTAATATTTTTCAAGGAATCAATGCAGGTGAATTGTTGTTAATCCCTAAAATGATCGTCACACCATCCAATCCGAGCTTCCCTTTCAAGTTCCAACGATGACAATTTCCTCTGATCGTGTCATATGCTATGATGATCAACAAAATTCAAAGACAATATCTCTCTCAAGTTGGGATTTTCCTGAAAAAGCCTGTTTTCAGCCATGGTCAGTTATACGTTGCTATATCAAGTGTGACAAATCGTATGGGTTTACAAATATTGATCGACGATGATGAGAATAAACATAGTAACAAAACTACAAATGTTGTGTATAAGAAAATTTATCATAATTTGTAAAGTATATTTCGTCTAATAACAATCATTTTATGAATCAGGTTATATCATGTTGAAAACTATTCGATCTTTAAATAAAATTTAGATGATTTATATATACGGAGCGGTTATGTTAAAACCATATGTAATATGAGAACCAGTGATGGTTCTTACCAAAATACACACACACACAGAGATATATATAACTTAAGTATACATATATACAATTACTAATTAAATATTTTAATATATTTTAAACAATTATTTTTTATTTTAAATAAAATAAAATAAGAAATTATTGTGCAACGCACGGGTACAATACTAGTAATTATAAAAATCTTAATATTAATGTATTACTAACTTATCTGTGCTCCATAACTATATTTTACAATGTTAATAATTTGTTTCTCAGTTTTCTTATCACTGGCTAGATATTCATATATATTTAGTTGAACATACTCTCTTTCTAGCTTAAGTTGAAGATTGTAATTTTGTAGAAATGCAATTTTTCAGATATGATGTTAGGTTTCGTGATAGATGTCACCAGACCTAACATCAACTGAATCTCAGAAATAGCAGCGGAAATAAATAAGTAAAACACAATAAATTAATTTCAGTTCGTAAGCAATCGTGCTTACAAACTTGGGTGTACAAACCCGAAAACTATATTACTTTTTAAATGTTCAAGACCAATTACAAAATAATAAAAAGTAATATACGAAAAACAGCTTGTATCAAATAATTGATACACAAAATACTCGTCGCTTCTTCTATAGTAGAATTCTTCCGTTGATTACGCAACGTAGAGATCCTTCTAATTTTCCAGTAAAGCTTCGAGTGTGCCGTACGTGTTCTGCTTCAAAGATGCGTCCGTCGTGTGTGTTTTTCTTTTTGCATCTTGGTCATATAAATATAACAAGACTCCAAGTCTTGTTTTACAAGTTAAAGAGTATTTAGGAAACTAAATAAAATCCTAAACTCCAACTAAGAAAGAAATCTAGAGTCCTAAAATACTTTGTGTCCTAAGAAAGGCAAACTACAAACAAGGAAATTATTGTTGAAAATAATATTCCCAACAATCTCCCCCTTTTACTTTTCTGGACAAAACAACCATGACGCAACCAAAATGTTCAATACTGAAAACAAACTGACTCCCCCTAAATAAGCAATAATAAAAAGAAAAATAATTATTCCACAAACACTCAAAAAACAAACAAAGGAAAGCATAAAAGGAACTTAAACACCTCGAGCCTTCTTCGCCCGTCGAGACGATGAAGATGTCCCTTCACCATCAGCTTCCCTTTTCCCCAGCTTCCTCTTCATTTTCCTCAAAAACCTGTTTCGGAAGCGTATCTTCTTTCTCCTCATCGCACTAGCCAAGCTTGCCAACACGGTGGCAGCCTCAGCATCAGAAACACCAACTCCAGTAGCATCTTCAGCACCATCCTCGTCGTCATGTCTATCTCCCCCTTTTTGTTCAGAAATCAAAAGGGCCTCAAAGAGGGAACCCCTCAAAGCCAATAACTGAGCACGCTGACTATCAAGCTGGGCAATTTGGTTGTCAAGTAAGGCCACTTGAGCACGGACAACTGGAGCCATCAACTGAACCATGTTGCCACTGGTGACGGGACTCGCAGAGGTGTCACCACGGGCATCACCAACCTGAACAGGCGCACTCCAGGGCATATCAACAACGCGGGCCCCAGAGAGGTGCTGGCTCCTCAAGGTGAACCACTCCGCCTCACCAGTGAGGGAATCATCCGCAGAAGGCGTAAAGCCTTGGTTCTCCAAAATACTGTAAATCAAAGAGGGAAAACAGAGAGATGAGGAAGACTTAGAGGAGGCAAACCTTGTGACCATACCAAACACGAGCTGGCCGAAATTAAACTGGATCCCATTCCCAACTTTGAAAAGGAACTGAGCTTGAGGTCTGGTCAAAGAAGTCGAATTCTTTGAGGGCACCCAGTTGAAAATCGCCACTTTATGGAGAACCGAGTAGAGCGATGTCAATTTCGTGCTGGGCAATTGTTCACGCCAGGTGGTGAGCATCCCGCCAGACAAGAAACCAATAACCTCGTCCATGTCATCAACAATGGAGTCCCCCTAAAAAGCGTCAGTTCCATAAGCCCCATTTATCAAATCAGGCGTGAAGGCGTAAATCCTTCCGCGTACAAACACTTTCCCATAATTGGCTGACGTATCCACAACAACCGAGGATAGAAAGTTGGCATAAAATTCCACAATGACATCCCGAACAAATGGCATGGCGGTGGAGACCGTCGAATACAAGCCCCTGTGCTCAAAGAAGGCAACCAAATTTTGACGCTTGAACAACTCGACAGGCACCCATCTTTCATCAATCATGCCGCGAGTCTTAAAAACTGAGAAAAGTGCTTCAGCCTAGGAGGAAAGAAGTTTCTCAGAAAAAGGAACAATATCTTCTATCTCCACTTAATCGGGGACTGGGGCAATGTCACCATCCTCAACAGGAGGAGAACCTAGAGCCGGAGGAGGTAAATCACTCACAGTAGCAGACCTCGGGCTGGAGGGAGAAACATCACCTGGAATGGGTGATGTTGGCTTCGGTGACAAATCACCAGTCCCAACATCAGTCTGCCGAACATTTTCAGCCAAGGCAGCCCTGGACTTTTCCTTTCCTTTCTTCTTGGTAGCCTTCACAGAATTCACCAGGTGCACAAGAGGGATCTCATCTGAGTCATCAGGAGATTGTTCAAGAGTAGTGTCAAAAGTCGAAGAAGTTGGAGGCGTAGTTGAAACAGGAGTTTCGGGAACAACAGGATTAGCTGAACTGGATACTTCACCGGTGAAGAAAACCACTATCTCATAGGGAGCGCTTGAATACTCAGTTTCTATTGAACCAGGAGAGACCTTGATAGAAGCCGGTGGGTTCTTCTTTTCCGCAAGCGAAAAAGTCTGCTTTCGGCGTCCACGACCCGTTTTGGCACCTGGAGAAGCAATTGAGGGCGCCGGAGCCGTGACAGTCGCCGGAGGCACAAACTCCTCGTCATCTGAGTCAGTGGCAACGGGAACATCATCGGTGAGATTCATGTGCTCGATCGGCACATTGCGACGTGGCCCAGCTTTGCTCTAAGGGACCGCCGGCGGGACAACCCCCGGAGGAATATTTCTCAGCCGCCGTGACCGCTTCAGGGTGGGATCACCGATGCGCACAAAAACCTCGGCGATAAACGGGAGATTAGGAGGGTTGTCGACATCAATCTCATTGCTAGGTTGGCCGAGAAGGACCTGGGCTGAAGGAGCAGCATCAGTCGAGGCTGAAATCGGCGATATGACAAGAGAGCTCGCCGGAGCGGAACCACTTGTTTCTTGAACAACTGGTGATGGGTGTCGGGCAAAAGCAACACCTATCTCCTCGCGGATGTCCAGCCCACCAAATCTCGGTAAAGTTGGAGCAGCCTGTTCGCCGGAGCGCGCAATTTCTGCCGGAAGTTCAGGAACCCTAGAGCCAGAAGGAGAATTCGACATCCTGCATATCCCAACAATACAAAAAACAGGGAGCAATAAAATCGAGAAATACTGAGAGGAATTAGAGTTTGAGAAGGAGTATGATTGCACAGGGGAGAGAATTGAGGTGGGCCAAAACGGTAAGAAAATCGACTTTAAAAAGAAAAAAAAAACTTACCGTTGGGGAGGAGAGAGAAACCACGTGAAAAGAAGGAAATATAATATTTACACAATCTACCCCTCTAAAAACACAATTAGGAAAAATTACCCCGGTTAATATCTACTTTCCTAATAAACATCCCACTATCCCTTAACTCAAGGAATTATATCTCAAGCTGAACTACCCATGAATCCCACTAAAACAAAACACCAAAAAGAAACCGAATATTGCTGTGGATTAAACCATCACCATGGAGATATTATAGACACGTTCCAAGTAAAAATACAAGGTTCGTATCCATCTCATAGTACCCTCCCAGCATACCCGATCTCAGCACCACTAGAACAACCAATTAACCACATCCTCAACAAAGAATCAAGAGACGTCAGAATATGAATTGAAAAAGAGAAACAGAACACTCAGCAACACAGTCAAATTCACAAAATATGAATGTCTTAGATTATGCCTAAAAAAAATGAACTAGAAAGATAAAAATTCATAAAAAGACTTTTAGAGATTTTGATCGGTGTTGCTTTTCACGACTGATGACATTGGTCCCAACATTGCATAAGGCGAAGTCAATGAAAACAAACCCCTTGACCCAAGTTAATGACAACTCCAAAATCGCTCAAAAGGTGAAAATTAAAGATCAGACCTTTAGTCCGGATTTTCTTCATCTTTTTAAGATTTGAAGAGAATTATTATATCTTCAGCAATTGCTGTTACACCTTTTATTTTTGGACCTGGGAGAAAGCCAGTTTCTGCGGGAGAGTTTCACAATCACCATAGCAAAGAGGTTAATTCTTTTGTCATCACTTTTATTACACAACACGACCTTATTTTTCTTTAAATCAGACTCAATGCATTTGAATTATGTATGGAACATAAATTAAAAATGCATGCAAAATATACAGATGTTATGACTGATGACATGAGTGGGTGTCATAACATCAAACATAACACAGACTAGACTATGCACATTCCGAGATCTCTTCTCAGACGAGAGAAGGTCTCAAGGTCTAATGCTTTTGTGAATATATCAGCGAGCTGGTTGTTTGTCCCTACATGTTCAAGACTTATTATCTTTCTCTCAACTAAGTCTCAGATTAAATGATACCTGATGTCAATGTGCTTTATACGAGAGTGCTGAACTGGATTTTTTGAGATGTCAATTGCACTCGTATTGTCACAGAGTACGGTCAAAATACTGTTATGGAGACCGTAGTCTTCAATCATCTGGTTCATCCAAAGAAGCTGCGTACACGCACTTCCTGCTGCAATGTATTCGGCTTTGGCTGTAGACTAAGAAATACAGTTTTGTTTCTTGCTATACCAAGAGATTAGATTACTCCCCAAAAAGAAACAACCCCCTGTAGTACTTTTCCAATCAACTACATCCCCAGCCCAATCGGAGTCCGTATAACCTATCAATTCAGTGCATGTTTCCTTAGTGTACCATAACCCTAGATCACTAGTTCCTGCCACATATCAAATTATTCTTTTAACGGCCTTCAAATGTGACTCCTTAGGGTTAGCCTAATATTTCGCGCACAAACACACACTGTACATGATGTCGGGCCTGCTGGCAGTTAAATAAAGGAGGCTACCAATCATGCTCCTATAAAGGGTGTTGTCAACACTAGAACCAACATCGTCTCTTGACATTTTCTTGTCTTTACCCAGAGGCGTTTTCTTAGGTTTCTCACCTGCTAAACCAAATTTCTGGACCAGGTTCTTGGCATATTTGGTTTGTGAAAGAAAAATTCCATCATCAAGTTGTTTAATTTGTAAGACAAGAAAATATGAAAGATCACCTTGCATACTCATTTCGAAAGTGTCTGACATTCAAACAACGAAATCCTTCACCATCTGTTCGTTAGTCGAACCAAAAATAATATCATTCACATAAACTTGGACAATAAGAATGTGTTTATGGGATTTGAGCAGAAACAAGGTCTTGTCAACCTCTCCTCGGTTAAAATTTAAAAATAGTAGATGTTGAGTTAGCCTCTCATACCAAGCCCTTGGAGCTTGCTTTAAACCATACAAGGCCTTGTTAAGTTTTAAAACAAAATTCGGGTTGTGAGGATTCACAAACCCTTTGGGTTGCTCAACATATACTTCCTCGCTCAAAACACCATTCAAAAATGCACTCTTAATGTCCATTTGATGTAATGAAATTTTTAAATGGCAAGCAACTGCAAGAAGTAATCTTACCGATTCTATACGTGCAACCGGTGCAAATGTCTCGTCAAAGTCGATACCCTCAATTTGAGTGTATCCTTGCGCTACCAACCTTGCTTTGTTTCGAATGATGTTCCCAGCTTCATCCATTTTGTTTTTAAATATCCACTTCGTTCCAGTGACATGAGTATTCTCCGGGCGAGGGACCAGGTCCCACACATCATTATTTGCAATTGGTCCAGATCCTCTTGCATTGCTTTAATACAAAATTCACTCTTCAATGCATCCTCCACTCGTTTCGGCTCTGTCTCAGCAAGAAACAAGGTTTCTCAAATTTGAGAACAATTGGGGGATAAACATGCATACCTTACCATCTCCCTGAAGTCTATCTGTCTTTTCCTCGTACTCCTCTGATCAAGATCACCAATTATCTGCCCGGTTGGATGGTTCTTTTGAATTCTTGAAGGAATATCTCTTTGATAGAGATCAATTTGATTTTCAGGGTTCTCATCTTCTGAATCCGAATCAGACTCAGGAAACACCGGGGAAGGAGTTGAAACTGGGGTCTGCTCTCCAGTGTTATTTCTGCCAGTTTCTTCCTCAGACAGTGTTGGGTTCAGTGATATGTCATCAGACCCGTCATCACCTGCAGCAGCAGCTTCTGTACCTGCATGATCATCTAAACCATCCACAACAAATTGAGGACTCTGATCATAAATCAGGTCATTGTCCTCCGCAGGTTTTACTCCACTAGTTGTATCATCAAATTTCACATTTACTGACTCCATCATGCAACGTGTCCTAAGATTAAAAACTCGATATGCATGACTATTTTGAGAGTACCCCATAAAAACACATTTATCACTGTTCGAATCGAGCTTCGAGAGATATCCCCTATCATTTAAGACATAACATACACACCCAAAAACGTGAAAATAGCTTAAGTTAGGTTTCTTGCTAAACAACAGCTCGTAAGGGGTGACATGTGATCCTGGTCTAAAATAGACTCTATTAATGGTGTGACACGTTGTGTTCATGGCTTCTGCCCAAAACAGTTTTGCAATACCATTAGAAATCAACATGGTTCTAGTCATCTCCGCAAGAGATCTGTTCTTTCATTCAACTATACCATTTTGCTGAGGGGTAATGGGGGAAGAAAATTCATAAGTAATTCCCCTTTTTGAATAAAGATTTGAAAATGATTCATTCTCGAATTTCTTTCCATGATCGGTTCTGATTCTACCTATATTTACTCCAAAACGCACACACAATTTCTTAGCAAGTTTTTTAAAAAGCACAAATGTTTCCGATTTTTCTTTTAAAAACTCGATCTAAGTATATCTAGAAAAATCATCGACAATAACTAAAACATACCTTTTACCTCCGAGACTCTCCACTTCAAGTGGTCCCATGAGGTCCATATGCATGAGCTCAAAGCAATTGGATGTGGTAAGGCTCTGGACACATGGGTGTGGTACTTTAACTTGCTTCCCTTTTTGACATGCTTCACAAATAGGAGTGATCTTCGTGTTGAGTTTCGGCAATCCGTTCACGGCGTCTTTCTTTACAAGCCTCTCCAACATTTTGTAGTTAACGTGTCTGAGTTTTTGATGCCATACCTCGGCATCACTCAGTTGGGACAACTTACAAAACACGTCTCCATTTATTTGATAGCAGTTGTCGGACGTTCTCTGGCCAGTGAGAATGCAGGCACTTTCTTCATCATAGACCTCGCATTTTTCTCGTGTGAATTTGACGTTAAAGCCTCCATCACACAGCTGACTAATACTTATCAAATTTGCAGTCATCCCTTTAACAAGTAGCACATTTTCCAGTTTGGCAATCCCTGAAACATGGAGTGTTCCTTGCCCAATAATCTGTCCATTTGCTCCTCCACCATATTTGACCTTTCCTCCTTTGAATTTTACGATGTTTGACAGAAGTTATTCGGATCCGGTCATGTGTTTGGAGCATCCACTATCAAAGTACCAAGCTCCAGGAACGTGAGATTTTGAAGAGGTGTACATCATGTTACACTTGATCTCTCCCTTTCTTACCCAGAACTCGTTTCAACTTGGTGTTGCCTTTGGTGTTGACAACTTGAGTCACATCACGAGTCCCATCATCTTGATTAATTCTCTGAAAAGGGCTTTTCTTCCCAGTTCTCTTCCAGCAGAAGGGACGAATGTGGCCATGATCTCCACAGTGATGGCAAACATACTGCCTTCTTCTCTTCTTATGGCGCTTGACAGATTCTTGGTTGTGGCTGACTTGATGCGGTTGTTTCTCCGGTTTGTAACCAATTCCGTGCCTTGAAGTTTCTGGGTACGACATCTCCAGGATTTCATCCAGTTTCGCCTTTCCCTTGTTGAGGTTTGAAATTGTATCTTGCACCTTTTTAAGTTCAACCCTTACTCGTTCCAATTTCAAATGTTTTCTTGTAAGAGAGGTCTCCAAACGTGTAATGATCTTCACTTGATCATCTACCTCATGAGTCAGCTTTTCAACTTTGATCATAAGGGCTTTCACTTTCAAAACCTGATTTCCCCACTTGGAAAAAAGTTCATCATACTCCACGCACAATTTTTTGTATTCATCGCGAGGATTTTCAACCTCAGCATTCAGACACAGGGTGTTGGAATTGATGTTGCGAACTCGAAAGTCGTCATCCCAGGCAACATGAGCAAAAAGAGCAGGTACTGACTCAGGTGAGTCAGAGTCGCTTCCATCTTCATCAAACTCCTTTGAAATGAGACTTTCTTCCTTAACGTATTTGCACATTCGTTTTTGTAATGCCCCCAACCTTTGCACTCATGGAATTGGATTTCGCTGAGTGGCTTAGAAGAAGTTCCAGTCTTTGATTCAGAAGATGAGGGCTGGAAGTTGGATAACTTTCTTCCAGAAGACTTTGGAGGTGGTGTCTCCATCATGGAACTTGATGCTTTTCCTCCAATGTTGTTCTTTCTCCTCAAGTAGCGATTGAATTTTTGAGTAATAAGTGACATATCTTCCTCTCCAAGTGTGGTTCTTTCAAATTTGTCAAAAAGCTCTCTCCAGTTAGAATCTTCATCTTCATCTTTTGAGTTAACATCGGAGGTGAGAGCAACATTCTTCTCCTTCGAATGAGAGTCTATATGCTCCATCTCATACGTTTTGAGTGCACCAACCAAATCATCATAGACTAGTTTGTCAGTATCTTTAGATTCCTCAATGGCAACTACTTTCATACTGAACTTCTTTGAAATGGATCTGAAAAGTTTTCCAACAAGGCGTGTACTGGACATGGGCTCGCCAAGGTTTCCAATTTCACTCACTATGTCGGAGAGTCTCATGGCATACTCCACAACCGACTCTTTGTCATCCATTCTCATGGATTCAAACGTTGTGGTGAGCATTCTCAGGCGAGATTTCTTCACACTTGTTGTCCCTTCGCAAACCCTTTGAAAGGCATCCCATGCTTCTTTCGCAGACTCACAATTCTTGATCACTTTGTAGTAGTTTGTATCTACATAGCTGCATAGGGTATTAATGGTCTTAGAGTTCCAATTTGAAATGGCAACTTCACTGTCCGTCAAGTCTTCTTCTCTCTTGAATACGGCGTCACCGTCATCATCAGCAGCAACACGAGGTTTCTCCCATCCAACAAGGATGGATCTCCAAGCTCGTTCATTGATGTTTTTGATGTGCCACCGCATCCTCTGTTTCCAGAGAGAGTAGTTCTCTCCATTTAGGATTGGGGGTCTTGGATTACCTTGAGCGTCCATTACGTCAAATCTACAAAACAAGGATCGAAATACTTAAAGTTAAGTATCCTGCTCTGATACCAATTGTAATTTTGTAGAAATGCAGTTTTTCAGATATGATGTTAGGTTTCGTGATAGATGTCACCAGACCTAACATCAACTGAATATCAGAAATAGCAGCGGAAATAAATAAGTAAAACACAATAAATTAATTTCAGTTTGTAAGCAATCGTGCTTACAAACTTGGGTGTACAAACCCGAAATCTATATTACTTTTCAAACGTTCAAGACCAATTACAAAATAATAAAAAGTAATATACGAAAAACAACTTGTATCAAACAATTGATACACAAAATACTCGTCGCTTCTTCTTTAGTAGAATTCCTCCGTTGGTTACGCAACGTAGAGATCCTTCTAATTTTCCAACAAAGCTCCGAGTGTGCCGTACGTGTTCTACTTCAAAGATGCGTCCGTCGTGTGTGTTTTTCTTTTTGCGTCTTGGTCATATAAATATAACAAAACTCCAAGTCTTGTTTTACAAGTTAAAGAGTATTTAGGAAACTAAATAAAATCCTAGACTCCAACTAAGAAAGAAATCTAGAGTTCTAAAATACTTTGCGTCCTAAGAAAGGCAAACTACAAACAAGGAAATTATTGTTGAAAATAATATTTCCAACAAAGATCCCAGTTCTCTCTACCTTAGATCATTTATCCTCATCATTAGTGGGGTTTACAAATACTTATTTTAATGTGCTATGTGAGATGTCCTCATTACACAAATTAAATGTATATCTTGAGACGTGTGGAAAATAATATTCCATAGTTGACATCTCCTACGGTTGGCGGGCGGCATGGCCGAGGTGAACACCGCCTCATTTGCAGGTCGCTCTTCAAACTTACTTAGAGAATTGTCTTTGAGTGACGAATTAGGAAAATTGTGAAGTTTTTGAGGTCGGACTTGGCTTGGTCGAGTTTTGGCAGACTGGCATATTGATTCTGCTTTTTGTTTGATTTGAACCTCATTTTTTAACTTTGGCCATGATTCGTCAGATTGCATGTTACCGAAATACAATGTCAACTTTTGAACCTCGACAAGATTTCAACAAGTTTGAGAAATATTTATTACATTCAGCTCGCATCGATTTTTTTAAGTATGCACACTACTACAGAAATGGCCCAACAACATCGGTTGTTTTTGCTAATAGGTATCGATTTTACAACCGATGCCTATAACCTGGATTTAGGCATCAGTTCTACAACCGATGCTAATAATTGATATAAGCATCGGTTCTACAACCGATGCTAATAATTGATATAAGCATCGGTTTTTTGACCAGAACCGATGCCTAATCTATACATTAGGCATCGGTTTTGGTAAAAAAACCGATGTCTAATATCTAAATATAGACATCAATTGTGTCAGACAACCGATGCTAATAACTGACACCGATGTCTTATATCTAAATATAGACATCAGTTGTGTCAGACAACCGATGCTAATAACTGACATAAGCATCGGTTGTTTGACCAAAACCGATGCCCTAATCTATACATTACGCATCGATTTTGGTCAAACAACCGATGCTTAATATATAGATATAGACATCGGTTTTGTCAGAAAACCGATGCTAATATCTGAGATAAGCATCGGTTGTTTGACTAAAGCGATCCCTAATGTATAGATTAGGCATCAGTTTTGGTCAAACAACCGATGCCTAATGTATAGATATAGACATCTGTTTTTTCAAACAATCGATGCCTAATATCTATACATTAAGCATCGGTTCCCACCGTATATGGGCCTCATGATCCTAAAATTCTATCTACAAAAATCAAATTCTTCATCCTCTAATGTTCATTATAATTATCATTAAAAAATCTTCAGAATAGCAAAGGAAAGAAAACATTAGTTTTCCCCATGAATTCACACAAGCCTTCAAATTAATTAAATAGAATTCTAGATCCAACCCAAAATATCAAAATAATGAATAAATTGACTATATGACACATAAAAATGTTAGTTTTTTTTATCATACAGTTCATAGCAAGAATGTGACTCAAACATTAGTAAAAATAAACCAAACAGCTGAAGAATTCTCAAGCATATAAGTAAAGAAATATAATCATATGAAATCACAACTCAATATATCTTGGACAGTATAAAAATAATCATATTAAATTAATATCTTAAACGCACCTTAAACCTAACCTTATTTTTAAAAAAAAGGAAAATTATCAAAGAAAATAAGCTGAACCTTTCAGTTGAGAATTTTAATTTGATACACAAGAAGCAACAAAGTGCTTTACACCAGTCATCCAACCTCTGTGGTGCATCCTTAGATACAATCATCTTAACTCTTATGTATATTTTATATAGTAAGAAAATAAAAGGTTATAAGAAAAAGAATTAACTAAATGAAAATCATACCTTAGGAAATTAACTACCATTTCCACAGATATTCTGATCTTTTAGCATTTATTCAATGTCTCTGTGTCGTTTGCCTGAATGAGAATTTTGGTCATGAGCAAGTACCTGAAATACACCAAACAAAAAAGAAATTTTGCTCTTTGAAAAAGAAAGATTAACAGGAAATGATGATAAATATTATAAACAAATTTTTTTAAAAAAATGGGCATAAAAGAATTATAAATAGATAACAAAAAAATAATAAAAATTCTGATTTTGGCTAACTAAGAATTTTTTTTAGATAATATAAATTATCGTAATTTTGAAGACAATGAAACCAAAAAATCAATAGAAGTAATAATTGAACCAAGTATTAATCTTGGAAATATGAATGGAAAATACTTGATAATCATGGCATGGGAACCAAACCACAGTGAAGGTGTAAAATATAACTCACAGATCGAACATAGCAGAATCTGAAAATAGGAATAAAACCCTTGATGAATCCACAAAAAAGAACACCAAGACTAACGAACCAAAAAAAACAAAACAAAAAAAAAACAGGAAGATTACCCCAAAAAATCAAAAAACTGTGTTAATCAAACCCTAAACATGAAAAACATAATAGATGCACAAATTATCACAAATCTATGACACACAAACAATAACTTTTATTCTCAGAGGGTGCAACAAGCAATTTCATATAAGTTTTTGTCACCTATGCTTAAATATTGATCATAGTTCTGAAAACCGGACCGGACCGGCCGGTTCAACCGGGAACCGGTCACCACACCGGTCCGGTTTTCATGTGCAAACCGCTGGGGTCAAAAACCGGTTGAACCGGTGAACTTGTGACAGGTTCAACCGGTTTTTTTGATTTTTCCTTTTTTTTTTTGCTTTCTAATTTTTATATTAAATAAAATTTGACAAGGTCTTATTTTTTTATTTGGAGTACAAATAAATACAAATTATTATGGTTAATTTTATTTCATTTGGAAGTTGTTGGACTTGGAGTGATGATATTAGAATTGAACTATTTGATTTGATTTTTCTTCATTATATTTAATTCAACTACATTTTTCTATGTTGTATTGTGGTTGATGAATTCATATTTATTCATATGGACTCTTTGAATTAAATTTTAAAATATTTTATAATCATATATTTTATTAATCTAATTTATTCTATTTATTTATAACATATTTAATATATATATATATATATATATATGTAAAACCGGTCCGACCACGGTTGGACCTGTGAACCACTGAACCTGTAGTTTTACCGGTTCGATGACCGGTCCGGTTTTCAGAACAATGATATTGATATAAGTTTTTGTCACCTATGCTTATGATCTGGAGCCATATTGATGCATCTGTTTCCAATTCCGGCCAAAAACATGATTGCCTCAGCCTGTAAAATAATATAATATTACATCCAAAAATAAAATAAAACAATGCAGAAAGAAAAGTCGAAAATAAAATAAAGTGTGGAAAATTTTCTGGGACTGAACTTGGTCCTGTTTTAACGCCTCTTACCTACAACACAAAAGAAAGTATTATTAGTCAGTATACTTTGTTACGCAGCATTAATATTGCTAGATATCCAGAAGTTTACAAAACCCTGCCATTTATTATTTTTTAAAACTTTTTAAATTATGCATAACTGCAAAAGACACCATTGATTTAGAGTTTAGATGGTGTTGTATGAAACACAAATTCAATTCATTATGCATTGCAGCTGTGAAAAAAAGCGGGAAGCTGCTCGTCCATTAATGAAAGTTTCTTAAAGATTAATTTGCAAATGTTGTACAATAGAAATACAAAGGCCCTAAATTTCCCCTCACGCAATTCAGGTTTTCACGGTAACTTGCTCCAAAACTAATCCTATGCTATTACATAGGGCTGGAATTTTTTTTTTGAAGGGCCTAAACTATTACATTCTGTACGTACTTCTTTTACTACAGTTGCAGCAAGGGGTTTAATATAGCCTCTTCAAGCCTATTGATTTTTTCTAGAACCTATTATTTCACAATGCATCTCATTTCTATACGGATAAGAAAAAATAACTCACAAAAGCACTATATTAAAACAAACAGCGTGAATAGACAAGCAAAAACCATACACTAATTGAAAGAAAAACAAAACATCATGCAATATATTTATTTCCTTAAGAAAAACTCACCATAACAACTCAATACTCTTCAATCTTCACATTTGCTCAAGTTCCCACAAACATGGCACTCCATAGTCGTCGACGGCCCCACATCGCTCGGGGGTAAAGGTGCCAAAGTACCCCCACATTTTTCTGTACCGCACATATACTTGTAAAAGAAATACGCGTGTGGAAAATCATCATTTTCTTCATCATCCACACCCCCATTACCCGTCACCTCCACATCATCCTCCACGTCATCACCATCATCCTCATCACCAGATAAATAAATAAATATATAAATTGAGAAAATAAAACAATTTAATTTTGGAAGATTTTATTCGTAACTGAGAAAATGAGAATATGCACTTCGGAGTTCCATCACATGAATAGAAATATCAAATAATAATTCTCAAATCTATTAAGTAATCAGTTTTATTCATGGTCTGCTCTGGAAAATGAAATTTATCAAACTCTGAGGGTCTTCAGCCCATCTATGACTGGACTGAGGTCTCATCACTCGATTATCCCTACTTTCACAAGGTTATTTCTTATTCGCATCTTTATCCTTTTTTTAATTCAGCCTTTTCTCTTGCGACTTTAGGATTCTTCTTGCATTTCCTCCTCGTTTAAGTCTTTTAATCCCCACCAGCTCAGCTCGGCCTGTTCTTTTACGCCCGATCACTTTAGCCCTATTGCGGCCCCACCTTAGCCGAGGTTTGTTCTTGTCTAAGGGTTTTAATCGAACGTTACTTAGTTTTCTCATGTTAGGTCTGTCCCGATATCTGTACCGTTCTTCATAATTTCGATTCTTTTCTAAATCCCCTTCCTCAGATCGGCTCTACAGACGAACACAGCTTGAATTATTCTGTACAACAGCTTCGCTCTTCCCTTTCATATTCTTCCATGCTTCACATACTTTTTGCCTTGGTCATTATGCCTTAATCATAGCTCAGCTCGGTAGTATCTAGGCCTCACATTATTCTAGGCTGTATCAAATTAATTAATATGCATTGTCTTCTTCTTCTTCTTCGAACAGAAAACCTAATCTTTTTTTCCTCAGAGTTACACTCAATCATCCAAGGGATATTAGTTAAACCTGTGATTAACCTATCTAATCGGGCATAATCCACTAAATTTCTAAGGGAGATTAATTAAACTTGCGATTAACCTATCTAATCGGGAGGGAGATTAATTAAACCTGTGATTAACCTATCTAATCGGGCATAATCCCATAAAAATCCAACGGGAAATTGAACTATTAGGCAAAATTAATCTATCTATTGCAAAGGAAATTGTGAATCAATTTTAGCAAACAAAATTGAAGTTGAAGAGGGCACACAACATAGAGACTCAGAACAAATAATTAGCATTGAATTTCGAAAGAGTATAAAATCGATCTCGTTACCTTCTCTTCGTATTTGGACTCTTCCATGGCGAGGAGGAGCTCATCGTTTTGGGGCTGGGTCCACTGGGTGGGGAGCAAATATGACGTTGGAATGACCCGGCTCGACCATGGGTTCTGGGTCATAAACGCCGGGTACTGCAATATTTTGTGGCTGAGTTATTGAATTTGCTTTCTCCGGGAATCAGGGTATTTTGCGAATTAGACTCAGAACTGATCGAAAAATTAGAGAATTTAGAGAAGTAGATGAAACTAACCTTTTGAGACGGATGAAGGATGACGATGATGATCTCGTTGGAGTTGAGTGTAATTCCTGAATTGAGATTTTAATTTAGGCAATATCCCAATTTGCTGCGAATGTGAAGAGATTTCACCAGATCCCTAATTTGGTTTCGGTCAATACATAGGCATTGGTTGTAAATAAGGAACCGATCTCGTGTTCTGTTATAGGCATCAGTTGTTTGACCAAAACCGATGTCTATGTATTCTAATGAAAATTTTTGAATTTTTTAATTATTATGGGCATCGGTTGTTTTTAAGAACCAATGCTATTAATTTTTCCCAAACTATATAGGCATCGGTTGTTTTAGAATACCGATACATATAACTTTTATTTATTACAAAAAAAAACCCGTCTGACTCTAGGCATCGGTTTTTGGGGAACAACGATGTCTATAACTTTTTTTAATTATAAAAAAGACCCGTGCGATTTTTGGCATCGGTTGTTAGTAACAACCGATGCCTATTTCCCTGTTCCAATGGCGTTTTTTGTAGTAGTGATGCCTTATTGAAGCTTATAATTGAGGCGATTTTCCTATGTCCTTTTCAAGTGAATGGTATTTTCAGTCTTTCATGTCTCCATAGAGGTTTTTTTTTTCCTTTTTTTCCTTTTGGTATACACCCTTGGTTTTGTGAACTTGGTCGTTTAAATTTCTTCAATCATGGTCGATCGATGAGTAGTCATATTGATCAACTTTTCGTTTATGCATGTCCCACTATTTAAGGATTTGTTTAGCGTTAAACAGTTTAACTAAGTTTAACATAAACTTAGTTAACGGGCACAAAAGAGAACTTATTTGTAAATGTTGAAAACATTGTTATTAACCTTAAACTATAACCTTGATAAGTCCAAAAAGTTGGGTTACCAAATAAAGGGGGTACTAACCTCAAAAGAGATCAGCGACCTAAGAATGCCTCCAAGTATGCCACGGCGACCTTCCAAACCCTCCGTGAATTTCTTGGCGACCTCCTGGTCCTGCAAAACAGCGCCTCGAACGGGTCGGCGTCCCCACCCCCCAACCCGTTAAGACCCTCCGATACTTAAGTCAATAAACGAAATCAACACGCAATACTTCTCTTCCATGCACACAGTAATGTGATGAGGCAATATTAACTTGTTAAATAATGAGAGGTATGCACCTCCTTTTATGTATACAAGAGAAGTCCTCCCCAAGCAAGGGTTACCTTCTCCTACCATAATTCCATAAATACCACAACTGACTTAAAATTAGGATTCCTCCCACATGCTAAGTTCCCATAAACAATAAATCTCTCATTAAATTAATAAAATAGGCGTGGGCCCATTATTCTTTCCATACAGTTCACACTAAGCCCGCAGGCTTGATATTCACAAAGCCCATAACCGAGCTCAAGTACACAGCTCAAATCACAAGAGATCGCGACCCTATATAAGAACTCATCCTCATACTACATGTCGCTACTCTATAAAACCAGCTCGCCCACTTCTCAAAGAAATCAACCAGCTCGCTCACCTCCCAGAGGAACACCCTTTTCAAGAAAATGAGGTCGTCTTTCACAAATACTCACATATATCCAATAATATTACGTATGGACATTTTGGTCCGCATCAGCTAGTCCCCCATGTTCTAGCTGATTGAGGCACGAAATCAGGTAGGACATGTAAAAACAGAATTACAAGAGCACAACCACTTCAAAAACAATAATAAAACACATAAGTAAATCATCTTGTTACCTTACCAAACCACACATCAGAATCACACAGCTCAACAAACCGAGCTATAATACTCATCCTTCCACAGTAAATTATAGAATGTACATGCGACCTGCCAAAGTACAAATTCACTGAGCTCACTTGTTTTAAAGATAGCACGATCACCTTGCGAGAGACGACCTACGAGTCCCCAGACCAAGTTCACAACTATATATATGATGATCTGAAAACACACAACTTTTATCCACCGACCTAAAATCACATTCGGACTCAATAATTTCAAAAATGCAATCATAAACAAATCAAACACACAACACGCACAAATCACCTCACCACTCTACATCAATCATCCAACCGGATATACTGAGATATACATCAATCATCCCATAAGAATTTAACACATAAGTTCGCGACCTCAAAAAGATCAGCTCGCTGAGCTCGCTCATTGTCAAAGAAGACATACCTTCGAGTCCCCAAGTCGAGTCCCCAAACTCCATACTTGACGACCTAAAACCATAAAGCCTTCCCTACACGGCCTCAAGTTTTAACCGAGCACAATAATACAAG
The DNA here is from genome assembly GCA_014905375.1 of Phtheirospermum japonicum. Taxonomy (NCBI): domain Eukaryota; kingdom Viridiplantae; phylum Streptophyta; class Magnoliopsida; order Lamiales; family Orobanchaceae; genus Phtheirospermum; species Phtheirospermum japonicum. The sequence goes on along the minus strand of BMAC01000354.1, from coordinate 2,763 downwards.
AAAATACAATCATATGCTTTTAAAAAGTCAAAACACCATAAGCCATTTACTCGACCTAAACAGGTCGATCAAAAATCATTCCATACCACAAATCATAATCATTTAGCTCGCCAAGACCCCATAACATAATCCATAATAGCCCATCAAGGCCCAAGATTGCGTTAATCATAAAGGCACAAAAACCCATAAAACCATAAAGACATCATCGACCTAAAATAGGTCAGCCAGTAAACCATTGCACCCACAAATCATCACTTATCTAAATAAGAGCATCAGCTCACTCCATATAAACCATCATCAACCTAACAAAAGTTTTAGCCCATAACATACTCATAAAATATATGCCGAGTCAAGCAAAAATCACATCAAATCACATATGACCCAGAAAAACCATTCAGTTCCCCAAGTTCGAATAAAACAGTTAGACCACACACAATACACTTGTAACCATATAACAATAACATGAGAGTGGAAATTACTCAGTCCCCCTTTAATGCAAGTAAAACAAAACAACCAAGCCACATCAACTCAATAAAGCTCGCCTATGTAGTCCCCCAAGTTAATGCAACCAATTAAATGCCAAATAAATCTGACTCGCACATAGGTCGCACGAACTCGTAACCAATCACAATCATATTTACTATCCTCATAAGACCATGAGATTCAAAGTAATCACACCACGAATCACAAATAATCCAATAGAGCTAAAAACAGCTCGTATATAAAATATACTAGCTCGCCCAGACATAACCATCCATAATACCAGAAAATAGTATCTCGTAAGTCAAACACATATCTCCCAAACACATAAAATAACACAATCACAACTTTCAACCATATAAAAACCATGAAAATAACTCGCCAAGTGTTATTGAAAAAAGCCATCCGTCCCGAAGGGTATAACGCATACAGCCCGCCCCAACGGGTAACAAAACAACCGCTCCGCAGGGTAAAAACACACAATCCACCCCGAAGAGTAAAATGATCACAGCTCGCCCCAAAGGGTAATGAAACCAACCTCCGATCAAGAGGGTAAAACACAAAACCATTCGCCCCGAAGGGTAAAACACCATAACCGAGAGAAGTCCACCCTGGTTCAGGGTTACCTTCTCCCTCCACAAAAACACAAACTTCCACAACACAAACTCCATACGGGAGAAGTGCCCTCCGGTCTGGATTTACCTTCTCCCGCCACACAACTTTCCACTGAAACAACTGTTTGAAAGACTTGCATACATGCTCGCAACCTGTATAAACAATCTTTCATTCCTGCAAAACACATTTTGATTTTTATATTTACTATCTGCACAGCTTGTTAACTTTCAATATGTACAAATCTGAATTTAAAACTTATATAAAAGCCATCAACCATATACGAAACAAACTTTCAAGCTAATATAGATCGTACGAAAAATACAACCAGTCACACTTCTCACCATGGGATCGCAAGATCCTAAGAACAATCAAACCATAACCCATAACAACACAACTAACCAGCACTCCGAGCATATTAGTTCGCATAAGAACAACCATCTATGCGATCATAAGAAAAACATGTAAATCAAACACCACAACCACTTAGTCATAGAAAACTATCAGAATAGCTCGTGCAACTTTATTTATCATATATCACAAGAATTACTCAACTTCCCAAAACACAAACTCTATGCGGGAGAAGTGCCCTCCGGTCCAGAGTTACCTTCTACAACTTCTTAACACAAGAACACAACTTCTCCTCACAACTTCACATCACTAACTCTTGTGCGGGAGAAGTGCCCTCCGGTCCAGGGTTACCTTCTCCCGCCACAACAATACAGTTTCTCATCACAATCTCACAACTCCTCATCACAATTTCACATCACTAACTCTTCACACTACTTCACAAACCATAGCCTCTCAACATTAACCTCGTACGGGAGAAGTGCCCTCCGGTCCAGAGTTACCTTCTCCCGTCACAACTTCACAAACTTTCCACAAGATCGTCTGGCCGGGAGAAGTGCCCTCCGGTCCAGAGTTACCTTCTCCCGCAATAAAAACACTATACTTGCCACAAACATAAACTTTCACCACAGCTCTTCAATACGAACTTTCTGCGGGAGAAGTGCCCTCCGTGTTAGAATAAGGTGACCAACAAGCCAACTTGTGGCTGTGGTCTGACCATTCTCTTGTAAAACAATCGGTTTTTATTCGTAATAATATCTTTTATATATTGGCATTCCATATCTTTTATCCCATGCTAGTTGTATAGGTATGGTCCTGATGAAGTTACTTTATTACGGTGGATTGGTCTAGCAGAACCGTGAGATAATCCAGCACGTAATGTAACTCATCGAACGAGGATTTATCAACCATCAGAACACACAGGACATCCATGACTTATCATGCGTCCGAATCCCCTACTACCATGCACAGACTTCCCACTAGATTCCCAACTATGTGAACGTTGCCCCTTTTGATTGGCCTCCAAAGAGACACAGAGACAGGTCACAACATAGCCTGTCCTCTAGTGAAGTCACGGTGAGGTCTGGGTCTTAAGGATTAATGTTGTACGCTATACCATAGAAATCATCTACTCGATGAGTGGGAACCACTTAGAGATTTCTAGGTGAGGGAGTTCAGTGAACTCATCTTATGAGCACCTACTTATGTATGTCGATGTCCAGACACCGTGACCGATGAGATGCGGTCCACATACACTAAGTACTAGTCTTAATGGGAAAGGCATGTATCCTCATTATGGCGTAACCCTTTGACTAGGAACAA
>BMAC01000353.1:1003365-1014364 GCA_014905375.1 Phtheirospermum japonicum | reverse complement strand
AAACTATGTTTGTCTATGTTAAATGCAATTATATGAATTATCTATGTCTCAATGCAACATTCCATAGTAGCTTTCGAGCTAAAACCATGATAGTGTGTTGTAGCCATTCATTTATGATTTATATGATTTCTTCTTAACATTGCCGAACGTGTTCTATGTTTGACTATGTTAAATGCGATTGTATGAATTATCTATGTCTCAATGCAACATTTCATAGTAGCTTTCGGGCTAAAACAATAGTAGCTTTCGAGCTAAATCTATGGTTGGCCAACATCTATGAATCTATGAACGACTGACAGTGTGTTGTAGCTATTCATTTATGGTTTGTATGATTTGTGTTTAATATTGACAAACAAATCCCCACTGAGCGAGTTGAAAAGCTCACACCCATTTTTATTAAACTTTTCAGGTTGAGGAGTTGGATGTGGTACGAGGCGGTGGATGCGAAGATGTTATTTTCAATCCTATTTTATTTTCCTCTCTATGGATTGGTATCTTTAGTTTTTGTCAAGTTTGAAAACAAGATTGAGACTTGTGTTTCTATTTAAAACTTCTTGAATAGTCGAGTACTACTATTTGATGCGTTAAGTGAATTTCCTGTTTTAAATTAATGTTAAGTTTTATTCACGCTTCCGCTCAAATTTATTGTGATTGTGATTTATTGAAAACTCACGCCCTTGATTTTGGAAGTTTTATTTATAAAGAATCAAAACTTACACTTTTCGAAAATGGGGCGTGACAGCGGCGACGCTAGGTAGGGCGCGCGCAGTGGTCGGCAGTGGTCGGCAGCGTCGATGGGCAGTGGTGCGCGTCGGTCGACGCTCCATGGGTCGACGCTCACAGTGAGTTGCGTCGGCCAAGTGCGTCGATTAGTGCCGGAATGCGTCAGGTGACGTGGGCGACTCTCGGCAGCCAGCGTCGAAAGTGTGGGCATGGCTCGGTAGTCAGCGTCGGCATCGCTATCCAGATTTAAATTCTTCAAATCGCGATGGGTTTTCACTGAAACTCCACTCGTACGTCCATCCTTGACTACGTCCAAACTTAAATATCTCAAAATAACTAAAATAAATATAAATTTAATTAATTATAAAATATGATAAAACAAGTTGGAGATAAGAAAATACAAAAATATGCTCAATCTATCCAATTTCACCGAAATCAATAACAAAAATGAACTAAAATACTAGCTAAAATCAAGACAAACCCGTGCTAATTAGCCATCGAAAATTTTCCACTTTTTTTTTTTTTTGAGGCCATGTTATAAGGTTTGAATTGGGCTTGGGTTAGAATTTTCAAAACAAAATGATGTTGAATTTGGGCCTTAGTAAAATAGAATTATAAAAATAATATTGTTTAAATTTGGTTTTGGTAAAAATAGAATAAAATAAATATAATGTAATTGGATTTGAATAAAAGTCTTATTGGACAAGAAATAATAAACTATAAAATTAAAATTAAAATAAAATAAAAAGAAAATTTGGGCTCAATAAAATAAAGACTTGGGCGTTACAGCCGCAGAGCCCTTCCCGCACATGCCGACGCACCCGTCGACGCTAATGGCCCAAAAACGCATTTTTAGGGTTTCTTGTTGCCCAAGACATGGAAAAACTATAAATACCCTATGTATTTCGAATTCTTGCATACATTATCATATTCCTAGGGTTCCAAGGCCTTTTGGGGGCTGACAAACCCAACAAGTGCCATTATATTTCTTTAGTTACTCTTTAAATTTCTTAGTTTTAAATTGCTAGATTTTAGATTAGAATAGATAGTTTAGATAATTTAGGTTCAATATCTCGTCGTGGAACGCTACTATTTTCTTCGTTAATTAGTAAGTATTTATATCCTATACTCTTTAATTTAGTTACATGCTTTTCATTAGTTTAAATAAAAATTATTGCTTGCATGACGAATTGTGGTTTTGATTGCTTTAAGATTGAGATGTTGATTGTGTTTATGATCGTAGGCTGATCTAATGGGTCTAGAGCCTAGATTTGTTTAGAACCATCAATTGGGTTATCCCAAGAGATCGTGGAGACGAATCAAAGTTTTAGAACCCTAGTTTTCTTAAATCGTTTTAAAGTCTTTTAATTAATAAATTCTAAATTTAATTGCTCTTAGATAAAATAATTTAGGATTTAGATAATTAGTTCTTAGTTTATATAATCATAGATTTAATTAATTAGATTATAGTTTAGCTAATCCTAGTTTTAATTAGTTTAAATTAATTTATAGTTCTTAAAACACATCAAACAAAACCCCTTTCATGTGTTATTTTATTTAATTTCTTATTCGTGAAACGCAAACATAAAACGAACTTTCGAATCAATTTTCCTCGAGAGATTGACACGAGTCAACTTCCCACCCTACAAGCGCCCTCGTACTCTACCGAGCAAGCTTGCGTGTTTTAAATTAAAGTATATAAAAAGGGGTGCACAAAAGTTTGAATCAATGGTGCTTCCAATTTAATAAGCGTCACCGGGATATTGTTATTAGTGATGCGTCCAAGTAATAAGTGCCACCCGGATCTTGTTATAAGTGGCGCTTCCGAATAATAAGTGTCACCTGAATCTTGTTATTTACACTTACTTACGCTAAAAATGATGATCAACAAATGATGTCGTGTAGGATATTTCCATCAGTATACACTACTGATGCTAAAAATGATGGCATCCCAGGGGCTTTACTGACGGTTATACCCATCAGCAAATGCTATCGTGTAGGATAATTATACTGACGCTAAAAATGCTGATCAGCAAATGCTGTCGTGTAAAATAATCTACTTACTGACGCAAAAAATGCTGACGAACAAAACCATTAGCAAACTCGTCTTTGTAATGTAATCACTCGGATAAGTGGACTAAACTTCTCTAATTTATACGTGGGCTAGAATTTTCATTAGAATAAATAGGACACTGATTGGAATTCAATAAAATAAAAAGGAGTATAATTTAATTGCTTGTTCTATGATGGCTATTTTTTTTTATAAAATATAAACCGAAAAAGATGGTCCCGCTCTAAATCTGTTTGGATTTGACCGATAAATTATATATCCTCATCCTCAAAACTCAAATAATATTTATTTTTCAGCTTTTGAATATAAAGAATTAAACTATAGTATAAAATATAAAAAGCATAAGCAACACTACGTTTAAAATGTTAATAATTGCAACTTCATACATCTAAAAAGAACTTGTTCGTAATTTCTTAATGAAAAGGTTGTTTTATAAAAAATTTAATTGTTCCTATTTACCGCCATTGTGGTAAAAGAGGTAATATATTAACCTAAAAGACAATTGCAAAAAATAAGTTTTGGGTACATTTTGACAAAGCTGATAAGCTTTAATGTTGATTGATCAGCTGATTGAAAGATGATAGTTGATAACTGATAACATATATATACTAACTATTTAAAAAAGAACGTTTGATAGATTGAGTTGATAAACTAGTTAAAAACACAAAATTACCAAAGTACATGCATATTTAAAATGTTTATGTTAGCTTTTTTTTTTCCCCCCTTTTGAGATTGATAGTATTATTAATCTAATTATAGTTGGTTCTCTAATTAATCACATTGAAAGAACATATAAACCAGTATTCAATAATTGCACAATACTAAATTAAGTGTAAATATTCAAATAAAAATATTGGGGTAAAACTCACTTTGTAGTAAACTGTAAGCAGTTGATGTATGTTTTGAATGTAATTGTTGTATTTTTCTTAGTATTTTTAGTTAGAGTTTCATGTTGATTTTAGTAGTTTTTAATAGAATTTTATTAAGTTTTTATGTGGTTTTCTTATTTTGTTGTTTTTCACTTGACTTGTTAATTTTATATTTTAATGGGTTAATTGATTCAATTACCTTGAGGTTTGGTGTAATTCTTGGGTTTTAATAATTAAAATTCTCTTTTAATAGGTGGCTTAATGATTTTTAAAATCAAGCTAAGGCTTGGAGGCCAAAACTCAAGCCCAGCCTTGTCTATTTTCATGCCCAATTCTGTGCCAAGATCAAGCTTAAAAGGGAGCAAACATTCTTGAATGGTGGCCTAGCCTTGCCCAGGCTTGCCAATTTTCACGCCTAAGGAGCAGCACCCCTAGGCAGATTTCTGGGCAGCATTTCGCGCCCAGATTCTCGCCCAGTTTCGCGCCCAGATTCTCGCCCAGCTCCTCCCCCAGCCAGCACCCAGCTTTGCCCAGATTTGCGCCCAGATTCTCTCCCATGCTCCTGCCCAGCTTCCCACGCCCATTTTGGCGCCCAAGCTTGCCCAAAATCATGCATAGGTGCAAAAAACGGGTCAAACCTTGGTCAAACCAAGGAAATCAAGCCTTAAAACCCAAATTAGCCAATTTAAACCCAATTAAATATAGTATAAATAGGAGACCACTCTTCTCCCAACCCAAGATTGGGTTTGAGATTAAAATTACTCCCAAGCTCTTGGATGATTTTCTCTCTTAGGTTTTAGATTTAATTTCAATTTTAATTACAATTTGTTTTCTAGATTTAGATTTACTTTCATGCTTGGCCTTGGGTTTGTAAGCCTAAGAAGAATCCAAATACTCCTTTGGATTGTTACTTTTGATGCAATTACATTCAAGCTTTGTTTCATTTCTTAATTCAAGTAAGTTTCCTTTCAATTTCATGTTTTATGCTTTATTTCCATGCTTTGTTCTTCAATTCCATGCGTGTTCTTCATGTTATGCTTTTTGTCCTTAGCACCTTGAATTCAAGTTAGATCTTAAGAATTGGCTATGGAATCTAGACGAGTGACACATCTAGATCATAGATCGAGCCTTAGATCGTCTTGACTTCAAGTTTTTCACATGCTTTATTTGCAATTTTAATTTTCATGCATAGTTTTAGATTGAATCTTAGATCTAGACTTTGTTGCTTGTTATTTTCTTTAAAGTTTTAAACTTTGACGCCAATTTTCATTGCTCTTTCCATTCATGCTTTCAGTTTTTGAAATTTTTCATTATTCAAGTTTTTATGTACATGCAAGCTTAGTTGTACCTTGTGCATGCATGCTTGTACTTGGTGAAACATTGCATTTTCTTGCTTATTTCCTTAATTTGCTTGCATTTTCAATTAAGGCATACGACCGAGGTATCCTACCTACTTGCTATTTCAATTCCTTAGTATAGTCTAGATAGGTTAATTGCTTTATTTTTATTTTCCTTTTATTTTCAAAGCTTGAAACACATTGAATTCTTCAATTGAATCGATTTCTGATAATACCAAGCCAAGAACCCGTTGATATATTTCAACACCACTAAAACTCTTCAAACAAAATAGCACCGTTGTGGCTCGGCTTGGTTAAAGCTTTCGATTTAATTGTTGTTTCTTTGTGTTTTTAGCTTTCTTTGTTATTTGACTTTTTTGTTAAGTATGATAGGTACTTGAAGCTATGGTGGATACATTCCCGGTATGGGAGGGCATGGTGCAAACCATGTCGGGAATGAGTTATCGTATAATGGCTTTGGCAACGTGGGAGGGCATGGTGCAAACCACGTTGCCAATGGTGGTTTTGGTTATGGGCAACCCGGCATGGGAGGGCATGGTGCAAACCATGTCGGGTTTGATAGTTTCTCGAGCGTGAGTGGTTCCTTAGGTGGTAATGGGACTCCAAATTCCTATCCGAACGAGCAAGCTCTAAATTCCTATCGGAACTATCAAGCCCCGAATTATGGCCCGTATGGCTATGGTGCTCCACAAAATTACCCGAATATGCTGAGTCTAACTCCCGGTCCGTATGGGGGTTACGTTGCACCTAATCAATTTCCGAACATGCCAACTCTGAATCTCGGCCCGTATGGAGACTCTCATGCACTTAATTTCAATCATGCTCCGAATGTGAATTTTAATGCTTATGGTGGAGGTGCGAGTTATGGAGGTGCCGTCAATAGTGCTCCAAAGCCCGATCCGTATGAGTTGTATGGAGGAGGGAGATCCGTTGTCACAAGTGGTCCCCCCCATCCGCACCATGGTGGATGTTAATAGACCATTTTTTAGGCCGATTTACGTTGGTACCGATAATAGTGCCCCTCCTCCCGATCCTTATGAGTTATTTGTAGGTGGGAGCTTCATTATCCCAAGTGGCCCCACACCTATAGCATCTTCCGTATCCTTCCCTCCTGTGCGAACATCTTCTCGAGCAATATATTCCAATGATTATGAAGTGAGTGGAGTTTCTTCTTCTCGGGAGCTTGAGTTGAAGAAGAAAATGGCGGCGTTGGAGGTTCAAATTGTTCAAATGTCTAGCCCGGTCCCGGTTCCCTCATGTGCATGGTGTGGAACGTGTGGTCATGATACCGAGTCTTGCCTTTCCCTTCCCTAGTTCAACTTGTCGATACCTCATTCGGAGGAAGTGTATGGGGGTCATGGATATCAAGCGGGACCCACTTATGCTATGCCTTCTTTTGCTCCACTGCCGACTCATAATCCTCTTGTAACTCCTCACGTGGGCCTATTTTGTCCGACTACTCTGGTCACGATCCTCAATAAGTGTGGGGTGGTTGACAATACGATCATCTCGCCGTCGGAAGAAGATGTGCTTTCTAATCCGAGTGTTCGTACTCCTCTTGACTCCACTCCCGTGGACCTCTCTTTACTTTCTCTTTCAAAAGGCTCTATTTTTAATTGGATATATATGGACATGATCGAAGGTTTGGTCAAACGAGTTTATATGGAGGATAGGAGCAACGAGGAGGTGAGTGGCCGAGAAGCCTATTTTGAGGAGTGTTGTGAGGATGATGATCCCCTTGTTCTTAATGATGAGCCCGTTGCGCCTCTACGTGACCCCGATTTTTGTGTCGATGACTATCGATGGGTCATTGAGGGCAACGATGAACTTTTAGAGGGGTATGTGGGGGTTATTGATGGTAAGATTGAGAAAACTGACGATTATCTTGAGGGGGATGAGGAGAGCAGGTCGATTATTATCCTTGCAAACTCGCACTGAGAAGAAGAGGAGGAGAGGATGGTTAAAGGGCTTGACATTCTTAAGAGTGCTATTGATTGGATACCGGGAGTGGTTGAAGGAGTTTGTTCTTTGAATTCGATTCTTGAATATATGGTGAGAGCCGGGATGTAGAGGGTGTTATTAGAGGGCTTGATGTTCGTGATGTCCAAAGCGAGTGGGTGAAACCCATTGACTTGGTGCCCAAGACGAGCGGCTTGTTAGTTCTTGAGGATGAAAAAGGAGGGTTGTTGGCCACAAAGGCTACAATGGGTTGGAGGATGTTGATCTATTTTAAGAAGTTAAAAGTGGCTACCAAGAGAGATCATTTTCCTCCCTCATTTATCTATCAAAGGTTGGAAAACTTAGCCGGCCATTACTCCTTTTGCTTTTTTGATGAGTCGTCGGGGCACTTCAAAACCACCATTCCACCCGAGGACCCAGCCGAGACGAGCTTCAAGTGCCCATTTGGAATGTTTACTATTTGGTGGATCTTAATTGAGCTATGTAATGCGCCAAGGATGTTCCAGAGAGTGGACCCTCTCGACAAGGAGGAGATTGCGTTGGTAGATCCTCCCGTGATCTTTCCACCTTGACCAAAAGGGAGTACGTCGAGCTAATGACGTAGAACAAGCGCTTCTTGGGAGGTAACCCAAGTTCTTCTCGTTTATTTCTTTTCTTTTCTTTCTTATTTTATAAAAATCCAAAAATATTTGAAAAACTAAAAAACAAAAAAAAAAATATATGTTGTTGAGGTTTATGTACATATTTTCTTGTGTTTTTGAATTTTATGTGATTTTATTTTCTAGGTTCGGTTTTCCGACTCCAACCTTGGGCGATTTGATGGCTTAGTAGCGTTCATGAAGCCGGGAGATACTAACCATGCTTGATTTTTGCTAAGATGCTTAGGTGGACCTCACCGATCTCGATTTAAACTCGCTCGGTTAAGGAAGTTTCCATTTCACCCTCCTTTTACTTGATTTACATTAAAATGCGATGAGGGCATTGCATGGTTTAAGTGTGGGGTGGGTAGGTGGTTAGGGTCCGGGTTTTACGAAGCATGTTTAACTCGATCCTTGGCGAATTGACGCATTCTTGACGAAGTGACGCTTACTAATTGCGCTTTTATATGGTTGAGTCAATTTTTGTGTCTTTTGTGTCTTTATTACATTGTTGAACAACTCCATATGCTTGGAAGTTTGAATAGTTTACTTGTCGGGTTTTTACATGTATATATCCTCTTGTGTAAGGAGTTGAATTTTTGTGCTTCATCCAAAACCCGCCTATATATATATAATCAACATTTTCTCGCGAAAAGATTGCAAAGCTCTAAAAGCTCTTTTAATTTTGCTCCCAAATTCAGTGCAAACTAGTGAGTAGCCTTGTGTGATTTATCGGCTTACTTGCATTTTATGGAAATTGCATTGAGGAGGTTTGATTTTGCTCGTACATGATTGAATTCGAAAATGACCTTGAGGCACATATATCACCCTTGTTCCGGCTATATCCATATATTTAAGCTACTTTAAAAATCCCAAATGAGCCCCCTTGAGCCTATGCCCCGTTTCTTGTTAGCCGATCTCGATTTCAGCTCTTATATCTCCGTAAATGGTGAGGTGAGAGGGTTTGTCGTTAGTTGACTCGGAATGTGTGGGAAATCAATTGAGGGTTTCGGGTTTTGAGTTGCTTATACAAAAAAAAAAGAATAATACTCCAACATAAATCACGAAAAGTGATAAAGAGTGCGTGCAAATGAAAAGCCTAATTCAAAAAGGCTAAGTAAAAGAAGCAAATTCAAAAAGGCTTCTAAGTGTTGTGAAATAAAGTCGGAAACGTGTGTGAGAATATGAAAGGGTTTCGAATGAGAGTTTGGTGAACTGGGAAAGGTGAAGTAATTATAACCTTCGAGTTCTAGAAGTTAGGATTTTGTGTGTTATTGATCACATTTGATCCTGTGTTAGCCACTATATCCATATATTTCATACCTTACAAAAGAGCCAACATTACAACCCGAAATAAAGACCTCTTTCGGATCTTGTTTGGTCATGTACAATGGGCAATTTTGAGTTTTCGATTTGTGAAGTCTTGTCGAGGTGCATGCATTGTCCGACTCGAGCGTATACACGTCCCATATAACAAACACTTGAGCGAATTGAGCGAACACCCTCAAAATTCCCTTGGAGAGGAAGTCATCGATTTGGCTTGCATTTTTGAGAAAGATTAATACGAGCAATGCTCGACGATAGCGAGTCTATGTTGATAATACCATCATATTAATAAGGATAAGCACAAGGATTTTTCTTTTTACATAATGTTCATTGCATGTTGATCCAAACTTGTGCACCCCATTTTTAATAAATTAATTTAAAAGCACGTTAGTTTGCTCGCAAGAGTACGAGGTAACTGTAGGGTGATAAGTTTGACTCGAGTCGTATCTCTCGAGGAAACAACTGTTCGGTTTCGGATGTTTTTCTCAATTTACGAACTAATGTAAAATACATGTACAGTTGGGGTTTTAAAAGATATTGAGTAGATCATTATAAACTAAAGCAATAATTAAACTAAGGATAATTAAACTAATTATTCTAACTAGATTATCAACTACGAGCAATAATTTAAACTACTTGAACTTAAGAACTAAGAGTTTAAAGCAACGAATCTAAAGCATAAATATAATAACTTCTCTCAAGCAATCGCATCATACGAATCTAAGAACGAATAATTAAGCATAAATCAAGGTGCATAAATAAACTAGATTAAACCAATATCCAATAACAAGCATAAAATGATCAAGCTAATTAAATTAGTTCTAGCATTAACTAAGAAATTAACTAAGAAATTATCTAAGAGTTTAGAGTACTTATTGGAATAATGAAAGTAGTAAAAAGCTCCAGCTATTCTGGAGTTTGAACGTTGATCTTGGGCGAAGATTGAATCCCGAACTCGAATTTGATATTTTGGACGCGTTGTTCTTCGATCCTTGATTTCCGTCTTCAAATCTCGTTATGAGATGTGGAATTATTGTTATTGGAATCTAAGGAACCCTAGGTAGTCGTGTGTTATGTGTCTCTCGTGTATCTCCTCTAAGAAATCCGAAATATAGAGGGTTTTTATAGATATTGCAAGTCTTGGCGCACAAGAAATCCTAAAATCCGAATTCTGGGCCGTCGCGTCGACGGTGCGTCGAATGACGTGCGCTGGTGCTCGGCGTCGGTGCTGCCTGGGCGTGCACATTGGGTGGGCGGGTGCGTCGACTGACGCGGGCTTGCATCGACGCTTCAGAGAATTGCGTCGACTGACGCTCCTTTAGTCGATGCTTCAGCAAGTTGCGTCGACTGACGCTCCTTCAGTCGACGCTTCAGCAAGTTGCGTCGATGGTGCTCGGCCCTGCGTCGTCTGACGCGGATCATGGCTCACGTCGACGGAGCGTCGACGGTCGCGTTAGTCGACGTGACAGAGCGTCTGTCTCCGTCTCTCGATCTTTTGCTACTCGTTTCGCCGGAAAGCTCGTTCTCCTATTCTTGAATATCGAACTTCGTCTATTACGCACTGAACTCTTCCGGTTACTCAGCTGTAAGGTGAAAACAATGAAATATCACCTATTTGCATCAATTACGAATAAAATACGGTAAAATAAGTCAGAACTATAAAAATACGGAATTATGCTTAAATCGTCCAACTTATACCAAAAACAAATAGAAAAACGAACTAAAAAGCTAATAAAAATAAGGACAAATCTACTCTAATCAACTACCCCATGCTTTATTAGTTTGTTCGTTCTCGAACAAACGATAATTTCAAAGTATAACTAGAATGAAAGTCAGTTCAAGCAAAAAGTCGTGCTATGCTACATACGTAATTTTGAAAATATAGGTACAAGTCACGCAACGTCAAACACTTGACCATTATTACATCGTCGCTTCAAAATAAAATCATGCTTCCTCGCGAAGGATAATATATATAAGTACGCTCAAAAGCACTCAAGTATTTTCTGCATGGGACGTGTATACACTCAAATCATACAATTACATGCACAATAAATA
>BMAC01000353.1:957972-1002383 GCA_014905375.1 Phtheirospermum japonicum | reverse complement strand
AAAATCCCGGCAATCTCCTGATTGCGACAAATACATCCAAAAATCAAAAAGAGGAAGGAAAAAGAAAACATCCCTGAAATATTAGTAGTCGAGCCGCTATTCGTCGAATTGTGTAATTGGCCACTTTTTCAACGTACGTGATGTGAAATGCCCTAAGAAAAACAAAACAAACGAAAACAAAGAAAATAACAATATTTTTGGATTTTATATTTTCCATTTTATATTTATTTTATTTTTTTTTAGATAAAGCATAAATAATAAAAATAAAGATACGAGATTTAGAACTCGCGGGAATCATCATCCTCGGGGTTCTCGTCGACATCCATGCTTGGTGTGGGGTATGCCGCCTCAAATCGTTCCTCGAGCTTTGAAATGTGAGCTCGCATCTTCTTCAAACTCCGACAGTTTTGGTCGTGGTTCGCATCAATCTTCTCGTCGATGATTTGGAGCTTATCGAACATCTTCACTTGAAATGCCCGGTTTTCTTCGAAAAATTGGCTCCAATCGGGACTCGGGCCCGAAGTAGAACGGCGGGCTTGCTCCATATCCGCGTCTACATCGTCGTCGTCATCGTGTAGTCGAGACAAAGATCCTCCTCTATTCGACGACCTCACTCGGGGTGCCGGTGCACGCGTAAGAGGTAATGAAGTGGTCCCGAGTGGGCTAAGTTCGTTTTTAGCCAGATCGAACCCGAAGTGACGGGCAAGGCTAGTAATGTATGGCGCAAATGAGAGAAGTGGTGACTTGCTTCTCGGAGTACCCTTAGTGACGTTGTAAAGTCCTAGCAAAATTAGCGGGTACAACCGGACTTGACGACCATCAACGAGGCATTGTAAAACATAAAGCTCGGCTTTAGTCGTGTAATTAGCCTCGTTCTTGCATAAAATAATGTGCCCGAGGATCTTGTAGGCAATGTAAAGGGCGTCGTCTTGAATTTTCGAGCAAGGAAAATGTTTGCAATCGCCCGTATTTCCCCCGGTGATCATCCCCCAAAAAGAGGCTAAATCAAAGCCTTGAACTCCAACCGGGTGGTCCCCTACGGTTGGGGAACCTAAAATGTTGCCAAAAATCTCCTCGTCTACAAAAACATCATTCCCACCTAGTCAACAAGTGATCGTCTCGTTGTTACGGATTGCTAAAGTGGAGAAAAACTCGAGCATATGCTCTCTAAATCCGGGAAGGTGCATTTGGGCGAAGTACCCACAACCGAGGCCATCTACATAGCGTGAAAGATCGGTGTGGTGTTCTGACCCATTCGAGGCCTCTTCCTCAAGATCTTGGACGTTCAAGGTCCTATGTGTAGCGAAACCCCACTTGCGAATATTCTTGAACATGTCCCCTTCCTTTTTGTCAAAAATTGGGAACGGTGCTCCATATTTCCCCGAGACATCCTTTCATTTACCCGCTCGAGACATAATTAATCAATACGAAAGCTAACGGGAATGATAATTCTTGAAAAATAAAACTTTTTGTTCTTTGGGGAATTTTGTAGAACACTTGGCGTGCGTGTTCAACCAACTAAGTACTCAAGCAATCCTCGCACTAAAAACTTCCCAACACAACCAATCACAATTAAATATGTTCCAAGAGAGTTTTAAGCGAAGTACCTCAAAGATTGTAACCCAAATGTTTGCCCGTTTCCGGAAAATTGCCCGAATTTAGCTCCAAAAACGCTTCAACCCTTGTAGCCCGTTTTGGTAGAATTGGCTTGTGTGATGGTATGTTGAGGGTAATGTGTTGAATTTCTGGGTTTTGAATGTTGGAGTGTTTATAAGTTTTGTAGAAAGAAAATTGTGAAAAAAGCAAGAAAGTTAAAATTTTGAAGTTAGAAGAGGAATAAAGGTGAGAAAAGGGAAAAAGGGGTGCTTTTAAGCAGTTTTTTCTGGGTATCCCGCGGGTCAAAATGTCATTGGTCGGGTCGGTGGGCCAAAATCCGAATTTAAATGCGTTCTGGGCCGGGGGCGTGGCTCGCGTCGGCGTTATGTCGACGCCCGTGTCAGTCGACGCGACAGAGATTAATTGCTCGGCACCTGGCATCGACGCCGCGTCGACTGACGCAAGCATCCTCGGCGTCGACGTGGGCGAAATCCAGGGCTACTTTTTCTTCGCTCGTTCGATCAATTCTCCTCATCCGAGTTCTTCCATCTGTTCTAAACAAATAAAAACCAAAATAAAACAATAAATAAAAATAAAATACAAAAGGATACATAATGCTCGGGTTGCCTCCCGAGAAGCGCAATTTTTAACTTCGCTTGCTCGACGTTATTTTGTTCATTTAGTTCCAACCGTACGGTGGATCTCCAAACCCCACCGAATTATGATCGCGACTCTTCTTCCTTTTGTCATAATAAAGTTTCAACATATGCTTGTGAACTTGAAAGGATGAGTTTCCAATCTCGTCATACAACGTGGCTACGCCGTACTCATCCAATTCTTTTATTGAGAACGGTCCGCTCCATGTAGCTCCAAAGTCAGCTGGGTCATATTTACGCTCGTGATTATACAGTACTAAATCTCCAACCTCAAACTGCAAATTTTTGACTTCCTTCGTGCGAACCTCTTTTGATTTCTTCTTCTCCCTCGCCCAATCGTCGAAATATGCCTCGCCCTTATTTGTTTTACGTGAGAATTTAAATTTTTTGTTAGGGTCAAGGGAATCGTGACTTGGGAGACTTATTGGTGGTGTATGCGGTCGCTCCACATCGAAATCATCTCCAAATTCTTCTACGATATCGCGCATGTCAATACCTAGTAACTCGATCAAGTCTTCTCCACTTAAGTGCATATGCTCCTCAAACTCGTCGTACTCCTTGCTTGAATCGACTCGTTTATTCCCTCCCTCGATAGAGAATCCGGCGTCGTCCCCGTCGCTCAGTTTGTTCAAAGTAGCAATTTCTCGTAACTCGTTTACACATGATGTAATGGGGTCAACGAATGAATCATCCTCTTGCATGACAGGGGCAGGAGTGTTTTGAATATCTCTTAGAGAAAACGTCACTGTTTTGACCAAAACTATCATTGTCATCCTCCCTTTATGAACATCAATTAGAGTATGGGAAGTAGACATGAACGGACGTCCCAATAAAATGGTATGCTCAGTACCTTCAGTCGGTACCTCGCCAACGTCCATAACCACAAAATTAACCGGAATTACGAGCTCTCCAACTTGTACTAAAACATCTTCAACTACTCCCAAGGGTCATCGGGTCGAGCAATCAGCTAATTGTAGGGGCATGGTTGTCGGTTTGAGTGGTCCAAGATCAAATGCTTGATAAAGTGAATATGGCAGTAAATTTATCCCTGCTCCAAGATCTAACATTCCTATTGCTTTTTGTCCATTAGCCAATGAAATAGTGATGCAGAAACTTCCAGGATCGCATTCCTTGGGTGGCAATGGCTTCTTAAAAATCGCGCTAACCTCCTTTGGTAAAGGTACGTATTGATTCGTCGCCAAACGTCTCTCTCTCGAAGAAAGTTCCTTAAAGAATTTTACGTAGGCGGGCATTGTTTTGATCACCTCCAACATCGGTAGATTGATGTTGACATTCTTTAAGAGGTTGTATAGCTCCATGAACCTCTTGTTCTCTTTCGCCGGGCGCAACCGGCTTGGAAAAGGAACAACATCCTTAATTTGCGTCGTTGATTGCTTCGGCAGTGATGGTCCGTCTTTGCCAAGGGTGTTGTTCGAAATCGTCCCTTGAATGGAAACGCACGTATCTATTGGTGGATTTATGTATCTTGTCTACTGGTTTAGGAACAAGTTCCTCATCCTGGTCCACTATGCCATTGTCGATCTTCTTCCCACAGCGAAGGACGTGAACCGCCGACGCTTGCTCAGGATGACTTGGTAGCCTGTCCTTCTCCTTATTTGACCTTGCAAAGTCAGTTGCTAGTTGGCCCATAGTTCTTTCCATCCTATCCATGTTTTTAGCTAGATCATGCAAAACACCGGAAAGATGGTCAATTCCGCTCACCTTCTTCGAGAGTTCATCAATCTTTGCGTTCACCTTCGTAAGTCCCTCTCTATTTCTAATCGTCTCGGCCACTTGATTTTGCTGCCAAACCAACAGCTGATCATTTGGTTGAGTCGCATTAGACGCCTTCCCTTGCGTATGAAAATTATTTTGTGGTGTCGGCACTGGTAGTGCTTGAGCATATTGTGGTGGGGGATATTGTGGATCAGGTGGCATATGATTTGGATTTCCAGGGCCCCACTTGAAAAGAGGATTATCACGATGCGGTGTGTACTTCTTTTGATTCGAATAATTTTGGATCGCGTTAACATCCTCATGCTGCTCAATGTTGTTTGGACACACATCCGCTGAATGCTGGAGGGATCCACACTGGTTACATGTTACGGCCATCCTTTGTGCAGTTGCCTTGCTAGCTCGCTCGGCTTTCCAAGCAACTAGTTTCTCATCAAATATCTCCTCATATTTCGCCTTCACTAACTTGCCATCATCTAAATCAGGACCAGGGATGGAAACTTCGTTAACCCTCATTTTACGAGGCCGAGAGTTGGTTTGTCTAGATTTATCGCTTTGCTTTTCTAACACTCGCCTCGCCTCGGTGGCTGTCAAATCTCCAGAATCTCCTCCCGTTGCTATCTCTACTTCTCGTTTCCCATGGTCTAATAATCCATCGAAGAAAAACTGGCTAGTCATCTCCGGAGAATAGTTGTGGTGGGGGCAAGCTTGCAAAAGCATCTTGTAACGCTCCCACGTTTCATGAAATAGCTCTCCATCCAACTGTTCAAATTTAGCAACCAGCCTCCAAAGATGCCCCGTAGTTTGGGCCGGATAGTATTGATTTAAGAATTTCTCGCTGATCATATCCCAGTCAGTCAACGAGCCAGGCTCTAGTGATAGTAGCCATGACTTCGCCTTGTCCTTCAAGCTGTACGGGAAACAAATCATTTATACTTCCTCTTGGTGAAAGCCATGAACCACGAATCGCCCCACTTCATCAACAAAGTAGTTTAAAAATGCCAAGGGGTCCTCATGGGCATTTCCGTGAAAAGTCGGGAGTAAGTTAAGTTGATGTGGTTTGATTTCGACTGCCCTTGCGGTAGGTCCAAGAACAATGGCGGACCTAAAAGGTACAACCTTTGGACGTGCTAAATCGCGCTGTCTTGGTGCTCGATCTCCCCTCGGTTCCCTAACTAGATCATTAACTCTCTCGTAGTGGTCATCATGCGCGTGATGGTGCTCGCGCTCGTATCTCCTTCCGAAATTGTTTTGCTCGTAACCATGATCTTGATTCTCCAACCACTCGTTCACGTGCCTTTGATTGTTAACATAAGCATCACGTTGCAGGAAATTCTCATTCCTAAATGCCATGTTTTTTATGTTGTGTTGACGCATGACATTGTTGTTCACCTCTTCGTTTTGCCTCATATTTGCCATGTTAGGTTGGTGATTGGCTATGTTGTGCTGCTGGTTAAATCCTTCGTTTCTCCCCTCATCTCGTCTCACGTTCTCCATGTATTGCTGATAATTAGCCCAATTGGCTCGGGGTTGAGGTTGTCCATGCAAAATGATTGGTTCACTACCATACCCATTTCGAATGGGGCGTGGTGGTGATCTCGGTGGTGAATCGCCATTTCGAACCGAATGTGCTCCTAACATAATGTCGGGAGCTTGATCGCAAGCAAAATCAGTTGCTATCGAGGAATTGTCCTCTGGAATAAAAATGGGTCTTGGTCTTGGCGGATTTGAACAGTGGATGTTGTCAATGAATGGTGTAAGGTCGCGTTGAAGTGATCGCCTTCCTTGCATAAACTCAACAATACGTCAACGTACCAAATGGCAAAAACCAAGTGCGAAATATAAATAAAAACGAAAGTAAAAAGAAATTAATGAATCAAAAAGAAAACAAAATGAAAAACATCTTAAATTCCTACTCGTTGCGTCCCTGGAAACGGCGCCAAATTTTTGATCCAAACTTTTGTGCACCCCGTTTTTAATAAATTAATTTAAAAGCACGTTAGTTTGCTCGCAAGAGTACGAGGTAACTGTAGGGTGATAAGTTTGACTTGAGTCGTATCTCTCGAGGAAACAACTGTTCGGTCTTTCGGATGTTTTTCTCAATTTACGACTCGAGTCAAACTCATCACAAGGAAACAACTGTTCGGTCTTTCGGATGTTTTTCTCAATTTACGAACTAAAGTAAAATACATGTACAATTGGGGTTTTAAAAGATATTGAGTAGATCATTATAAACTAAAGCAATAATTAAACTAAGGCTAATTAAACTAATTATTCTAACTAGATTATCAACTACGAGCAAAAATTTAAACTACTTTAACTTAAGAACTAAGAGTTTAAAGCAACGAATCTAAAGCATAAATATAATTACTTCCCTCAAGCAATTGCATCATACGAATATAAGAACGAATAATTGAGCATAAATCAAGGTGCAAAAATAAACTAGATTAAACCAATATCCAATAACAAGCATAAAACGATCAAGCTAATTAAACTAGTTCTAGCATTAACTAAGCAATTAACTAAGAAATTATCTAAGAGTTTAGAGTACTTATTGGAACTAATGAAAGCAGTAAAAAGCTCAAGCTATTCCGGAGTTTGAACAATGATCTTGGGCGAAGATTGAATCTCGAACTCGAATTCGATGTTTTGGACGCGTTGTTCTTCGATCCTTGATCTCCGTCTTCAAATTTTGTTATGAGATGTGGAATTATTGTTATTGGAAGCTAAGGAACCGTAGGTTGTCGTGTGTTACGTTTCTCTGGTGTCTCTCCTCTGAAAAATCCGAAATATAGAGGGTTTTTATAGATATTGCAAGTCTTAGCGCACAAGAAACCCTAAAATCCGAATTCTGGGCCGTCGCGTCGACGGTGCGTCGACTGACGCGCACTGGTGCTCGGCGTCAGTGCTGCCTGGGCGTGCGTGTCGGTTGGGTGGGTGCGTCGACTGACGTGGGCTTGCATCGATGCTTCAGAGAATTGTGTCGACCGTGCGGCGACTGACGCTCCTTTAGTCGACGCTTCAGCAAGTTGCGTCGATGGTGCGTCGACTGACGCTCCTTCAGTCGACGCTTCAGCAAGTTGCATCGATGGTGCGTCGGCCCTGCGTCGACTGACGCGGACCATGGCTCGCATCGACGATCGCGTCAGTCGATGCGACAGAGCGTCTGTCTCCATCTCTCGATCTTTTGCTACTCGTTTCGCCGGAAAGCTCGTTTTGCTATTCTTGAACATCGAACTTCGTCTATTACACGCTAAACTCTTCCGGTTAATCAGCTGTAAGGTGAAAACAACGAAATATCACCTATTTGCATCAATTACGAATAAAATACGGTAAAATAAGTCAGAAGTATAAAAATACAGAATTATGCTTCAATCGTCCAACTTATACCAAAAATAAATAGAAAAACGAACTAAAAAGCTAATAAAAATAAGGATAAATCTACTCTAATCACATGTACACTCTTGATTCTTTTCGTTGTTCGAGGACGAACAAACCGATAAGTGTGGGTAGTTGTTTTGCATGTAATTGTTGTGTTTTTCCTAGTATTTTAGTTAGAGTTTCATGTTGATTTTAGTAGTTTTTTAATAGAATTTTATTAAGTTTTTATGTGGTTTTTCTTATTTTGTTGTTTTTCACTTGACTTGTTAATTTTATATTTTAATGGGTTAATTGGTTCAATTACCTTGAGGTTTGGTGTAATTCCTGGGTTTTAATAATTAAAATTCTCTTTTAATAGGTGGATTAATAATTTTTAAAATCAAGCAAAGGCATGGAGGCCAAAACTCAAGCCCATCTTTGTCTATTTTCATTCCCAATTCTGTGCCTAGATCAAGCTTAAAAGGGAGCAAACATTCTGGAATGGTGGTCTAGCCTTGCTCAGGCTTGCCCATTTTCACGCCTAAGGAGCAGCACCCCTAGGCAGATTTCTAGGCAGCATTTCGGGCCAAGATTCTTGCCCAGGCGTGCCCAGATTCTCGCCTATCTCATCCCCCAGCCAGCACCCAGCTTTGCTAAGATTTGCGCCCAGCAACGCCCAAATTCTCGCCCATGCCCCTGCACAGCTTCCCATGCCCATTTTGGCGCCCAAGCTTGCCCAAAATCATGCCAAACTTCATGCCAAGGTGCAAAAAATGGGTCAAACCTTGGTCAAACCAAGGAAATCAAACCTTAAAGCCCAAATTGGCCCATTTAAACTCAATTAAACATAGTATAAATAGGAGAGCACTCTTCTCCCAACCCAAGCTTGGGTTTGGGATTAAAGTTACTCTCAGGATCTTGGATGATTTTCTCTCTTAGGTTTTAGATTTAATTTCAAGCTTAATTGCAATTTCTTTTCTAGATTTAGATTTACTTTCATGCTTGGCCTTGGGTTTGTAAGCATAAGAAGAATCCAAATACTCCTATGGATTGTTACTTTTGATGTAATTACATTCAATCTTTGTTTCATTTCTTAATTCAAGTAAGTTTCCTTTCAATTTCATATTTTATGCTTTATTTCCATGCTTTGTTCTTCAATTCCATGCTTGTTCTTCATGTTATGCCTTTTGTCTTAGTACCTTGAATTCAAGTTAGATCTTAAGAATTGGCTATGGAATCTAGATGAGTGACACATCTAGATCATAGATCGAGCCTTAGATCGTCTTGACTTCAAGTTTTTCACATGCTTTATTTGCAATTTTAATTTTCATGCATAGTTTTAGGTTGAATCTTAGATCTAGACTTTGTTGCTTGTTATTTTCCTTAAAGTTTTAATCTTTGACGTCAATTTTCATTGCTCTTTCCATTCATGTTTTCAATTTTTGAAAATTCTCACTATTCAAGTTTTTATGTACATGCAAGCTTAGTTGTACCTTGTGCATGCATGCTTGTACTTGGTGAAACATTGCATTTTCTTGTTTATTTCCTTAATTTGCTTGCATATTCAATTAAGGCATACGACCGAGGCATCCTACCTACTTGCTATTTCAATTCCTTAGTATCGTTTAGATAGGTTAATTGTTTTATTTTCATTTTCCTTTTATTTTCAAAGCTTGAAACACACTGAATCCTTCAATTGAATCGATTTCTAATAATACCAAGCCAAGAACCCGTTGATATATTTCAACACCACTAAAAATCTTCAAACAATGTATGGTAAAAAGAGACTTTATTTTTAAATATGCATAACAATATACTTTAACAAAAACAAAAATTTTAAAAGAGTAATAAAAATAATAATTAAAAAAAACTCAATGAGTTTATTTGAAATACTTAAAATAGTGTCATCTCTGATAAACTCTAATTAAAAAAAATATTTAACAAACAAAGTTTATTTCAATACAGACATTTGAAAATTTTGAATTTAAATCTCTAATACCGAATCGTAAAGACCAAATCTCTATCGTGAATCGTACCTAACATTCAGGGATAGTTCGGGATGGATATTCAACGGAACGAAAGGTACAAAATGAGTTAGAAAAATATTTGAAAATTGATACACACACAAAAAAGACATGTATAAGTTCAAAACATTTGCTCAACAAGAAATGAAGAAATCCCGATAAATTAATTTATCAAATTAATTGATGACAATCGACTTTTGATAAGTAATTAATATAAATTAATTCTTGGTGTATTATATCCATATATAAATTATTTATTTAATATATTGATAAAATTTGTTAATATTCTTAATTTGATATATTATTAGTTGATTAAAATTTAAACATATGCGTAAATTGTAATCATGTAAGGAACCATTTCTAAATTAATATATATTAAAGTTATCGTTTAAATAATAATTTATGTCAGTAATCTTTATCGAGGCTAAAGTTAATAGTATTTTATTATTAATATTAAATTTTTAGTACTTGTTATTTAATATTTTAATAATATAAAGTTTACATAATATGTAGTTAACAACAAATACAAATAAGATAAATATAATACAATAAGTCTATACGGAACAATTTGCTACGTAGCAATAGGGATAAGATTATAATTTCACATGTTTAGTTAAGAGTTTTAAGTAAGTAGGATTCACAATCTTTTCTTTTAGGAAAACCTTCAGACAAGATGAGACTTTACTACCGTGGAGCGGCTTTTTGCAAAAAGATGAGGGGGAAACTCAGTAAGATGTCGGAGAAGCGAAATATACGAGATCACAAACGTAGATTGCTCGCGGCTAAATATGAATTGAGACGAAAGCTTTATAAAGCTCATTACTTTCTAAAATTTATATTTACTAATTTGTCTTTTCTAAAAACACGTTGAATTTAAGTATTGTATATAAAAATTATCAACTCGTGTCTTGTAATGATACATAATTACTACTTATTAATTATTATTATTATTATTAATTAATTTTATATTTTAACGTTTTGATTAAATTTAATTGTATTTACATATTTATAAAAACTCTAAAGTTGTCATATTCTCAATATGTACCTTGTACTGGTGTCAAATAACTATTTGTCAAATTTTAATATTAAATCTTTAAATTAGATTCGTTAATATTTGTTAGTTATTTACTTAGAAAATTTTACAAGATGATATATTCCCTTCATTAATCGTACTGTATCCGTCTCAAATCACTATTTCTTAATTATTATAATCAATTAATTTTATATTTCAATATTTAGATTAAATCCATTAATATTTTTATTCACATACTTATAAAATTCAAAATGATGTCATATTTTATTAGAAATTAATTATTCAAATCAATATTTAAATTAGATGACTGACATGAATTAGTATTATATATGAAATTCAATTAACTATCAAGATTAAATTAAAGAGAGAGATTTTGTATGATTAGAAAAATCAATTATTACATTTTTTTCATATTCAATACAAACCAATTACTGCATTAGTACATTATGTTAGTTGAATTTTTTTTTTTCTATTTTAATCTGATTTCAAATATTTTATATAATTTTGTAAATTCTTATATTTCTTGGATTCTTCTTATTTTAAAATATATTGAATAATTTTTAAGAATTAATATAAACTCTCTAAATCGCCAAGATAGGTTTGGTTGCTATTTGAGTGACAAAATGATAAACTTGTTACTAAACTTAATTTTCATAAATATTCCTATAATTATCGCGCTATACCATTTACCTAGATAACTTTTAAGAAAATTGAGTAACAATAAATAATAATTATTATTTAACTTTAGGGATATAGATGGAAAGAAAAGACTTTAACTATATTTTTCAATATTTGCTTAAATTATGTTAAATAACCGTATGCCTATCTTTTTGAGCGGATGAAGTATATTTTTTATACATCTGACTTCATTATCTTTTGTATTTTATTTTATTTTATAATATTATGAGTTTTTTTAGTTTTTTATTTCACGAACTTATTAAATAAATATTTATATTTTAATTATATTTGTATTCAATTTTAAAATGTTTTGAGATTTATTTCCCAATATTTTGAAACACATGATTTTATTGAGTTATTTTTCTTTACTAAATTTTATTTAATAATTATATATAATAAGAGTATAATTTTTTTTTATATTTGATTATAACCTAATCTTATGACACAAAAATGGCTACCCGTTGTACAATTAATTATTTTTCATAGAAAAGCTATAGTTCGATTGCTATTTATGAGTGGATAATTTATTTACTGGTATTATTGAAAAAAGGAGTTAAACTCATATAATACTTAGATTATTGAAAAAAAATATTATTTTAAAGTAAACTATATTTATTATACATTTTACTAATAACACTGAACTTAAATATCATCTCTCAAGAAACTAAAATAAAAAACTAATTTATATTTTGATAAAATATTAGTTGTTTATATGTCATTTTTACTGTTAACTTATGTAACATAACCTTTAATATATTAATTATTCACAATTATATTACTAATTTATATTTTAATTAAATATATAAAATATATAACTCCAAGTGTAACATAATAATTAAAATATTTCTAGTATATTTTCATAGAAATTTAATTTGTATTTTCATTAAATATATAAAATATTACTATTATATTATTCATTATTATTGTTAGTGTATTATTGAAATAAATTTGAATGTAGCATGATTTATATTAGAATTATATTAAATTAAACTATATACGAGGGTTATTATGCTATATAATAACTTCATCATATAAAAACATAATTACAATAATATTTTATTAAATATATAAATTTTAGTAGTTTATTTCTCATTGTTAACAACTTTCAAAAATAACCATCGTAAACTCAATATATAGTAATTTCAAATCAATTACATTAAATTTAGTATAATTAACGATTTATATAATTATATTGGAGTTGATATATATATATATATATATATATATATATATATATATATATATATATAGTAGTTTATTTTTCATTGTTAACAACAATCATAAAGTACCATCGTAAACTCAATATATAGTATAGTTATACTGGAGCTGATTATAACTATATATATATATATAGTTCAAGTCAACTGATTAATCGTAAATTAAAATAATTTGTAAACTTAAAACTGATTAATTTTTATCCATATAATTCATTTATTATGATTATAAAAAGTATAACATAAGTAAGTAAAGATTTTTTATTATTACTCTATATTAAAATGCTCACTTCAAAAATATTTACTTAAATTATTAATTACATAATTAATTAATGTGAAATCTACCATACATATCATGTTAATTAAAAACAAAATTTATGGTTAGATATGAATATAAAAGTAAGAGGGACTTCTATGGTACCTTCACGGCACAATTCACCACTTACTGTGATGCATTTACAACTATTGGATCAATTTTAGGATTTTTAGATTAATAAATTTATGATTGTAAATGCGGGGGTGGGGGCATGGTGTACACCCTAGAGTTTTCCAAAAGTAAGATCTTCTTACTATTATTTTGATTATATATTATAGTAAGATTAAAATTGTAATTAGATATTATCTACCTTATAAAAAGAATATTATTACTTCGAAGCAAATTGCTCCGTATACCATCACTCAATATAATATACATATATAATATAAATGTAAAAAACTCAAAAAAGTGATTCTAATTTCAATTTTGATTCGATATGGTTCATTATTGTTCTCCCTACGGTATTTAAAAAATCCTAAGAATCGTACCATAAAATCTTTTGTAACAATTAGTTTAGTTAAAATCTAAAAGTCCACTTTACATACGATGTACATGTAGAATAAAATAAAGGAAACATTTAATAGAATTAATAGGTAGTTGGATGAGGGTAAATGGTAATTATGAAGTGAATAATTAATAGCAGTGTCCTACTCTTAATAAATAAAATCTTAATAAATGTTGATAAAAAGTGATGGCAACAGGTAAGGCAGGTAAAAAGCTGTTGCCTGTTTTATGTACTTGAAAAGAATACTATTAAAAGAACAGAGGCTCCATTTTTTAAAATTATATTCCATCAATTGAGTTGTCTGTAAATGTCGAACGAGTTTATATAGTTTACCGCCGAACTAAGGCCGTCTTTTGATTAGTTCTTGCACTTGCCCTCTCAGCTATGTAGTTTTTATCTGTCATCCTAGACTATAGTTATAGTAAAATGCATATCATATCACCATTATCAATATCATCTTCACTTTGTCCTTTTTCAATGCCTTTTTTAATACTAAATATTGTGATGATATACACATAATTAATATTTACAATATAGAGAAAAATATGGTTTATCCATATCCCCTTCTACATCCTAACTTTGAGAGTAAATAAAAAATATTTAATTGATAGTTCGAAATCAATTTTTTTTTTTCCTTATTTGTAGCTATTTGATTTTTTTAAGAACAGCCTGAATTGTCCGCAGTATACAGTAAAGAAGATTCTTGAAGTTTAAAATTGTGAACTTAAAATATATCTCATGTCATTCACATTACACGTAATTATTAAGTATTTAACATAATTTATTTAATCGCTATATCTTGCGTTACAAATGCGGTAAATCATGGTCGATGACATATTCCGGGAACATGATTATAACAAAAACAATCATGACTTCGAATGAGTAACACATAATAATTTCATTAGTTTTTGTTTAAATTAACATTAGTTGAAATTGAGAATGATGTAAATATTAAGAATTTCTTGTTTACTTTTTATTTTAGATGTCAAATCATTCAAATTATGTTTAAAAAATGGATGATAGTTTATTATTATGTCTATTATTATGAGAAATTCTAAAACACTTCACTTAATTACAACCATTGAATCAAAAGTTAATTACAAATGGATGTAATTTCTATTATTATATTATATTTATTAATATTTAATTATATAGTTGTAAAATCTTTTTATTTGAATATTTGATTTATAAAGTTTTGAATTCGAAATTCAAAATCTTGAGACTTAACCCAAACTGGCCGTTAATTATTCCATCAACAAATGGCTGGAGATGGCATGATAAAAAATAACGTAGTTGAGGGATCAAGTAAAACAGAAAAAAAAAAAATAAAAAATCGCACATAATTGAAGAGATAAATAAATTTTTCTCAAACTTTGTACGATTTCACTCTCATCCAAACACTGTCCAAGGACAAACTATCAAACCATGCCTTGGAACATTTTCAAATCTTGAAAGTGCTTTAGATTGGAGTGGGGATGGATAGTTAATTAAGATCCACAACAAGACGATAATATCAACCGCCAGGCCTCAATATTTATTAAAACTTTGGAGTAGATGGGACAATAATTTTTTATTTTTCTGGGTAAGGAATCAACTCTAGGTTTTAGGTTGTCTGTATAGTGTTAAAAAGTTCATTAATAGTACGTGAATTTAGTTATATATATAGATACGTAGAGGAGTTATATAATTAGGTTAGTACGTTTAGTTGGTTTATGATTAATGATCATTTGAGATTAAGCTAGGGGTACATATTCGGGTTAATCGAATTATTATTAATTGAGAAACTGATAAATAAATAAAAGAGAAACATTTTTTCCCCACTAAATCGCACGTTTTCACCTATTAAATACAAAATTTAAACTATTTTTACCTCTAACCTTTTCAAATATTTTTATTACAATTCTACTCTTAATTTTACCAGACCAATTTGGCAAAATATATGCTTTAACAGCCCTAATAATAAAACTACATCAACCAATAGTACAATATTTACAAGCAATAATAATATTATCTAACAAAATAATCATACTATTTAGCAACAATTATATATTTAGCAACAACGATATTTTATCTGAGATAATTGAATCGAACTTTTACACTTACTTTTTATTAAAATAAAAGTTCGTCCGCAAGACAACGGAACAATTGTAAGTTAGAAGTTTGACTCGAGTCGAATCTCTCGAGTAAGACTAATCGTAAGTAATTTTTGTATTTGATTTCACGAATGAGAAAATAACGAAACACTATTCTAAACAAGCGGTCAATTTTCGTTTTGAAAGTTGTAATAACTAAGACAGCGATTTAAATGACGAGCAATGTAATCAAAAACTTTGAAAAGATTACTAAAACGGGAGTCTAGGGCTCTAGAATCGTCTTCACGATCAATTGACATTTAATCGACACTTAACCTACGAGCTGGGGTAAATCCCAACTTGTAGATTAAACACCCGACAATTCCAATTGATGGTTCTAAATGATTCTGGGCACTAAACCCATGAATTCTAAACACAACTCATCAAGGAACGCAGAAACTCAAATTCACCGCAAACATGAACATGATTCAACAAAAAGTTTGGAAGAACGCAACTATGGAGAAATAAGATTTTAAGAACAACAATCATTAGCGTGTAAATTTCTGAAAATCAAACACCTAGAATCATGAGAAGTTACAATGAAACTAACCACCCAAATACGAATATCACGATCCAACAAAAACACATAATCAAAGGAAACACAAATTGGAATAATTGAAGAAAAGTAATTGAAAGCTTACTAATTAATAATGGATAGTTTAATTGTTGAAACGAGGAAATGCACGAATTGAAACTAAACTGCGTCTAACATCCGAGCAATGCTTAAAAGTCTAAATTCTACTAAAAGCTAAAAATATGGAAATTGATGAAGAAAAATTGAAAATTTGAAGAAGAAATGAAGGGAAAATGAACAACATCCTAGGGCTTGTCAAACACTAGGTGGTTCAAGAGCTTCTTATTCCGAGAAAGGATATATATATATATATATATATATATAAATACATACAGTGGTGAAAGTGGGGGCAAAATAGTTGTTTTGCCCAAAATGGCCAAAAGTTGACTGACCACCGATGCTAGAAAATAGTCCTGTCGATGGCGCGTCGACGGGATGCGTCGATTGACGGTGGCTGGGCGTCGATGGGATGCGTCTATCGACGATGGCTGGGCATCGACGGGCGCGTCGATGGCGCGTCAATCGGTGGTTTTGCTTCACGGGTCCAAGTCATGTTTTCGTCAAATCGAACCAATTGTGATCCTCGGGAACGTTCAGCTTGATTGATTACCCTAAATTAAAGAAAATAAAAATAACATAAAATTTATAAAAAGTAAAAGAGAAATACGAAAAGTATTAAAAGATGACAAAAGTTACGAAAATACAAAATAAGAAAATACGGGACAAACAACTCAAACACGACTAAAGCACACACGACAAGACACAAAAACACATGAAAATCACACACAAATATGTACAAACCAATAACCACATCCGTTAATCAGCATAACATACTCAAGTAAGCTATTTATTTTTTATCACACATTAATCACACTACATATTGCAACAATTGTGTTCTTATAGCTTATATAACCACTAATAAAATTATCATAAGCAGTAATTAGATATTCTATTTGTCTCGTTCTATTGTAATATTTTAGAAATTTCTTTGTCTCACTTTATCTATCATATTTACATTTTCAAGAGATAATTAATGTTAGTTTTAATTTCCTATTAAAAAATAAATATTATTTTACTAGTTTTACCTCTACTTTTATTATTTCACAATTTTAGTTTTCTAAACAAAAGGATATTATGGTCATTTTATACCTATAATTATAACACCAATTATTTTTCTTAATCTCCACGAAATGGTCATTTACGACAGATAGAATAAGACGGAGGAAATAACCATTAGTAACAATCAATAAATGTGTCTGAATGATCTCGACAATATCACCAAAATCAAACCTTAAATGTTTCATTTACAAACAACAATATTAGAAATATCATAATGTAAGAAGGTGTTATGATTTTGGCCATGGTAAGTAAATTACTAGTTGTTGTAATACCATGACATGTGCATAAATAATTTAGAAAACAAATATCAGCAAAATACATATTCTCATTAATAAAAATGTAAAACAATGATTCTGAAAAAGTATGTACATAATATCAACTACATGGGGTTCCTAAATCTGATAAAAACCAACCAAACCTAAAAAAAAAAAACTAAAATATAAAACACAAGCTACAAACTAAAATAAAATGAGAAAGATGCTTGATAACTTTTGATTTTGACTTAGAACTTGAAGGCACACAAACTTGCAACAAAGCTTTTTAAATATTTGCATTAGATTTGCGCAATAAAGTCTACCAACGTCATCTCAAGCACATGATCTATAATGTTCAGTGGTGAAAAAACAACAATCTAGAATGTCTTTTTTTTCTCTAATGTAGAACAGTTCTTGCAGCATTCTAAATCGAGCTATTCTAGAAAGTTGGACTTTTTAGAACGTTTGTTTCAACCATTCTAGAAAGTCTGAATTTCTAGAACGACTAGGTTCCCGTTCTAGAAATACATTTACCCATTCAAGAAATTATTATTCAAGCTCTGTATCCTGACACGGATAGTTCCAGCACATCTACCAACTTTGAAGATTCAACTTTGGTTGAGTGTTCAAGTACTTCAAAGCTTCATGATCCAAAAAAAGAACAAACTCCTTGTGTAGTAGATAATATTGACAGTGATCCAATGTTCGAACAATAGCAAAGAACTACATCTCGTACGTAAAATAATTTCGCCGAGACTGATTCAACATTTCATTGAGAAAGCAATGGGTTTTCCTTCATTGCTAAGAACACCCCCAATACCCATATTAAAAGCGTCACAATTGACTTTAAAAACTTTATTAGAATCTGGTAGTTGTAAAACTGGAGATCCTGTGACTTTCTTTTAAAGAAGTTTAAAGCTATTTTGTGCTTCGTCCGTCCACTTAATGTTGCTGAATTTTTTAATGAACCTGCGGTAAAATGAAGTTAAGCCACGTTAACTTTTGAATATCGTGAATAGATTTAGGTATCGACCAAGTGAGGAGAGCTTCAATCTTGTCTCCATCCATCTTCATGCCTTCTGAAGAAATAACATACCCTAAAAAAACCAAGCTATTTGTGAAGAAGTGACATTTCTTCAAATTTGCATACAACATTTGCTCCCTTAGCACTTCAAATACTAGTGGAAGAAGAACTACGTGCTCTTCCGCGCTAGATCTATATACGAGAATGTCATCAAAATAGGCATCGTGAGTTTTCCAATGAAAGGCTTAAAGATATGATTCATAAGCCGCATATAAATAGAAGGCGCGATAGAAAGTCCAAATGGCATAACCAACCATTTATAGAGTCCATCTCTTGTTTTAAAAGCTTCCTTCCATTCATCTCCCAGTCTCATGCGAACTTGGTGATAACCACTTCACAAATAAATTTTAGAACCAATCTTGAAACCATGAAGTTGATCAAGAAGATCATGAAGGCGAGGAATATGAAAATGGTATTTGATAGTAATTTTATTTACCACTTTACTATCAATACACATTCGCCACCCCATCTTTCTTTGGCACAAGTGGCGCCAGGAAAACACAAGGACTCTTACTTTCTTGGACAAGACCTTTAGTTAAAGGTCCTCAACTTGCTTTTGCAATTATTCATGTTCCTTAAGGCTCATTCTATAAGCCGCCTTGTTTGGAAATGACGCATCGGGGATTAAATCAATGTAATGTTAAATATTTCGCATTGAAGGGAGTCCCGGGGTAATTTCTTCGGGTACCACGTCATGAAATCATTGAAGAAGATGTTGAACTTGAACAAAGACAGCATGACCTTCCTCATTTTCCTCCAGAAATATTAAAGTAAATGCTTCCATGGACTTTTAAATTGTTTTGTCCACTTGAAACTTGGAGAGTAAGCTATTTCCCTCCCCTTTTGAAGGTTTAGGTATTTTCTCCATTCTGGATGGTCCCAAAGTAAAATTTTTTCCATCTTTAACAAAGGTATATGTATTCTTCAAGACAACGTGATGAGTTTTCCTATCAAATCTCCAAGGTCGACTAAGAAGAAAATAATAAACGTCCATCAGAATAACATCACACCACACTTCATCTTTATACTTATTGCCAATAGAAAATTGCACGAGACACCTTTGTGCTACTTTGAATTCATTACCTTTGTGAAGCCACAATAGCTTGTAAGGTTGAGGATGATCTTCGGTCTTCAGTTTCAACTTCTCCACCATTCTAGTAGCAACTACATTTTCACAACTTCTCCATCAATAATAACATTACAAACCTTGTCATGCGAAGTGAACCTTGTGTGGAATATATTATTACGAAGCCACGAGTCGTCCTCCGTGGAATTAGGATTGTGAGTATGTCATACCACCAAAGATTCTCCATAATCTTCATAAGTAATATGCTCCTCATCATTGGATTCGTCATAAGTAGTTGCTGCTCAAAAGGTTCTTCCCCCGCTTCTTCTTCGATAAGAGTTATAATCTTGCGATTTGGACATTCCACAACAAAGTGTTCAAAACCCTTGCATTTGAAACATGGTTTTTATTGTTCGTGCCACTTGGTTTCACAAAACCAACATTGTTTTCCTTATCTACTACCATCTTTTATTGTTCAATATTTTCTAGTTGTCATGCTGCTGGAAGTAGTTGGACTCCCCCAGTCGGAAGCACCATTGTTTTGTAGGTTTTAGTGGTGTTTAAATAAGAAAAGTGGGTTCATGGCTTGGTACTATCGGAATTCAATTCGAATGTAAGAATCAAGGGGTTTTTAGCTTGAGAGAATAGAGGAAAAAATGAAAATAAACGGAAACTAGATGAAACTACGACTAACTATGAAAGGAAATGCAAGTATTTCATATGCCTCATGCGTATGTCTAATGGAAATAGCAAGAAAGAATGAAAAGAATCAACAAAATCAAAGTTTCACTAAGTACAAGCATGAAAGCCTAAAGTACTATATGCATGCATGATCATGAAAATCTAAATAATACAAATTAATAAAAATCGGAAGTATCAATGGAAAGATCAACAAAAGTTGACATGAAATTTAAAAAATTTACGAGAAATAACTAGAAACGAAGAGTACATCTAGGGTTTAACATAAAACTATGCATGAAAAAAAAACCCCAAAATAAAGCATATGAAATACTCAAAATAAAAATGATCAAAGACTCGATCTATGATCTAGGTGTGTCACTCACCTATCAACATAAAACTATGCATGAAAATCAAAATCAAAATAAAGCATATGAAATACTCAAAATAAAAACGATCAAGGACTCGATCTATGATCTTGGTGTGTCACTCACCTAGATTCCATAACCAAACCACAAAATCCAACAACTAATCTAAGAGTTAAGGCAAAATGAATAAACTAAAGAACAAGCTTGAAATTGAAGAACAAGGAAGAAAATAAAGGAAAACTTACTTGAATTAAAGAAAGGAATAACAAACTTGAATGAAATTGCAATCCAAGATAAAAGTCCAAGTAATGTCTTGAATTCTTCTTGAGCTTACAAGCCCAAGGAAAAGCTTGAAATTAAATCTAAGAACTAGAGAGATAAATTAATTCCACACTCATGCAAGAGTTGGGAGAATGAGTGCTTCCTCCAAAAGATGAGAGTTGGGTTCTATTTATATTAGGTTTAATTGGGGTTAAATAGATCAAATTGGGCTTTAGAGCTTGGATTTCCCGGGTTTGACCAAGTCTGACCCAAAATGGCCTTGCTAGCCACTTGGCTAGCCTTTTGGCTTGATTTGGCTCGAGGCAGCTCGGGGTTGGTGCAGCTTGGGCTAGTTTGGCTTGGCATGTGGGCGCTGGCTCGGCAGGGATGTGCGTTGGCTGGGCGCTGGCCTTGGCGTGGACATTGGCATGAGGTGTGGCGTGCGGGTGAGAACGCTTGGCGCGCGAGTGGCGGGAGATGTGGCGATGGCGCTGAGCGTGGCGTGAGGTGTGGCATGCGTCTTGGCGAGCAGGCGCGCGGAGCTTGGCGTCGCTGCTGGCGTGCAAGCGTACGAAGCTTGCGGGAACGTGCGGGCACGTGCGGGCGGGAGCTGCCCGGCGTTGCGCGCGCTGCATGCGGGGTGCGTGCTGGCTTTGCTCGGGTGGAGTTTGGCTTGGGTTTTGGCATGCCTTGGCGTGCGCCAAGGCTTGGCGTGAGTTTTGGCTTGCCTTGGCAAGGCTTGGCTATCATTCTAGAATGTTTGGCCATTTAGGAGCTTGCTCTTGACACCGATTTTGGGACGGTTTGGCTTGAATTTTGGTCCTTAATTCCTTTACCTATGAAAAATAGGAATTTTGATCATAAAAACCCAAGAATTACACCAAACCTCAAATTAATTCAACCCATTTAACCAAATTAAGTATAAAATCAAAAAGAAACATGAAAAACAATCAAAACAAGATAAACCACCTAATAACTTAACAAAACTCGAATCGAAACTACTAAAAATGACACTAAACCCTAACTAAAAACACTATAAAAACACCACAATTACATGCAAAACAACCACCCCACACTTATCGGTATGTTCGTCCTCGAAGAACAAAAAGAATCGAGAATGTAAATGGAATGAACATTATGCAAAAAGAAAAATCCTTGTGCTTATCCTAATTAATATGATGAAAATATCAACATAAACTCGTTATCGCCAAGCATTGCTCGTATTACTCTTTTTCAAATGAAAACCAAATCGATGACTTTCTCTCAAATAGAATTTTGAGGGTATTCGCTCAATTTACTCAAGTGTTTTGTTATATGGGACGTGTATATGCTCGAATCGGACAATGCATACACCTTGTCAAGATTTCACAAATCAAAAACTCAAAATCACCCGTTGTACATGACCAAACAAGAATCGAAACAGGTCTTTATTTCGGGTTGTAATGTTGGCTCTTTTGTAAGGTATGGAATATATGGATATAGTGGCTACCACATGATCAAACGTGATCAATAACACATGAAACCGTAATTTCTAAAACTCGAAGCTATGATCGCTTCACCCTTCCTAATTCACCAAACTCTCGTTCGAAACCCTTTCGTACACTCACACACTTTTTCGACTTTATTTCACAACACTTAGAATCTTTTTGAGTTCGCTTCTTTTTGCTAAACTTAGCCTTTTTAAACATTAGGCTTTTCACTTGAACGCACGCTCTATCACTTTTCATGATTTATGTTGGAGTTTATTTGTTGTTCTCTTTTCTTTTTTGTTTTCTTTTTTTGTATATAAGTAAGTCAAAACCCGAAACCCGATATTGATTTTCTACACATTTCTCGTCAACTAATCATACACTCTCACCTCATAATTTAGAAGATATAAGAGCTAAAATCAAGCTCGGCTAACAAGAAATGGGGCATAGGCTCAAGGGGGCTCATTTGGGATTTTTAAGTAGCTTATATATTTGGATATGGCCGGAATAAGGGTGATATATGTGCCTCGAGGTCATTTCCAAAGTCAATCATGTACGAAAAAAATCAAGCCACCTCAATGCAATTTCCATAAAAATGCGAGAAAAACCGATAATCACACAAGGTTACTAAGAGAAAATCAAAAGATCTTTTAGAGTTTTGCAATCTTTTCATGAGTAAATGTTGATTATATATATATATATATATATATATATATATATATATATATAGGCGGGTTTTGGACAAAGCACAAAAATTCAACTCCTCACACAAGAGGGCATAAACATGTAAAACCCCGACAAGTAAAATATCCAAACTTCCAAGCATATGGTGATTGATTAACAAAGTAATAAAGACACAAAAGATACAAAACGACTCAACCATATAAATGCGCAATTAGTAAGTGTCACTTCGCCAAGAATGCGTCTCTTCTCCAAGGCTCGAGTTAAGAAAGACAAATCATGCTTTGTGACACCCGGACCCTAACCACCTACCCACCCCACACTTAAACCATGCAATACCCTTATTGCATTTTAATGAAAATCAAGTAAAAGAAGTGTGAGATAGAATCTTCCTTAATCGAGCGAGATTGGGTCGAGCTCGGTGGGGTCCACTTAAGCATCCAAGCAAGAACCGAGCATGGCTTGTTTCTTCCGACTAAATGAATGCTACTATCTTATCAAATCAACCAAGGTTGAAGTCGGTAATAAAACACTATAAAAGAAAATCAGAGGTAATCAAAAACAAAAGAAAATATGCACATGACTCAAAACAAGACAAAACCAAGGGCAAAAAAGAACCAAAAGACAACACAATATTTTTTATTTTTCAGTTTTTCGAATGTTTTTGGATTTTTATATAATAAGAAAGAAAGAAAGAAAGAGATGTAAAAATAAAAGAAATAAATGAAAAGAACATGGGCTGCCTCCCATGAAGAGCTTCTTTTACGTCATTAGCTTGACGAACTCCCTTCTTGATTATGGGGAGGTTGAGACGGGAGGATCCACCAAAGCAATAACCTCCTTGTCGGGTGGATCCAATCTTTCAAACGTTCCCGAGGCCTTACCTAGCTCAAATGGCACTCAACGAAGAGCAACCATTCCAAAGGTCATCTTGGCTCGATCTTCGGGTGAAACTGGGACTTGATAGTAACCCGACAAGCCCGCTAAGCAACAATAGGAAAGATGGTCGTCCAACTTATCCAGCATTTTTAATCTCTCGGACTTCGCTATCTCTTCAAGATTTTGACTCGAACGCCTTTGGAGTTCTTGAGAGGGTTCGGCATCATCCTTCAAAATGATTTCATGCTTGCAAGTTGAAGGGCTAAATCCTGTAATATCCTCAAGACTCAAGCCAATGGCACCCTCACGAGCTTTAAGCACCTCAAGCAACCCTTCCTCTTCATCATGGATTTGTTGCATCTTTTCCTTATGGATACGAGAATTTTCATATCGACCGTCCGAAACTCGCCTAACCCCTCCACTCACAACATTCTCTCAAGCTCAACCTCTTTTAAATCCATATTCGCGACTTCTATCGCCCAAGAAGCTTCATGCTCTAACTCAACCAGTTTGCTCTTCTCTTCTTCTAAATAGTCATTCTTGAGGTAAGATGGGAGAGGCTTGAGCTCGGGCTTGTGTCTCCTCTTGACTTCGTTGGGAATTAACTCGAGCAATTCAATGATCTTATTAAGATAAACGTCAAGTTTTTCAACGGGTTTCAATTCAAACCCTTCATCCACAATCTACACCTCCCACTCTAAAATGTCGTTGTTGCCCTCAACGACACATACACTCTCCTTCCTACACAATCCTTTGGCACATTGAAGCACAATTGAATCATTACTATGAACAAGGGTCTCATTTCCCGCAAAACTACCTTCAACACAAACTCTCGAGCCAAACTCCTTCTCATTCCTCCATTTCTCCATATAAACTTGGTCATCCAATTCTCGAATCACATCAATATGTAATCAATCTGCATAGAAGGCGCTTGATGGAATCGATGACAAGTTAGCCATAGAAAACATTACCATTTCACCCGCTGCGGACAAAGTAAGATCTTTCTTCCCAACGTTTATCAAACATTGAGTTGTAGCCATGAATGGGCGGCCTAGAAATATAGTGTGTTTGGTGCCATCTTCCTTCACCATGCCAACATCGAATAACAGGAAGTCGACCGGAACTACGATCCCTCCCACTTGTACAAGAAAATCCTTGATCATCCCGCTTGGGTGTCTAATTGACCGATCGGCCAATTGCAAGAAAATGCGTGTTTCTTGTAAAGGAGGAAGCTCCAATTGTTCATATATTGAAAACGGCATCAAATTAATACCTGCCCCGGAATGAAGCATACCCATAGTGACTTTACCATCCCCAAGTGTGATATTAATGCAAAATGAGCTGGAATCCGCCTCTTAAGAGCTAAGAGAGAAGGGTCACAAACCACACTTGCCTCCTTGGATAGAGAAGCTCTCTCATTCGTAGTGCTCACAATCAGTTTGGAGGAGAGATCCTTAAAGAATTTGGAATAAGCGGGCATATCCCGGATGGCGTCTAACAAGGGAAGCGTGATGTTTACATTGGACAATAGCTCATAGAGCCTTTGGAATTGTCCAACTTTCTTAGCACTTTGTAGCCAGGACGGATAGGGCATAGGGGCCTTAGACGTTGGTGGCTTGTAGGCATTTGAAGACTTATGAAGGCCATCGGGAAGTTCTTTTGTCAAAATGGGACCCAAGGAGGTAGAGTCGGGAGGGATTAGTACATTAGGAATGGAAATCACCTCCTCCTCGAAAAGTGGGGCAACCTTAATATCAACCAACCTACCACTTCGAAGGGTCGTGTCCGCATGAGCTTGTGACGGTTGGCTTGGTAACTTGCCTTTTTCATTAGCTTGCTTCAACATATTCACATCATTTGCTAATTGGCCCACTTTAGTGTTTATCCTATTCTTCGTGGCCTCAAGAGCAATGAACCGAGCATCAAACGAAGCCAATAATGATTGCAATTGTTGCATAATATCTAAGAGGGTCGGATCGAAAGGTGGAGTAGGAGCATTCACTGGAATCGGGGAACGAGATGGACCCACGTGAGGATTAAGACCCGTATTTGGATTGGCATAACTAAAATTGGGATGCATTCAGTTGCTTGGATGATAAGGGGGATTGTAGTTCGGCGGACGAGCGAAAGGCGGCTTACCAACACCGGATCCCGCTTGTTACCCTTGAATCTCACATAACTCCTCCGATTGAGACATCGGCATATATAAAGAGGGGTTCGACGGACAATAAGTGGTATCATGACCAATCATTCCACATGACGCGCGCGGGGGGTCCGGAATTGGGCTTGACAACTTAGCAATTTGAGCCCGCATATTTGCTAATTCCTTTTCTAATTCAAGCTCCTTAGGGGAAGAAGTTTCACTCACTTCATTGGCATTAGAATACAACACCCGAGAAGACTTTTGTTGAGAATTATCGGCAAGAGTTGTGAAAATTTTGAGAACCACTTGAGGAGGTTGTTCTTTCATAATACCCCCGGTCGACGTATCCACCATATATTGGAATTATGGGTCCAACGCCTCATAGAAAGTTTGAATTAAAAGCTCCTTCGGCATGCGATGATGTGGACAACTCGTGAGAAGATCCTGGAAACGAGCCCAAGCGAAGTGAAACGACTCATTTTTCATTTGTTTAAACGAAATAATCTTAATCCTCAATTCGGCTGTCTGTTCTGCGTAATAGTAATGATACAAGAATGTTGCCCAGAACTCGTCCCATGTATGAATAGAATTGGGAGGGATCCCCATAAACCATGGCAATGCTTTATCTTGTAGAGCATATGAAAAACAACGGAGTCGAAGGTGCTCTAAACTCATCATATTCGGGTGGTGAAAAATTGCCACATAAATTGCTGGAGGAATTGGAGAGGATCTTCCTTAGCAAACCCATGAAAAATTGGAAGCCGAGCAAAATCAAGCGAATGGATATCAATAGCCATAACCTCGTGGGGAAGGGATACACAAGACGAAATAGTCGCTCCCACGAATTCTTTGCTAACTTCTTTCATAGCGACATGAGGGGCATATTGGGTATTAAGGATTATTCCCCCAAACAAAGCATACGAATCTGGAGTGTCCTCATGAGCATTAGTATCGGCACCTCCATAACCGGGACAACCACCATTAGCATTAAAACTCACATTCGGAGCATGATTGAGTTGTAAGCGGGAGGAACTCCATACGGGCCGAGAATCGGTCTTGCATGTTCGGAAATTATGTAGGAGCACCATAGCCCCCATATAGACCGGAATTTGGAGCTTGCACATTCAAAAATGGATTGGGAGCACCACAACCTCCAAACGGACCATTCATACCAGACGTTATACCCAACATGGTTTGCACCATGCCCTCCCACATTGGGTTGACCATTGCCGTGAGCACCGGTGGCAACGTGGTTTGCACCATGCCCTCCCATGTTGGGAATATAACCTCCATTGCCAAAGGAAATAAGAATTTGTGCGTTACCTTGGGGTAGGCCCATGGCGTGTCCATGAGTGGTAAGACCACTCCCTTGAATTCATATATCATGATCGGGAGGAGTTGTGGGATTGGGAGTCAAAAGCCCGGGCTTATCACATGGTGGGGATTGCTCGAGATGAACAATGGGCTCCGGAGTACTAGAGCTTTGAGGATCACCCCGTGGAGATTCCCCGCTGGGGTTGGAAAATGGGCCGGTATTCGGAAGATTAGTTGCCATATCGGGAGTCGTAAGTAAGGTATGTCATAAACGCCTTAATCGGTCGGGGTTTGAAATATAAGGAGCCAATTTGTTCCCAAGGGTTCGACGACATTGCATACACTCAATGAAAGAGTCAAATAATAAAGAAAGCTAGAAACACAAAGAAACTACAAGCAAATCAAAAACCTTAACCAAGCTGAGTCGCATTGGCGCCATTTTGTTTTGTAGATTTTAGTGGTGTTGAAATAAGAAAAGTAGGTTCATGGCTTGGTATTATCGGAATTCCATTCGAATGTAAGAATCAAGGGGGTTTTAGCTTGAGAGAATAGAGGAAAAAATGAAAATAAACGGAAACTAGATGAAACTATGACTAACTATGAAAGGAAATAAAAGTATTTTGTATGCCTCGTGCGTATGTCTGTTGTAAATAGAAAGCAAGAATGAAAACAAGCAACAAAAAGCAAAGTTTCACTAAGTACAAGCATGAAAGCCTAAAGTACTACTATGCATGCATGATCATGAAAATCTAAATAATGCAAATTAACAAAAATCGAAAGTATCAATGGAAAGAGCTACAAAAGTTGACGTGAAAGTTAAAAACTTTACGAGAAATAACTATAAACGAATAGATCTAGGATTCAATATAAAACTATGCATAAAAATAAAAACCAAAATAAAGCATATGAAATACACAAAATAAAAATGATCAAGGACTCGATCTATGATCTTGGTGTGTCACTCACCTAGATTCCATAGCCAAATCACAGAATCCAACAACTAATCAAAGAGATAAGACAAAATGCATAAATTGAAGAACAAACTTGAAATTGAAAAACAAGGAATAAAATAAAGGAAAACTTACTTGAATTAAAGAAAGGAATAACAAACTTGAATGAAATTGCAATCCAAAACAAAAATCCAAGTGATGTCTTGAATTTCTTCTTGATCTTACAAACCCAAAGAAAAGCTTGAAATTGAATCTAAAGAACTAGAGAGACAAATTAATCCCAAACTCATGCAAGAGTTGGGAGAATGAGTGCTTCCTCCAAAAATGAGAGTTGGGTTCTATTTATACTAGGTTTAATTGGGGTTAAATGAGTTAAATTGGGCTTTAAGGCTTGGATTTCCCGGGTTTGACCAAGTTTGACCCCAAATGGCCTTGCTAGCCACTTGCCTAGCCTTTTGGCTTGACTTGGCTCGAGGTTGGTGCAGTCTGGGCAAGTTGGCTCGGTAGGTGGGCGCTGGCTCGACAGGGATGGGCACTGGCTGGGCGCTTGGCGTTGGCCTTAGCATGTGGGAGCTGTCGGGCGTTACGCACGCTGCGCAAGCAGGGGCGTGATGGCTACGCGCGGGTGGAGTTTGGCTCAGGTGTTGGCGTGTGCCAAGGCTTGGCGTGAGTTTTGGATTTCTTTGGCAAGGCTTGTCTATCATTCCAGAATATTTGGCCATTTAGCAGCTTGCTCTTGGCACTGATTTTGGCACATCTTCGCTTGAATACCAAAGATGATGAGAACGTGAACTCCCAGCCATTTATGCGTTGGAGAGTTTTAGTCCGCAATGCCTTTACCTATGAAAAATAGGAATTTTGATCATAAAAACCCAAGAATTACACCAAACCTCAAATTAATTGAACCCATTTAACCAAATTAAGTATAAAATCAAAAAGAAACATGAAAAACAATTAAAACAAGAAAAACCATCTAATAACTTAACAAAACTCGAATTGAAACCACTAGAAACGACACTAAACCTTAATTAAAAACACAATAAAAACACAATAAAAACACCAAAATTACATGCAAAACAACCACCACTTGAGGAAAACCGACCACCAAACTGCTTTGATTCTTTTTGTTGTTTTTTGACTTCGAGAGCTAACTTACAAACATCATTATAAGTCTAACATTTTTTGCATTTGGACAAGATTTAGAATCTTATATCTAAGTCCTCCAAGAAAACAAGTAATAATTTGATCATTCGACTTCAAAACATCACATCTCATTATGAGATTCTAAAGTTCAGCTATATAATCTTCTACTCATATATCACTTTCTTTGAAGTTATGGTATAAATTCCTCTTGTCGATAATTACTCGGTAGAACTCTCCTTTGTAGTTCCTTCTTCATCTTGTCCCATGTTTGGATTTTTTACTTGCCATCACGAGCATGTTGATTTTGTAGGTGTTCCCACCAAATGGATGCATATTTCTTCAACTTGATAGCAACAAGATTCACTTTTCCATCATATGGAATCTCTTTAAATCCAACGATTCTCTCAATGGAGTTAATCTAATCAATGAAATCATTAGGATTATTTCTTCTATCAAAATCTGGAATATCAACTTTAAAATCAAAAGATTCTCATGAACATTGTTCCCATCAAAGTCTTTGACGGCGAGATGGATTATCATCACTTGAATCAATATTTTTGGTGGATTTCTAGAGTTTTGAGGTTT
Organism: Phtheirospermum japonicum; assembly: GCA_014905375.1. Classification (NCBI taxonomy): domain Eukaryota; kingdom Viridiplantae; phylum Streptophyta; class Magnoliopsida; order Lamiales; family Orobanchaceae; genus Phtheirospermum; species Phtheirospermum japonicum. The sequence goes on along the minus strand of BMAC01000353.1, from coordinate 972,567 downwards.
GAGAGGTGCCTTGTGTTATCTTCTACTTCTCTTGAAATTTCCGGTATCAAGTGGTATTAGAGCTTTGATTTTCGATGGCTGTTCGTAGGCAAAGCAGACCAAACATTGATGATATCATTGCTCGTAAAAGATACTTCAGAAATATGGAGTTGGAAGATTTAAGAATACAAGTGAAACAACTCGTGCAATGCCTTACGTGTGGAAAACCTTTAAATCGTGATGTAGAGAGTCATGATTTAGTGGGTGGTTCTCGAAACTATGAGATAGAATCTATTTCATATAAGTGATGGTTCATGTGACATTTATTCATACAATGGTTCTTTTAATAACATTCTATCTTTTGAAGAGGATATAGAAGTTGATTATAATGGTACTCAAACTTTGGATGAAGGGATGGAAATCGTATTCAAAGAAAATCATCTTTTTGATGACAAAAAGTCTATAAGTGAGTATTACGATAGCCCTTCGGTATTTGATGAAGAGAAGATACATTTTTCTTGTGACGAAGATCTCAAGCAAGATGATGTTGTTTATGCTTTAATGTATGTCCCAAATGGTGAATTGTGACATTTTCATGGAAGTTCAAAGAATTTGGGAGAAATTAACAAGTTTGGCTTTCAAGGAAGTACTGCCTAGCCCACCTTGACTTAGAGAAACTCAATATTGAAAAAGTTATTCAAGATATTTTAATGAAAAGAGAAAAGTATCAAAATAGTGCAAATATACAACCAGAACTATCGATTTTCCAAGAAGGTGGTTTGACTTGGTTTTACTTAAGAAAAGATTGATTTCCTCATAGATTTCATGGAAATCTCAAGACTAGAGGTTATGGAGCATTTTGAATCATGGAAGAAATATTTCTATTGATGATATACTTGATTAAGATTCAAGATCAAATCTTTTTTCAACCAAGGGAGAATGGCATGAAAAGTTATAGCACGTCTGCCAACTTTAAGAATTTAACTGTATTGATGGGAAACTAATTAAATTTCAAGCTTTATACCATTGTAAAGCCCTATGAGTCTAGTTTCTATCAAAAAAAGAGAGCTAGAAATAATAATAATCCTAAAGTGAGTTGTGACCATTTAGAAGGTTGAGCAACTCTTCGTATGTTTTTAATGAACTTACTCATTCATGCACCTTGATAGTTGATGAATAATTAATATTTAGTCATGATTCATATTATTTATCTTTATGAGACTCACCTTTTCATTATTCTAAACCTTAGAAAATGTAATGTCTTATTTATTTCTTTTGACTCATCTTGGAGGGTTGCTTCAAGCCTTGCTTAAAAAGACATTCTATTGTGATATTTCAAGTGACCAATTTCCATATAAAATTTATAATTTGAGCTTTTATGCTTGATTAGAAGATTTATCTTCTTGTATCTTACTCTAAACTCTTTTTATGGATTCCAAAAGTTGTGAGTTATTAGAGGTGCCTTGTGATATCTCTTCCTTCTCTTGAATTTTCTAGTATCAGTATCCTATTGAACCATTCGAGAAGGTAGATTTCTGGAATGGGTATAATGGAATCGTCTGGAAAGTTTATTTTCTAGAACGAATTTCAAATGATACGTTTTAGAAACCCAGTTTTCTAGAAGGTTTACAAAAGATTCATTCTAGAAAGGGCAAAATTGCAAAATAGCCCCAGTACTTAGGGGTGGTGGCCATTTATCCACTATACTTGGTAGCAAATTTATTCAGTAACATATAAATTAATAGCAATTTAACCCAAATTTCGGTGAAAAAAAAAAGTTCACCGGATTCTTTCAAATCCGGCGAAAAAATGTTGACTTGGACCAATTTGGACCAAGTCAACGCTGATGTGGCAAAAACTAATAACAAAAAATTAAAAAACTTATGACAAAATCAAAAATTTGCTTTTAAAAATTAAAATAATTTTAATAAGATATTTAAATTATAAAATTAAACAAAAAGATGAAAAATATATTATACAATTTGAGATTATTTTATATTGCTAAAAAATACTATCAAAATATAAATTTAAAACAAAATATAGGCAAATATTTTAAAATCCAAAACTAATTTAAATATTAAAAATATTATTTTAAAAAAAATCAAAAAGAAATCTGAGTAAATATATTATAAAAAAATTAGTACTAAATATGGAATAATACTTATTAAGAATTTGTTTTTTTTAATATGTAAAATATTATAGTGAAATATATAATTAAGAAAACGTAGAAAATATTTTAATTATAAAAGAAATTATTTTGCATATGAAAAGAGAATGTTTTAAGATGAATCTAGAAAATTATTATAATACATAAAATTATTATAAATATTAAAAAACATTTTAAAATATTAAAATGTTTTCAGATTTTTTATAGATATTTTTCCATATTTATTTTTTGATTTTATAAATATTTAAAAAAATATTTTTTCATGTTTTTTTTAATTTATATTTTAATAATACTTTTTTGGCATATATAAAAAACTTAAATTTTATAATATATTTTCATCTTTTTTAAATCTTATATTTTAAATAGAGTTAGATTCTTAAAATAAATCTCTAATTTTAAATATATTTTTTAATTTTTTTGTGCCACGTCAGTATTGAATTTATCAAAATTGGTCAAAGTTAACATTTATCGTCGGAAATTGAAAGAATCCGACGAATTTTCTTTTTTTACGGCGAAATTGGGGTTAAATTGCTATCTTTTTTATAAGTTATTGGATAAATTTTCCACCAAATATATTTAGTGGTATTAAGTTGCCAACAACATAAGTTATTGGGGCTATTTTGCAATTTCGCCTTCTAGAAAGTGTGTTTTCTAGAATATATTCTCATAAACCAATTCTAAAAAGTATGATATCTAGAATATAATTTCGTAAACCCGTTCTAGATAGTAAGATAATTAGAAAGGACTTTTGTAAACCTGTTCTAAAATGTATAAACTTAAAAATAAAAACCCAAAAACCTTGTAATGAAAGCATGTACCAACATATACACTAAAATTTAATTAACCAAAAAATACGCCAAAATTCAATAAAAACAAGATATTTAAAAACTTAATATCAATATAACCAAAACATATCAATACCCATGATCGAAAAAATTAAAAAATCAATCACATCTATCATTAATCTAAACACAATAGTACTAGTATATTAAATTTTAGTTGCCAAATAATTATTAATTCTATACAGAGGAGAGTCTGGTCGACTCTTCTTTCGCCTCATGTCATTTCCAGCAATTTAATTTTCCCTCGTCTAACTCCATCGGTGAACTAAACTTGCACCAACAATATATTATATGGGCCAATTAATAAAGTGTACGCAAGTCACGTAACCCTAATAATAATTATCAGAATGGACCACAAAGACGAGAAGTTCTTCAATTTCTTTATAGCTTGTTGAGAAGTTTTTTTTTCTTTTTTTCTTAGCGTGGATATATTTCCCTTTCATTTTTCTTTGGTTTCATTTTAGATAATTAGATTTTAGATTCTCTTTTCTGAACCAATATGTCTTGAAAGTGCTTCTGCGCCCAAACAATACTTTAAGAGTCAATATATCAAAAAGAAAAACAAATAGTAACAAATATTACTCCATAAAATATAATCCGCTTGCACAAGTGATAGAAAACATAAAATAATACACAAACTCCGTTTAATTAATACTGCTATCTTAGTGCCTAATTTTAATATTTGGGCGCAGCATTTACACAAATATATCTATTGAAGATTATTTGCTTGCTTCCATTGGTTTAAACCGCTACTTCCAAAAAATCACTCCAATTTTCCACAACTATGAAATGCACATATCACAATCTCTGATTTTCTTTGCAATGCCCAGAGTAGAATTATGAAACCACATATCGAATCTCCAGATTATTGTACAATCCTCAGATTTCTTAAACCCTCCTATGCTGTAATTTTTATGATCTCAACCCCTATATCCAGTCTAAAGATAAAGAATGGTGGAAAATATCTGATATCAAATGTAAATACCAGACACCCAACACCGGGACAACTTATTTTATTTGGTTACGTTGGTTTGGAAAGGAGAGAACACCACCACCCCCCCTTTTTTTTTTAATTAAGTATATATTTATCGAACTTAGATAACTACATCTTGGACGCATTTTAAAACCTTCCCCCCAATTCTTCTCCCCAAATCTAAATCATGTCATCCAATCCGACCTAATGAACTCATGTAAATAGAGGCGGTTAGACACATTCAAAGTCAATAAACCAAAAACAATGGCCTGGCCACTGGTATACATCTAGTATGCCTTGTACATCTTTGACATAGAAAAATAAACCAATAGAAGAAAAAAAAAACAAAAAAAACATGGCAATGAAAATAAGATTCTAAGAAAAACACAAAAGTTGTATCGAAACCAAAATACGAGAAATAAAGTAAGACCTTTTCTGAAGTTACAACTCATTCCTCCAAAACTGAAAACCATCAAGATTCAATCATTTCGAATCCGCTAGCAATCTTCTTGAGATGTCCAAGTAATCAATTTTGTAGAATTTGAAGGTCTATAATTTTGAAAATAAGTATCAGTTTGTGATGTTGCTTTCAATGTTAACCAACACTGAATACCAACATCAAACAGATTCAGAGTAATAAACAGCAGTTTTAGAAAACATATGTTAAGAACAATGTTAACAACATCGAAACTAACATCAAACAAAGTTAAAAACGTGTATCGGAATAAATATAAAAAATAGTTTGAACACAGTAATTTAAAATCCGTTCACAAGTAAGAATACTTGTGAACTTGGGTGTGCAAACCCGAAAACTATATTACTTTTCTTTGTTCAAGATCAATACAAAAAGATAAGAAGTAATATATGAAAACTAGAGTATCACTAGTGCAGAAACAACTTTTAAGAACGTCTGTTTCTGCAAATCCAGAACGCCCTGCTGAGGCGTTCTGTATGGACATGTTCTTGAAAGTCTGACAATCAAGAACGCCTTGCTGAGGCGTTCTTGAATGTCAGACTTTCAAGAACGATTTTCAGAGACGTTCTGAAAAATATTTCAGCCGTTCTAAAAAGTCATTTTTACAGGTTTCGCACGTTATGGAAAATATACTTTCCAGAACGCCTCGAAAAACAGGCGTTTTGGAAACTATACTTTCCAGAACGTCTCTAAAAAAGGCGTTCTGGAAACTATACTTTTCAGAACGTCTATGAAAAAGTCGTTCTTGAAACTATACTTTCCACAACGTCTCTAAAAACAGGCGTTCTGAAAAGTATACATTCCAGAACGTCTCTAAAACAGGCGTTGTGAAAAGTATACTTTCCAGAACGTCTTTAAAATAGATGTTCTGGAAACTTTACTTTCCAGAACGTCTCTAAAAACAGGCGTTCTGGAAAGTTTACTTTCCAGAACGGATTTTTGAATAACCGTTCTAGAAAGTAGTAAAAAATAAAAAAAAATTAAATGAAAGCAAGTGCCAACAAATATATCAAATTTCATTTCAAATTCACTTTTCCAGGCCTGCTCATATATTACAATTTTATTACCTATTTAATTCACAAAACACATTTTATTTATATAATCCAAGATCAAACAACACATGTCATTAATCACAATAATACACAATTACATAATATATCAATACAAATAACACAAGGGAATAACAAAAATAAAGAAGGGAAAAAAATTAATGGATAATATAAAATATAGAGGGCCTGTTGTTCGAGGGCTATTTGTTCAGTACATACAGAGGCAATGTGGCAGAAGTCCTCATATTTCATCTGCATAATTACAAATGAAGTTCATCCAAGTATAAGTTTATTTGACCAATGATAAACAAGCCTCAGCTTCCTTGAAGTTGTGAATTTAAAAATACATAGATAACAAATAATGGAAAAACTGAAATTTAAATATAGTAAAAAAGAAAAAAGGGAAGACTATATCACGGAACCAAGAGTCATAGAAACATGAAATACATATTGCAGCATTATGACACCACCTAAATAATCTCACCAAATTAAAGGTGAATTTAATGCAATTCATACAGAAATATGGAATATGGAACGTGTACACGACTTGCAAGCTATAACCAGTTTTGTACTAACTGCATCTTATATTCACGTATATGTGGAAATGCAAGTAGCATAGATAAGTCAGGCAACTGAAGGTTGTTGGTTAACTCTCTTCAGTATCGGACATGGTGCCCATGTCATGAAAGTCTTAGAGAATGATAATTTTAAAAATATGCAACACTATTAGATAACAAAAAAAACTCATGGTGAGCTATGACCAATTTGACACTAATTGAATCGCATATTTAGGGAGCATGTGATGATGTATGTTGGATAAGTAACTCACTGGAGGCTATTCAAATAGAGATCTTTAATAAAAACTTATACTCCACTAATATCAGAATATACACTTTTTATGGACTACATTCATTATTATCTCCAGGCATGCAAGGCAACTGCGCTTGAGGATCAAAAGAGAAACCAAAAGAAAATGGGAAAATATGGATGAACAATAACTTACCTTTTCAGCACCAGTTGCATCATCGATAACACAATTCTCCCTCAGGCAAACCCACATAGCGTCCAGGTCATCAACATTCAGCAACAGATCCGATTGTTTCTGATTAAAGAAAATCATTATTTTTAATCGTGTATCAAAAACCAAGTATATTCAAGCAGCTCCTGATAGTCTACAAGCTGAAGTACTGTTCAATTATGACTACTGCAAGAAACAACTGATAATGAACTGAAAGAAAAACAAATTCCCCCACACTCGCCCATGAGGGTGCAGGCAGATTAGTTAAAACCAGGAAACAAAAACCTACACCAAAAGCTACAAAACAGACTAAATTGCACACTCAAAGTCAAGGATGCTAACCTAATATAATATTGGCACTGGAATAAAATCAGATCTATGGGTTGAAACAAAAACTAAGACCAAATACCTTGAGAAACCGATACTTTGCAAGCCTCTGGACCCTATGCTTGATGGAACCTTCTTCGGGTTTCTGAAATTATGAAACAGATGTACGAGTGCTCAGAAGAAGAAGTACAGAACGTTAACACATGAAATCACCCAATTTCAAGATATACCTTCTTGTAGAAGCTTGGAATGGTACCAGCTTCAGCGCTCTTCTGTTGCTTCACTTTAAAAATATCTAGCAAAACTCGTTTGGTCTCTAGCTCTTGAAGGTGAAGGATATCCGTGACCACCTGTAAGAAATAAAAAGTAAATACATTCAACATTTACGACTTAAGAACCTAAGTGTTGTTCCCTAATTTCCAGCATAAACATTCAAGATATGAGAAGTCATACCGTGTTTAGGAACTCTCTAACATGTGAAACAACAATAAATGTCTTTGGCCATTTCACCGGGTATGGAGATCAAGGTGATTCTGCCACACGAGTTAAAATGCATGTGAGATATTGCATTTACATGTATGAATGATAAGAACCATAGTTACATATTGGTAAAAATAAAAACCAAAAAATAAAAAAATAAAACAAAATAAAAGGAGTTTGATTTCAATTTAGAGTATAAATAACCTCTCTGCAAGCGTGATGGGCACAGTTAGACCAGTCCAAATTTGCAGCACGACATTCATCGTACGCATGAATGAGCTCGTGAATCACCACTTGGGTTACTTCATCTTGAATTTGCAAGCGATTACTACACACCACTATCTAATTTCACAAAACCACTTAAAAGAAATAATAAAAAGAAGTGTAATTACAACTGAGAATAAGGCAAGCCCAAGCAATTACTCCAAAACAAACAAACCAGCCTCGACAATTTGCTAGAGGCTGCGGCCAGGTTGGTGGCGACGAAATAATTAACTTTTAAAAGAGGCTGTACCACTGCATGAACATGATTCAAGTGTAACTGCACTACAGATAAAAAAACAAATTAAGATCATTCCAACATCCAGATAAACATTAGGGTCAACTATGACCCAGTGATATCTGAAACTGGAAATAAACTATGCCTTAAGGAGATATAAACTACGTGCCTTATTTCTAGTGAGAACTCCAACAACATACCCACTGACATGAGGTGGCAACCATGAGACAGAAAGAGTTTACCAAGAAAAAAGTATAAATATATAATGTAAATTCATAACACCATAGGACATTAAATTAATAAAAGGTCTACTAATCATAAGAACCAATGCCAAGCAAAGTATATAAATAAGAGCAATAACAAAGGCAACAGCGAGGTCAGCATATTCAGTAACTTCTGAAGAATAGAGAATAAAGCCTGAGCAATGCATGCAATTAGTTTGAACATAGTTCTATGTAACTGTAAAGTTAAGGTTTCATGTCTCCGACATTTAAATTGGGGTGTGATAGATAACACACTCTTTATGCACCCAATGGACTTATCAATCTGAGGTGAACTGACCTTTAAGTAACTAAAAACATCCTGTTTAAAACCATACTTTTTCATCTGACCTCCATCAGCATAATAATCGTAATTCTTGGAGTCGACATCAATAACCAAATCAATCTCCACTTATGCACTCCCTGGCTTCACCCTCACCTAAAATATGAACCACAAAGCATCCTTTTAGCCCAAAACAAATTCATTTATCATGTTAATAAAAAATACAACAAATATTTTCATAATATTCATTTGCAGATAGAAAGTCGAGCACACCCTTTGCATCTTTCCTCCATTTCATATTAATGTTTTGCCCTTCGTAAGTTGATTGAGCAAGCAGCTCCAACACTTTCATCTGATAACTGCAATAGGAACATGCTTAAGACAATCAACTAATAAGTTGATTTCATATGAGTTTATTATATATACCAATGATCAAAAGTTCAATGACGAGGCCATAAAAGTCGATAATCTACAATTATGTAAAACTTTCTCCTTCTGTTAGCTTGAGCATTATAATGCAATTGTCATTAAAATGGCAGCGAATCAGGTAAAATCTTGAGACGAGGTCTTATTTCTATTCTCAAAAAGAGTATTTTATCCATCCATATATGAATTAGTAACAACATTGAAGATGGTAAGCAAAAGGTCTCCTCAATGGTACGTTAAACTTCATTATTTTTTAACAATTATTGATGTACCAAAGTCGAGGTATGATGAAAAATGATTTTCTATTGAACTGAAAACAAATACTGAAAACAACCACTGTGTTTGAACAAACATGTACACAATGTAAGTCATAAGCAACAACACGAAAAACGAAAGCCCAGTGATAGTGAGGTGATTTGCATCTTTTTGTGCATATTTTCATTATCGTTTTTGTTTCACGTTGCGTGTTTTTCGCTTGCTTTTTGGTGATTTAGGAGTCGGGTTGGCCGTTTTTCGTATTTCTAGATTTTCTTAGTTTTTGTACGTTTTGTTATTAATTTTCGTAGTTTTTCACATTTTCGTTTTTCTTGGCCGTAGGACGTCCAAGCGGGGCCCACGCTCGTTTGGGATTGTTGATACTCGACTCGGGAATGGACGGACAAAGCAAGGAAATGCAGCGGACGAGGTTCGACAAACTGGCGGACGCGAAAAGAACGAGAAATCGAGCCGGGCGCTGGAATCCAGTCGACCGACTGAATGTTCAGTCGATCAACTGACCTTTAAGTCGATCGACTGACCCGGCTAAAATTGACTGGATTCCAGCGAGTTTTGAAGTTTTTGACAAGGCAGTCGATCGACTGCCTACTTGGCTGATCGACTGCAGTCGATCGACTGGGTCCTCTCAAGATCGACGGAATTACAGGGCTTCAGGCCGTTTTTGACATCGCAGTCGATCGACTGCCGACAAGGCCGATCAACTGCCAGTCGATCGACTACTTTTTCTCAGTCGATCGACTGAAAAGCAGATTTTTTTGAAGATATTAGCAATCAGACGTCATTTCAAGAACCTAACTTGCTCCAGAGTGGCTTTCTTCCCCAAGAAGCTCTCCAAACCAGAAAACATTGTCTTTTTCATGTTTTTAGCTCATTTTAATTCCTATAAATTCTAGTAATTAGTTATAGATTAGTTAAGTTTAGATCTTAYCTAGTTAGTGATCAAGCTTTGTTTTAGCTATCTTTTGTGAAGAATCATTCAGCTTTCAAGCTTTTCTCATTCAAGCTTTTGAGTAATCAAGTACATTTGGTAATCTCTTTCCTTTAATATAGCTTMATTTCCATGTTATTTTCTCTTGATCTTATATTGAAGTTTGGTTCTTGGTTTYTGGTTGTTTTGATCTTTCAAAATTCTCAATTTCATTTTATAGCTTTCTAGCTTATGAACTTATGKTTTTAAGTTATTAAGTTGTATTCAATTTCTAAGTTTGTAAAAGTTTATTAAGATCTTCCTTTTAAACCCTTAAATTAATGTTAAGAATTCTGTTGACTTATTCAAATAAGTTGACTTTAACTTTCCCTCCATTTTCCTAATTTAAAATTATTAAGTTTTAATAAGTTAATTAGTTTAAATTGATCGTTTTTAATATAAGKTTTAATTTRCTTTAAATGTTTTAATYTTTTTAAATCTTAAGTTTCAATTTAAATCTTAGTTATYAAAAACCGAACAATGACTATCGCTTTCTTAGGTTAAATTAGTTTAATCAAAACCGACAATAAGAACAATAAAGAAATCCGACGACCGATCACATCCATCCTCGAGAGACACGACTCGGGACAACTCACCGCATCTACAGTCGACTCCGTACTATTGCGGAGACGATTTCTAGAGCGTCGAGAAATCTTCGATCAAATTTTGGCGCCGTTGCCGGGGATGGATTAAGGCCAATGGCATTCTTAATTATTCTTATTGTCGTCGTAAATAATTAGTTAGCAAATTGTTTTACATTCGATACGCGTGATCTTTTTGTTGTTGTTGTGTATGCAGGGTAGACGATCGCTCAGACAGGAGTTGACTCCATTCTTGCCGAACCCCGAAAGGTTGCGACGAGACGCACGAGCCGCTTCAAGGCAAGACACGTCCGACGTCCCGTTGCCTCCTTTATTATCTTCGTCAATAGACGAGCAAAACATGGCCACTCCGTTTGAAAATCCGACGCCCCCTGCCCCTGCCCACGACAACCAAGGGGTTCCGCCTCCACCGGTGTCGACCGGCCCCGCAACGTCACCTCAAGCGGCGACTCATCAAGACCCACATCCGGTTTTCGCGACGACGTTCGACCAAGGGGGAAATGGTTTTACGAACCAAGACCCCCAAAGTTCGAACACTCAGTTTCACGGGACGCCCTACCAAGGCCCGATAATCGAAGGGCCACCGTTCCCATATCAACCGCCGTTCCAAGTTCCGAGACAATTTCATCAAGGTCCACACTACGCCCCTCACACACACGAGCCTCGATTTCCGCATCCGACCGGGCCCGTGCCTCAATTCCGAAATCCGATACCTCAAGACTATCCACGAGCGCCCGCCGTCAACGAAAATCCTTATGCCGCTCGCGATATCGGAGGACACCCTTTCGCCACTCCCGACGGGGGTCCTACCAACAGCATAAAAGAAGTGTCGAGGCCGTACATGGTCGATTTCTCCTCTTGTATTCGATTGAGCCCCGAGGCTCTCGAATACGACTTGCGGCCGATAGACTTGAACCGATTACCTACGTTCCACGGCCTACCGAACCAAGATGCCCTATAATTCCTACGAGTCTTTTCATATACGGTGTCGAGCTTTCCGCGCCAAGGGCTTCATATCGACCAAATTAAAATGAGGTGTTTCCCATACACGATGAAAGACAAGGCCGTGGATTGGCTCATGACTTTGCCGTCCGATTCCCTTACCAATTGGGATATGGTCACCGAGCGATTCATGGAAGAYTACTATTCTCAAGAGAAGACGACCGACTTTAGAGCTAAGATTGCCTCGTTCCGACAAGCGAGCGACGAAACTTTCTACGAGGCATGGGAGCGATTCAAGGGGTACCTTACTAAGTGCCCACACCATCGGTTTACCGGCGACTTCTTGAATCAGTTTTTCTATAATGGATTGGCATTTGCATCGAAGCGCATGGTGAATAATGCCGCCGGGGGGAATTTAGATGGCCGATCAATGAGGGAATTATACGATATCTTTGTAAACATGGCCACCGATGATCAACGCATGAATATCTTGGAGCGGAAGGAGCACGTAAAAGAGGTCTCGACAAGTGCCGAGCCCGAGTGGGCCCGAAAGATCGCCGAGCTAGAAAGCCAAATAGCCTCCCTCGTTCAACCACAATCATTCACGAATCCGATGGAGATTTGCCCCTCGTGTGGCACTTCGGGTCACGGAGCAAGTGCATGCCCGAAAGCTTATGAACAACCGAGCGGATTCGACGATCAAGCTTATGCGGTTCAAGGTTATCAAGCCTATCGACACGGAGCTCCATATTTACGATGGGACCATCCTAACTTTAGATACGGAGACACGTCCCAAGCTCAAATGCCACCCGGTTTTCAAACACACCAACATCGTTCTCCAGCCCTGATGGCACATCAAGCTCAACCACCGCGCCCTCAAATCCCGTATGCCGCTCGACCACCTTTTCCACCCCCTCAAGCACCGTTCCCGGCTCCCCAAGACTATCCAACACCGCGACAATCAAACCTCGAATCCGTCTTATCCGAGCTAAGCAAGCGGCTTTTGAGTTTGGAGACACAAATGGGGCAAATAGCTACGGACGTCAACGAGCTAAAACAAGCACGGGACAAGGATAAGCTACCAAGTCAACCGGCCCAAGCTCAAGCCGTGACCATTCTCCGAAGTGGCAAGGTGGTGGACAACAAGGTCGCCCTACCCGACGACGGACCTTCGACGAGCGTTCAAGAGGATCGTGCTACTCTGGATTCGAACGAGCCCGCAGCCGCTCCTAACCCTCCCACATCACTCTCTAGTGGCGAGACAAAGGGGTCCCAGGCTGACGGGGGGTTACATAAGTCCGCCACGCCGTACCGACCTCCGATTCCATATCCGAGCCGCATCCGACCGACGAAGCAAGACGACCAATTCCTCGAGCTATACAAGATGTTATCAAAGGTCAACATAAACCTTCCTTTGCTTGACATAATCCGAAATATTCCCGCTTACACGAAGTTCTTCAAGGAGCTAACATCGAAGAAACGCCGATTCGAAGAAAATGAGAAAGTTTYCATATCGAACGCGGCAAGCATTGCCCTTAGCAATACTCTACCACACAAAGAAGGTGATCCGGGGAGTTTTTGTATCAAAATTACCCTCGGAAATGGCAAGGAGACACGAGGAATGCTTGACCTCGGAGCGGGGATTAACTTGATGCCCTATTCCATTTTTAAGCAATTAGAGTTGGGTGATCTCAAAGAGACGAGGATGTGTTTGCAACTAGCCGATCGATCTGTCCGATACCCGAAGGGTGTAGTCGAAGATGTGTTGGTACAAGTCAGGAGCCTCATTGTGCCGGTGGATTTTGTGATATTGGACGTCGGGGAAGTGAGCAACGAGGGCCGAGAACACACTATCTTACTCGTGCGGCCCTTCATGGCTACGACGAACACCTTGATCGATGTGAAAAACGGGAAGTTGTCTTTCTCGGTTTTGGGCGATACGGTAAATTTCTCGATTCATGACTTGGGAACCGTTCCGCCATCTTCCTTTCATGCCGATTGCTCTATGATCGACCCAATAGAAGAACTAGTGGAGGAAGCCGCTAAGAAGATCGTGAACGAGGATGTCGAGGACAAGAAGTGGCGAGCAATTCGATCGGAGGGGGTTATTGATATATTTGAGTTATCAAGTGTAGAATCACCCCTTTGGGAAAAACCGGAGCTCAAGACTCTCTTGAGCCATCTCAAATACATTTACTTGGAAAGCGAAGAGGCGAAACCCGTGATCATCTACGCCGAGCTTTCTCCGAGAGATGAGGCAAGATTGGTGGACGTTTTGAAGAAGAACAAAAAGGCAATAGGGTGGAGCCTGGCCGATATCAAGGGTATAAGCCCCTCCACTTGTATGCATCGGATCATCCTTCAAGAAGGAGAGAAACCATCGAGGCAAAGCCAGCGACGACTGAACCCGAATCTAATGGAGGTTGTAAGGGACGAGATATTGAAACTCGTGGCCGAAGGGTTGATATTCTCGGTCGGGGAGAGRGAATGGGTAAGACCAGTACACATGGTGCCGAAGAAGAGCGGGATAACCGTAATCGAGAACGAAAGGGGCGAACGTGTGACGACCCGTGCAACCACCGGTTGGCGTATGTGTATAGACTTTCGAAAGCTAAATGCCGCCACCAAGAAGGACAACTTTCCGCTCCCATTTATTGACCAAATGTTGGACAAGCTCGCGGGGCATCATTCATATTGTTTTCTCGATGGATTGTCCGGATACTATCAAATCGCTATCTCGCCGGAGGACCAATCCAAGACGACGTTCACGTGCCCCTTAGGCACCTATGCCTTCCGACGTATGCCTTTCGGTTTGTGTAATGCTCCTGCTACTTTCCAATGTTTTATGCTCTCGATTTTCTCCGACATGCTCGACAAGTACATGGAGGTATTCATGGATGATTTTTCGGTTTACGGCTCCACGTTCGACGAATGTCTCGATCATTTGTCAAAAGTCTTGGAGAGGTGCGTGGAGAATCACCTCACCTTGAGTTGGGAGAAAAGCCACTTCATGGTGAGAAGTGGGATCGT
>BMAC01000353.1:915293-930096 GCA_014905375.1 Phtheirospermum japonicum | reverse complement strand
GCTACGCACACTTTTCATACTGGACACATGTCTCTAGTTATTGAAAAGATTCCAAATTGCATGGTGGATGGGTACATTACATAACGAAATCTCACGTTATGTTAAAAGAATCCAAACTATAATGTGAAGTGGTATACTGGATGAACAAAATTCCATACTTATTGAAAAAAACTACATGGTGGCACAATATTATGTACACTAACTAAATAAAATTTCATACTAAGTGAAAAGAAATCCAAACTACATGGTGGTGAAATAAACTAAATGAACAAAGTTAATAGTGAAACGAAATACAAAGTATAGTTGTTGAATGAGATTCCTTACTCAGTGAAAATAATTCTAAACTAGTTAATTCGCTATTCACAACGATTACAAAAAACACGAGATGAGAAAGGCAGTAGAATTTTGATTTCTTTGTATAATTATAACTCTAATTTGTGTTTGGTACGGCAGCAACAGCATCGTCAGCATCTTCTTTATTAGCAGCAGCATCAATATCCTCATCAGCAACATCTTTTGCATCTTCATTTTCTCCCCCTATGACCAGAAAGGGAAAAGGCCTCCAAAAGCGAGCGACGAAGCGCCTGTAGCTGAGAAATCTGCAAGTCAATGGAAGCAACATGCGCACGCAGGAGCTGCGCAGAAATACGGACCATGTTGGGATCGTTCCTCCCAACATCGCTATCAACATCAGCCTGAAATGGATCCTGCCAAGGCACATCAATCACCCTAGCACCAGTAGTATGTTGGCCTCGGAAAGCAAACCAATCCGCATCATCAGTGAGCACATCATCTGAAAGAAGCGTAAGACCTTGATGTGGCGAACTTAGTCACAATATCAAAAACATGTTGCCCGAAACTGAACTAAATACCCTTCCCAAGCTTAAACAAAAACTGGGCCTGAGGCCGAGTCACACATGTAGTGTTCTTGGAAGGGACCCAGTTGCAAAGAGCCACTTTGTGCATAATAGAATAAAGATACGAGAGCCTAGTGCTCGGCAATTGCTCAAACCACGAATGCACCATACCACCAGATAAAAAAGACACAACCTCATCCATATCATCCACAGTAGACCCACCCCAAAAAGGTTCAGTTCCAAATAACTCATCAATCAAATCAGGGGTGAAAGCAAACACTCTACCATGCACAAAAACTTTTCCATAGTTCACAGAGCTCAAATCAATAATCGAGGGCAGCATGTTCGCATAGAACTCAAGAACTATGTCTCTAACAAATGGTACGGCAGTAGAGACTGTGGAATACATACCGTGAAATTGGAGGTAGGCTATCAGGTTGTGGCGCTCAAACAAATCAACCGGCACTCTACTCTCAGCAATCATGTGGCGAGTTTGATAAGTATCAAACAACTCAGCAGCTTCCGCAGTTAAAAACTTCTCTGAAAAGGGCTCCATGTCCTCAAGCTCGGGTGTTGGAGTAGCAGTTCCGGAAGAGGTCTGGGAGTGAGCCGATGCATCAGAAGAAGGCGGCGAGGGAGTAGGAGTGGTTCTTGGGACAGAAGCAGTGCGGGAGGACGAAATAGACTGTGAGCGACGCGATGTTGGTAAGGGGGTACCAACATGACTGTCAATATCGTCCTGTGCAGCAGCCTTCTTTTTCTTCTTGTCCTTTTTGCACGCAGTAAGAAAATCTTTCAGGGGCACATCCAACGAAGAATCAGGGGAGTGTTCAAAAGACCCGTATCAAACCCAGGTGTAGCAGCACGAACTGGAGACGACGGAGGATCAGCGGTAGGCGGCTTAGCGGAACTGGTAACTTCGCCGGTGATAAAATCCAGCACAGTATATGGAGGGGAGGAATACTCAGTCGCAGAGGACTTAGGAGAGACTTTGATCTTTGGCCAACCTGATCTCCTGTCGACTTTGCGCACAAGCTATTTTCGGCAATTAAACTTCTTCGCCGGCAAACTTTGGGCAGAAGACGGTGGCGGCTCAGACCCCTCAACCGGAGCAGCAGGCACAAAGTCTGCATCATCTGCGTCGGACTCCACAATCACATCCTTCTGGAGGTTCATGTGTTCAATAGGCACGTGGCGACGTGGCCCTGCCTTGCTTTTTGGGACTGCGGGCGGCAGAACGCCGGGCGGTATGTTGCGCAAGCGCCTAGACCGCTTCAAGGTTGGGTTCCCCATACAGCCAAAGGTTTCAGTCACAAACGCCAAATCTGGAGGATTGTCCACGTCAATTTCATTCCCGGGCTGTCCTGTGAACACTTGAGCTACTGGCGTGGCGTCGACCAATGATGGAACAGGTACGGCAGCGTGAGAATTGGGCGTTGGCGAAGGTGGTGGCGATGTTGATAGTGGTGGGTTTGAAGAACTACCCCCACCGATTTCCTCGTGAATATCAAGGCCACCAAACTTCGGATATGGCAACGTGACCTGTTCGCCAGAGCGGCGAACTTCTTCAGGTAGTTCTAGGACAGATGAGGACGGCGGCGATGAACTGGACATTCTGTAAAACCACACAGATACACAACCAACAGGAAAATCGAGAGAATTGGAGAGGGTTAAGGAATCTGGAGAGTTTTAATTCGAAAGGTTTTTTTTGAGCAAACGGTAAAAAGGAAGTCAGATTTTTATCCTCCAAAAAGTTACCGTTGCAAGGAGAGAGAAGGTAAAATTAAAGGAAACTTCCTAAAATATTTCTACCGGCTGATTTTAGGACTAAAACAGAATTTCTTATTTCCTTCTTATAAAAACACCACTCCCCCTCAATTTAGGCAACACTAACACACTAACAAGCCCATTATCTTTTCAACTATCCCCTTTATTTATTTATTTATTTATTTTTAAAGAAAAATAAAATTGCACAACCCGAACTACAAATTTGGCCGAAATACAAAGCTGAATTTTAATGAACCATCAGCACAGTTGTTAATATTATGTGCAATGTTAATCTTTACTCACCAAATTCACCTCGTTATTACCTGTCCAGCCGTCCGATTTTAACTCCACTGAAACACTCAATTAGCTCAATTCAAAACGAAATTAAGAGATTTCAAGTAAGACAAAAACACAAGAAACAAAATGCACAGCAAGATGGCATCTTCACAAAGTATGAATGTCCTACGGGATGCCTAAAATCCATGACCTAAAAGGTTAAAACAGAACACAATATGATTTCAGTGTTTTGATCCAATGTTGCTTTTTATTACTAACAACATTATAAACCAACATTGTCTTAGGTGAAGTCAATGGAAACTTACCCCTTAACCCAAGTTAATGACTACGTCAAAATCTCTCAAGAAGGTGATTTTTAAAGATTGGAGTAGTTTGAGTCCAGATATACTTTATCCTTGAAGGGATTTAAATCTTTTAATCTTCAGCAATTGCTGTTAAACACCTCTTGTTTTTGGACCTGGGAGAAAACCAGTTTCTGCGGGCAAGTCCCACAATCACCTAATTTTGAAGAGGTTGGTCCTTTTTGTCATTACTTTTATTGCAAACAGAGGACCTTATTGCACTTTCAATCAAACTCAATGCATTAGTATAATGTATGAAAAGAAAGATAAAAATACATGCAAAATTATACAGATGTTGTGACTGATGTTGATAAGAGGTGTCACAACATCACAAACCAACATTGGTTAGATAATGCACATACCGAGATCTCTTCTCAAACGAGAGAAGGTCTCGAAATCTAATGCCTTAGTGAAGATGTCAGCCAGCTGATTATCAGTTCCAATATGTTCAAGTCTAATAATCTTCCTCTCAACTAAGTCTCGAATGAAGTGGTACCTTATGTCAATGTGTTTTATTCGAAAATGCTGGACTGGATTTTTGGAGATGTCAATGGCACTGGATTTTTGGGGGAAATATTGTACTTATGAAGGTGATTCTCGAAAGCAATTCACTGGATTTTTGCATCAATTTGTCAATTTAAAACTGAATTGGTGAATCATTTTTGATTTTTGGTATTCAATTGCAATGGAAATTTGGGAGGGAGATTTTAGCCAATAAATAACCAACTGCATTTACGGGCTACAGAACGACAAATTTCAAGGAGAGAGAGAAAAATACAAGGTGGAAAGATTTCAAGGGTATTGTTGTTTATTAAAGTAATTATATTATTATGGGACTTTAAAATTGAATGGACTATTAGGGAACTACTTTTTATGTTTAGGAGTAATTGGGAGTTTTCCCTTATTTTTAAACCAGTATTTCAAGATTTACATAATAACATCATTTTTTATTTTTGTAACATTATTGATATTTATTAGTTAATCGGATCTAAAAAAAGAATTTATATGTGACATTCACACGAAACTAAATTCGTGTGATAAATTTACTCGTTTCTTTTAAAATGACCATTTTTTAACTATAAAAGTATCACATTTACATCAAAAAAAAAAAGTGCATACGTATATATTACAAAATAATACACACACACACACATACACAATCAATCAATCAATATACAATATTTTAAAATGAAAATTATAAGTTAATACATTTGCAGTTATAAGTGAAATATTCAAAAAGAAATTTATGATATTTATTTAAATACAAATTAATATTTTTGAAGTCATATGTAATAACTTTTTATTCAAGAGGTAAAATAACACTATTAGAGCCAAAAGTGGCAATATATACGAAAAATATGACTCTATTAATATTACTTAAATGTTGATTAATATGTAAACTGATAATTGTTTGTGCAAAAAGTTACACTTTTATATTTAAAAGTGATAGTGTTAAGGGAAAAGGTGAATTAGTCATACTAATAATGATCTCTATGATGCACACATGAGAACTACTCTCCCAGCTATACCTCTCCTAATCCGCTAAAACCTATGTAATAAGTCTTAGTACACGGCCTCCCTAGAAGGATATATACCATGCACTCGGGTGCATAATGTATGGTGCACTCGGTTCCATTTTTTGATAAATATTGATGTTATGCGTGATGAATATTATTGAAGGTTAGGTTGAGTGAGTTATTGATCATGATTGATCATGAGTTAGCCACACGACTTATATATTCCATACCCGTCCAAAGAGCCTTACATTAAACCCGCGAAGACCTTTTCTGATTCTTAGTAGTGACAGCACACTTAATTTGCGATTGAAAAGAGATTGATTTTCGGTGCTTATTTATTGTGCATATAATTGTATGATTTGAGTGTATACACGTCCCATGAAGAAAATACTTGAGTGCTTTTGAGCGTACACTTATATATTATCCTTCGTGAGGAAGCATGATTTTGTTTTGGAGCGATAATGTAATAATGGTCGAGTGATTGAAGTTGCGTGACCTGTACCTATATTTTCAAAATTACGTATGTAGCATAGCACGACTCTTTGCTTGAACTTATTTTCATTCTAGTTATAATTTGAATTTATCGTTTGTTCGAGGACGAATAAACCAATTAAGCGTGGGGTAGTTGATTTACGTAGATTTGTCCTTATTTCTATTAGCTTTTTAGTTCGTTTTTCTATTTGTTTTACAGTTCCAGCTTATTTTACCGTATTTTAATCGTAATTGATGTAAATATGTGATATTTCGTTGTTTTTCACCTTACAGCTAAGTAACCAGAAGAGTTCAGCGCGTAATAGACGAAGTTTGATGTTCAAGAATAGGAAAATGAGCTTTCCGGTGAAACGAGTAGCAAAAAGATCGAGAACCGAGACAGGCTCTCTGTCGCATCGATCGACGCGAGTCACCGCCCGCAACGATCGACGCACAGCCGATGCAACATTCTGAAGCGTCGATTGAAGACCCGTCGATCGATGCAAGGTCGACGCAACTTTCTGAAGCGTCGATCCAAGCACGCGTCAGTCGACGCACCCGCCCAGCCGATGCGCACACCCCGGCCGCATCGACGCCGAGAGCCATCCTGCGTCGGTCGACGCACCATCGACACGACGGCCCAGAATTCGGATTTTAGGGTTTGTTGTGCGCCAAGACTTGCAATATCTATATAAACCCTCCATATTTTGGATTTTTGGACATATACACGACTACCTAGGGTTCCTTAGCTTACAATAACAATAATCCCACATCTCATAACGAGATTTGAAGACGGAGATCAAGGATCGAAGAACAACGCGTCCAAAACATCGAATTCGCATTCAGGATTCAATCTTCGCCCAAGATCGACGTGCAACTCCGGAATAGCTGGAGCTTTTTACTGCTTTTCTTAGTTCCAATAAGTTATCTAAACTCTTAGTTAGTTATGTAGTTAATTTTCTAGTTAATTGCTTGATTAGTTAATGCTAGAACTAGTTTAATTATCTTAATCGTTTTATGATTAGATATTGGTTTAATTTAGTTTATTTATGCGAGTTGATTTATGCTTAGCTATTCTTCTTAGATTCGTATGATATAACTACTTAATGGTAGTTTCTTATATTTGTGTTCCTAGATACGCTAATTAGATTTAAATCTTCATAGTATAATTTAGTTATTGCTCGTAGTTGATAATTTAGTTAGAATAATTAGTTTAATTAGTCATAGTTTAATTTCTGCTTTAGTTCATAATGATCAATTCAATCTCTTTAAAACCCCAAATGTACATGTATTTTATTTCTATTCGTAATTGAGAAAAACATCCGAAAGACCGAATAGTTGTTTCCTCGAGAGATACGACTCGAGTCAAACTCATCACCCTACAAGTACCTCGTACCGTTGCGAGCAAACTGACGTGCTTTTAAATTAATTAAAAATGGGTGCACAAAAGTTTGGATCACTCTTTCTGTTTGAGCATGTGCTATGGGCTCGACTACCACCCCTTGTCTGGGAGGAGATGCGTGCTCTTTGGAAATAGTAGCTCTGGATGATTCACTGAGGGGACTCTTTCCATTGTTGGGAGTAACTCCCTCAAGAAGTGCGGCCATCTTCTTCTGCATCATCGTGGCTGCAAGGGGAAGCAATCGGTCAAATAAGCAATAATATATATTATTGATAAAATAAACTTCCAGATATGGTAAACATTGAAACAAAGGATGGGTTTTTTTTTTTGTTTCATAAGTATACCAATATCGTCAAGAAGAGGGCCGTTCCCTTATTGAGAGTTGAAGAATCCCAGGATTTTAGGAGAATGAAGCTTAGTTAGATGGAAAACATGCTGATTTAGAGCATGGAGGGTCTTTTCCAGATGAGCAGGTCAGTCAGCTCTGGATAACGAGGATTGAGGGGGGAGTGTGTTAATGGTCACGAAAGAAAAGCCCCAATCTCCCGAACAGCGGACAAAGAAAATTTCCTTTCACTAAGCTTGGTTGGAGGAGGGTTTTTCGGTTAAGAATTGGACACCAGCTCGAGCCGCTAGATAGAAGAAGCCAGAAGATGAGCTTTTTTCCTATAAAAAAAAAGAAAAATAATTGGGTGGTAGGCGTAACTCCGGAAAACTAGGCCGCCAAATAGAATCCTATCATGTTTCTGAAGGCATTAGGTACAAACTGGTGTACCAAAATCCGATACATCCGCGAGAGGGCAAGGATGAATGGATGGACCGGGAGGCTCAATCCCGCCTGGAATTGGTCGATAAAGAAAGTTAAATGATTTGGGGGAGGTTGAGTGGCCCTTTCATTTGACGCAGGTTTTGTAATAGAAGTCATCCGAAATTGGGAATTTCAACCGTATTTCTCGGAGGGTGCGGGCGCTAACAGTGGATGATATGTTATCGGCACTGCCGCCGGGAGGAGGTGAAGGCTGGTGGCCACCAGAGGCATTTGCCAAAGATGTCGAGGAAGGTAATAGGCTGAAGGAAGAGGAAGGGACCGGCGATGCAGGAGCAGACATAACTAAAAAATTGTGAAAAGAAAAGGAACGAAAAAGTACCTGATCCTTAAGGATAGGAAGGTTCTGGTTGGAGAAGTAAAAGCTTGGAATTCTTTGAGAGAAGGATAAGAGTTGGGAGAAAATTATACAAAATTATGAAGATAATGGAAATGAGTTTGAAAAAATGAGTTTTTAGGAGAAGAAGGGATTCGGCGGGATTTGTGCATTAAAGATGTGTCAGAGCACGGTACCTCAAAGGACACGTTATGGGGTGTAATTGCTGAGGTGGAATAGGAGGCGTCGCAGTCCTTCCCAAAAGACGTGACTTATACGGGAAGAGGATTTTGCGGGATCCGTGCAATTAATGCGTGGCAGGGTGGGATATCTGGAGAGACGTATAAGATCCCAATCGATATGATTAGAGCATAAAGTAGGGCAGTTCATACCCAACCATTCAGGGGGGACTGATTGGTGCGACCTGATCTGATAATAGGCTGGTAGCCTTGGACAGATATGGTTGGGAGGAGCTGAACTGATAACCTTAGCAGAAGATAGGACAAGCTGGAATGCAAGCTTATAAGCCTAGTAACGACTGTCCTGACCTCCTTTAGATCCTCGGACAAGATTCCAATAGGTCAGTTCAGGAATTGGGAGAGTTTAAACGACAGAGTTGGTCTGTTCTCAGGAAGGAAGCTTCTGGGTTAGACCGGCTTGCGTAGCATCCCGAGATTTACGGGTTTTCTATTTCCAAGATCCCGGAAAGGCCCCACTAGGCAAAAACTATAAATATCTCAGCCCCAATGCTGAGGGAGGTATGACATTCTAAGCATTCTTCTTCTGATTTTGCCTATTCCGATCTAAAATGCTTAACTGACTTAAGCATCAGAGAGTTTTCCACCGAAAACCCCCGGTGGTCCATTCTAATGTGTTTTTGTGAAGACAGTTCGGGATATTCTTAGTGAGGAAGCAGGCATTCTCGGTGTAATTTTCAGGGCAAAGCAGATGGTACATATCAGAGGCTGGTAGAAAAGATGTTCAAAGATCTATTAGGGTCAACCTTGAAGACTTACATCGATGACATGTAAGAAGTAAGAAGGAAGAATCACATGTGGAGGATTTAAGGAAGGCTATCACAATTTTGAGGCAGTATGGGGTGAAACTGGACCCTAAGAATTGCTCCTTTGGAGTTTACTCGAGCGAATTCCTGGGATTCATGGTGACAAAATAAGGTATCTAGGTAAACCCTGAGAAGGTACGGGTTGTGATGGAAATGCTGCACCTTAACACAGTGAGGGATGTGGAAGTATTAATAGGTCGCATAGTGGGGCTTAGTCAATTTATTTCCAGGTCAGCTGAAAAGGGTTTTCCCTTCTCCAGAACTTTGAGGAAATGGTCTAAATTTGAGTGGACAAAAAAAGCTGATGAAACTTTTGAAAAGATAAAAGAATACTTGGTAGAAATCCCATTATTGCCAAAATCAATGTCAATGGAGGATTTGATCTTATAAATATCAGTAGGAGAGGTCGCGGTGAGACCGGTGCTGGTTTAAGAAGAAACAAGAATGAAGAACCCATTTTTTATATGAGTAGAAGGATGCGAGGTGCTGAGCAGAATTATTTGGAGTTGGAGAAGGTAGGGTTTGCATTGATCTGGATAGCGAGAAAGATGCGACCTTATTTTTGAGGTCATCGGATTAGGGTAAGAACTAACCTGGCGCTACGCCGCCCCCACTCGGTAGATCTGTGCCAACTACTGGTGGTTCATTTAATGAGTCTTTCCACTTGCAGCTCTCGGAGCTTATCGGCAAAGCCGTGGAGACGGCGGTGGAAAAGAAGTTTGCGGAGATGTCGGCGCCGCCATCCAACACACCACCGACACGAACCGTCCCGGTGGCGGGAACTGAACCATTACGAGGCCAGCGCACGGATCGGACTCCTCTGCAGGATAGGGAAGAGCACTTCTCTACCTCCGATAGTAAGACCTCAAGCCAGGCTATTCCAGGCCTAGCTGAGCAGATGCAGAGCCTGCAAAAAGAGGTGCGGGAGTTTAAGAAGAAGATGACAAGTACTAGCACAATCCCGATACGGCGAGGTACCCCGTTCACGGAAGAGGTGATGCGTGATGAAGTGCCGGCCTCGTACCGATCTTTGGGTTTTGAATATAATGGGACCACAGATCCATGGGACCATTTGAGTAGATTTGAAATTGCGGCAGCCGTACACAAATTTTCAGATGCGGTCATGTGTCGAGAGTTCCCGATGTATTTTACTAAATCAGCTCAGCTCTGGTTCAGCCAGCTGCCGCTGAGATCTATTAGTAACTTTGACGAATTCAGCTCGGCCTTTTTGCACTAGTTCACGAGCTGTAGAAAGTATTAGAAAATGCCGCTTGAGCTTTTTAGTTTGAAGCAGAAAGAGAATGAGAGCCTCCATGCCTACATCAACAGGTTTACAACCGCTAAGTTAGAGGTGCCCTCTGCCTCTGAAGAGCTGTTGGTGAATGCTCTGGAACAGGGTTTGAGAAGAGGAGAATTCTTTCAGTCATTGGTTGTTAAACCAGCAGTGAAGTTTGGAGAGCTTTTGGAGCGAGCCGAGAAGTATATCCACTTGGAGGAGGCCTTGAAGATCAAGGACGAGGGAGAGAGGAAGAGAGAGAGGCATGATCGCGAGGAGAGAGGATCTGTGAAAAATCTTAGACCAGACCTTCCTCGAGGGAGGCCTCGCTTTCATAGATACACTCCTTTGGCAACTCCACAGGGTGAAATCTTGCAGGCAATTGAGAAGCATCCAGACCTGAAGTGGCCAAAGACCTACTCACAGATGCCCAGGAAAGAAAGATCTGATCGTTTCTGCCGTTTCCACAATGAGTACGGGCATGATACTGACCAGTGCACGCATCTGAAAGACGAGTTGGAGAGAATGGTTCAGGCTGGGCATTTTAAGGAGTATGTTCGGATGAGGAGAGAAAAAGCCAGGTCTGGTAGCAAGAATTATGACCGGTCCCTGTCGGTTAAGGGAGACCAGGATAGGGTGCGAATCGGAGTAAGAAGATCTGATCACGCCCAGGTCATCCATGGAGAGATCCAGATGATTACCGGAGGAGAGCTGGAGGAGCATTCTAAGCGGACGCAGCACAGTTATGTCAGAGCCGCAAAAGACTTAGTTCGAAAATCACGTGACGTGGGACAAATGACCTCTACCCCTAACATTTGCTTTGGGTCAGAAGATGGTGATGGAATTTTAGCCCCACACATGGATGCTCTGGTTATAACTGCAACCATCGCTAATTATAATGTTCGGAGAATTTTCGTGGATACCGGAAGTTCCGCCGACATTTTGTTTTATGATTGCTTCAGGCAGTTGAAATTGGACGTTGAGTTGGAAGAGGTCACAACCTCCCTAGTTGGATTTGCAGGGGGAGCCCTGAAGCCCTTGGGAGCGGTGAGGCTCCTCGTGACGTTGGGAGAGGATCCGTATAGGGTTACGAGAACGATGCATTTCTTGGTGGTGGACGCACCCTCCTCTTATAATGTCATGTTGGGCCGGTCATCCCTGAGCCAGTTCCAGGCTGTCATATCTGTCTTTCATATGAAGATGAAGTTCCCAGCGGAAGATGGAACGGGAGAGGTCAGGGGTGACCAATATGCCTCACGACAGACCTACGTAGAGTGCATCAAGAGGAATGTGGAGGAAGAAAGACAGAGCAAAAGGACTAGAGTAGAGCCGCCAAAAATAGATCTGGCTAGTAGAGAGGAAGGGCTGATGATGGTCGAGGTATATCCAGGGGATGAGAGCCGGGTCCTTCGAGTAGGGACAACTTTTAGTCTGGAAATTTTGACAGATCTAGTTGCGCTGTTGAGAAGCAGCTCTGATGTGTTTGCTTGGTCTCCAGAAGACTTGGTAGGGATCGACCCAGAGGTGGCAGAGCACCGCCTCAACATCAGCTCGGACGCAAAGCCGATAAAGCAAAAGAAACGCAATTTTGGGCCCGAGAAGGAGGCTGTCATAGAAGCCGAGGTGGAAAAATTGTTAAGGGCTAAGCACATCCAGGAAATACAATTCCTTTAATGGCTTTCCAATGCTGTCCTGGTTCCTAAGACTCAGGAGGATTGGCACATGTGTATCGATTTCAGGGACCTCAACCGTGCTTGCCCGAAAGATCACTACCCTTTACCTAGAATTGACCAGCTCGTCGACTCTACTGCTGGATGTGAGCTCTTGAGTATGATGGATGCATCCCAAGGGTATCACCAGATTAGATTGATGGAAGATGATTGGAAGCGGGTCAGCTTTATTACCCCGAAGGGGACATATTTCTATGTTGTGATGCCTTTTGGTTTGAAAAATACAGGGGCCACTTATCAGCGTTTGGTTGATAAAATGTTTAAGAATCAACTTGGGCAAAATATGGAAGTTTACATGGACGATATGCTGGTCAAGAGCGTAAAATCAACGTCGCACGTGGAGGACCTGCGAGAGACCTTCGATACTCTGCGACGGTACAGGATGAAGCTTAATCCCAAGAAATGCGCGTTTGGGGTTAGAGCTGGTAAATTCCTGGGCTATATGGTCACAGAAAAGGGTATCGAGGCAAATCCCGAGAATTTCAGAGCAATTATGGACATGCAGGTGCCTAGGAATGTGAAAGAAATGCAATGCTTAGCAGGACGAATTAACGCCCTAAGCAGATTTGTGTCCAGGTCTGCAGAGAAGAGCTTACCATTCTTTCAAGCGCTGAGGAAGAAAGTTAAATTTCAATGGAACGATGAGTGTGAGGAGTCATTTAAATTGTTGAAGGAGCATTTGGCTGGCATGACCTTGCTCACAAAGCCCGTTCAAGGAGAACCGTTGATCTTATACTTATCTGTAGGACAGCAGGCGGTCAGCTCTGTCTTAATTAGAGAGGAAGGTAAAACACAGAGACCGGTCTACTTCTGGAGCAAGGTCTTGCATGCGGCAGAGGTTAGATATGTAGAGGTAGAGAAGGCAATGCTAGCACTAATCGGGATTGCCCGTAATTTGCGGCCGTATTTCCTCTCTCATGGAGTAATTGTACGAACTAACCTCCCGCTAAAATCCATAATGGACAAACCAGAGGCATCTGGGAGGCTCGTCAAGTGGATAATAGAGCTCAGCGAGTTTGACGTTACATTCGAGGTTAGGACAGCAATAAAAGCCCAGGCCTTAGCCGACTTTATGCAGGAAATGGCCGGTCCTCCTGGTACACTGAAAGAATGGACCATTTTTACAGATGGCTCAGTCTATAACCAGGGATGTGGAGCTGGGATCGTCTTGATAGACCCAACAGGTGTGTCGACCGAATTTGCTGTACGCTTGAATCATGCATTTTCCAATAACACCGCTGAATACGAGGCCCTCCTGTGAGGAATCCAAATGGCGAAGGATTTGGATGCAGAGCTGGTGTGTGCTAGGGTGGATTCCCAGCTAGTTTGCAAGCAGATAAGCGGTGAATTTGAAACCAGGGAAGAGAACATGCAAAAATATCTGGCTAAATTTAGAGAGCTGGTTAGGGGCATGAAGGGCTGCACGGTACTCCAGATTTCTCGGGAAGAGAATGACAGAGCTGATTATTTAGCAAGGTTAGCCAGCTCGGCTACAAATTGTGACGAGAGGACGATAACATTACTCAGAGCAGATGCAGAGTTTGGCTCAGAACAGGTCTGTTCGGTATATGAAGATGATGATTAGCGTTCTCCTATTACAGCTTATTTACAACACGAAGAACTGCCAAAGGATCAAAGAGAAAGAGCTAAGGTAAAAACTAGATCTGCTCGTTTTTGCTTGGTTGAAGGGGTCCTATTTCGACGTGGGTTTGGAAGACCTTTGTTGCGGTGCTTGGGCACGGTAGAGGGCGCCCATGTCCTTAGAGAAATCCATGAGGGTTGCTGCGGCAATCACATGGGGGCCAGAGCTCTAGCTAGCAAGGTGTTAAGAGCTGGTTATTTCTGGCCTTTTTTGAGGAAAGAAACCGAAACCTTTGTTAGAAATTGTGAAAATTATCAGAATATGGCCCCTCTGATTCATCAGCTAGCGGAGGAGCTGGTGACAATGAGCTCCCCCTGCCCTTTCGCGAAATGGGGAATTGATCTGATTGGTCCATTCCCGATGGCCCCTGCCCAAAAGAGATTTTTGATTGTGGTCATAGACTATTTTAGCAAATGGGTCGAGGCAGAAGCTCTGGCCAGGATAACGTTAGAAGCGGTGATGGGATTCCTCTGGAAGAATATTGTCTGTCGCTTTGGCGTGCCAAGAATATTGATATCAGACAATGGAACCCAATTTATGGGAGCCAAAATCAAGGCCTGGCGTACCAATATGAATATCCATTAACATTTCACGTCCGTATATCACCCATAAGCGAATGGTCGAGTCGAGGGAAATGGGTGGAAGAGCTGAACACAGTACTTTGGGCGTATCGCACAAATCCAAAGGAAAGTACAGGTGAAACCACCTTGAGCCTTGTGTATGGCATGGACGTTGTAGTGCCCACAGAGATCACCTTAGAGACACACCAGATTCAGAATTTCAATGAGGAACAGAACGAGCTCTTGTAGCAAGATGCTCTGGATTTGATCGAGGAAAAAAGAGAGCAGGCCGCATCCAGAATGGCGCATATCAAGGGGAGAACAAAGGCCACATATGACGAATCCATAATTAAGAGGCAATTTCGGGTAGGAGATTTAGTCCTAAGAAGGGCTGACTTAGGAAAGACAAAAGGGAAGCTGGATGCAGCCTGGCAAGGGCCGCTCCGAGTCATCCAGGTCTTAGCAGGAGGAGCTTATAAACTGGAATAGCTGGATGGGACTGAGATCCCTCGCCCTTGCAATATCACTAACTTACAAAAATTCTATACGTAGTTGTAATGTTTAAATGTTTGTTTACCTTTTTTTGAATAAAATTGCAGGTTTCATCTTACGCACCAGTTTATGCATGTTTAAAGCCAGGATCGGCTAAGGACGGATGTCCTCGATTTTACCTGACCTGATTGTCAGTTTAAAGCCAGGATTGGCTAAGGACGGATGTCCTCGATTT
Source organism: Phtheirospermum japonicum (assembly GCA_014905375.1). Classification (NCBI taxonomy): domain Eukaryota; kingdom Viridiplantae; phylum Streptophyta; class Magnoliopsida; order Lamiales; family Orobanchaceae; genus Phtheirospermum; species Phtheirospermum japonicum. The sequence goes on along the minus strand of BMAC01000353.1, from coordinate 915,304 downwards.
TACCTGACCTG
>BMAC01000353.1:895959-914861 GCA_014905375.1 Phtheirospermum japonicum | reverse complement strand
ATTGGCTAAGGACGGATGRKCTCGATTTTACCTGACCTGATTGTCAGTTTAAAGCCAGGATTGGCTAAGGAATGGGAGTTCTTAATTTTACTTGACCTGATTGCTAATTTAAGCTAGGATTGGCCAGGGCGGCTGCCCACGATTCTCCTGACCTGATCGTCAGCTCAAAGTCAAGATGGACCAGAGGCGACTGCCCCATGATTTTGCTGAACTGACTATCAGCTTGGGTACGCGAGTAAAGAATGAAAACCCGATGAGGTAAATTCTGAATTGCTAAAACGCTGATATAAGCATATGATAAATTAGCTCGAGCAAGTAAAAGTCTGATTCATAGTTTGATCAAAACTGAGAAAATGTGTATGAAAAGCATAAAATTCATATATTTCATTAACTGCTACACAAGGCAAAAAACAGGTTGCCCACACCTTCCACGAAGGTTGGCAACTTTGATTACATAAATTTGCAGGAAACAAAAGAGATAAAGCCCAGATATTCATCTGGGTGAAACACGTCGATCTGAAGCCAAAGCTCGGCTCGCTTGCCAGAGCTCACTCTCAGTCTCTTGCAGGCGGCAGTGATATTTGTCAAATCGATCGGCAAGGGCATGAGCTTCGCTGACAATGACGGTCAGCCGATTCACCAATTTGGCTAGATCCGCCTTCTCCTCCTGGAGTTGGCGGTTAACTTGCCGGAGTTCAGCCCACTCTCTTTTGTAGAAATGTTTCTTCTGACGTTTCCTCTCCAAAAGCCGATAGAGATAACCAATTTTTTCCTTGAGCACGACCAGTTGATCGGAAAGCTTGAATTTCTCCACAACTAGGGAGATGTTTTTTCTCTTCACCATATTGAGTTCTTTGATCAAAGGAGAAGAAGACATTTTTCAGATGATTGATGAAAAAATGAAGCATGCATATACGTATTTATAAAGAAGACAAGCACGTGCCAGGGAATAAAAAGTACTAGGGTTTTCGGAAAGCCAGGAAACCCTAGAAGGCCAAAGGTCACAATAAGACAAAACACATTTTTCATTGATCAAAGAGAGTAAAGTACAAAGATATTCTAGTAAGCAAAATAAAACAGATCAGCCACACAGGCCACAACCTACAGATCTGTTTAGACAAAGTTAAGTTAAAGAAAAGCAAAATAGGCGGGCTTCAGCTCTTCTTCACGCCTGATCTAGAGTCTGGGACGCCTCGGAAAAGTCCTTCGCAAACTGCGTGGGCTCTTGCAAGTCACCCAGGTTGGCGAAAGTTGGAGAATTTGCTACAACCATCGCCAACGATTGATCGGGGGGAGGAGAAGAGGTCGAATTGGAGGAGCATAAATTTTGGCGGATATGTTCAGCAAAGGCCAGGTCGTCCAGCGAGTGCAAGCGGTCGTCCTCGGCAACATGAACAAATGAAGTAGGCTCAGGCGCGCCTGTGATGGGAGCTTCTCGGTTAAAAGGCAGCGAAGGGTTCTCGGATACCCAATGGCATGAGCATCCACGCCAAGGAGGAAAAATACCTCTGCCTCAGGCACCAGGAGATCGTACAATTTGATTGATCCCAGGAAGGCCCGGCGTGTGGTTACTCGAGTCATTTGGATTAAGCGCAGGCCTTCCTCGGAATTCAGGAACCCGAGCCTTCCCCTTGCCTCACCTTCTGAGAGACCCTTAGCTTCTCCATCCACCTCGCCCTCAGCTCTAGGCGCCTGGACCTTCTCCTTGAGATCTTTCATCTCTTGCTCCAAGAGAACTATCTGAGCATGTTTCCTGGTGTCAGACTCTTGCGACGCCGCCAAAGATGCTTTGGTCCAAGTTAGTTCTGCATGGAGTAGATCTAGATCTCCGCTGAGGCCATGGTTCTTAGCCAGAAGCTCCTGCTTCTGTTTTTTCAAAATTTCAATCTCCCTCTTCAGGTCCGCCTGAAGCAGAGAGCCGCGAGCTCGGTCTAGAAGGTCAGCTCTGAACACCACCGCCTAGAAAAAGAAAAGGAGGAGTGTGAGCAAAAGTCTCGGGAGGTAAAAGTCACAGCAAATGATGGATATTTTACCTATGCCTCCGCCTTGCAGTACGATTCCAGGATCTCTGGATCAGATATTTTCTCTACCGAACGGCAGTCAGCCATAGGGGCCAGTCCCATTATGAACTGTCTGGCTACTTCGCCAGGACAATCTAACACAGACCTGTTGAAGAAGGTCTGGTTCGGATAGGGGGGAACTTGGGGATTCACCTCGGGGACGTCCCCAGGCCCCTCTCTTCTCCTTTTCCTCCTCTATAGCTGTTGTCCATCCTCGAGATTGGATGGAGGTAGGGCTACCAGAGAAGGAGCCACCTGCTTGGGAGCAGCTCTCCCTATTGGATCTACATTCCGTCTCGCTGACCCCGAAGGAATGGTTGCTTGATTTTGCTCTTGGGGCTGGCTGGGGAGAGCAGTTGGCAAGACAACCCCTGCTGAGGTGGGAAAAGCTCTGGAGGATTCGCCCAGAGGGCTTCTCTGACCCCCTTCTGCAGCTTTTTCCGCTTTAGAAGCTAGGCGTGCTTGCATCATGATTGCTGAAAATGAAAGAACGAAGTTTTAAAAAATAAAAAATAATACTGGGAAAAGAGGAAAACAAATCATCTCAAGAATATACCGATACGAGGTGGTAGAGGCCCGTGCTCTCGTTGGTTGTTAAAGAAGTTTAGGAGCTTTGGTTTGAGAAGTTTGGACAGGTTGAAAGGGTTTTGGTTCAGGACGGCAATTTTTTCGTCCAGATCTAGTGACCTATTGCTTCGAGATAAGCACGTTTGGGGATGCGAAAAGATGATGGGCTCGGTTGGAAAACCCCAGTCTCCCGAGCTCTGGACGAAGAAGAACTTCTTCTTCCAGGCCTTGTGAGATGTGGGAAGACCTGTTAAGAAATGAACATCAGCCCGCCCAGAAAGGTAAAAGAACCCCGAAGTGCTTTTGGTCTGAAACATAGAAAAGAAAAGGTGGGCCGTAGGGGTGATCCCGGCGTATTGGGCCGCCAGATAAAATCCGGCCATAACACGAAAGGCATTGGCAAGAATTGTTGAACAGGGATGTGATACAATCTGGAAATAGATTGTACAAAAGGATGGACGATCAAGCTTAGTCCCGCATAGAATTGATCTACGTAAAAGGTAAGGTGACCGGCGGGGGGCGAAGATGCCCTCTCGGCGGGCGCCGGATTGGTAAAGGAAAACGCGTCGGAAATAGGGAACTTGGCACGGATATCCCTAAGAGTTTGGTTACTAACTATAGAGGCTAGGTTATCGGAGGAAGAAGGGGGTGGGACTGCCGGCGGCCCTCTTGCCGGAGCCATCGCGTATGAATCGGCAGAGGATAAATTTACAGTTGAGGTAGAATTCACCAGAGACGCCGGTGAATCCCCCCTGACAGAGTTAGTTTGAGAAGAAGAGGATGACATAATTAAAAGATTATGTGAGAGGCAGAGAGGGTACCTGGTGATGAGTGCTTGAGAAAGTAGATGAAGATTAATGGAATCGCAGAAGATCGCCGGAGAATTTAAGAGAGAAAAAAAAAAGAGGCCTTAAAGGGTTATGAAAATAGAAATTGAGAAGTGAATCTGAAAAAACAAATTTGGAGGGATAAAAGGGAGAAGGATCAATTTGAAAAACGGAAATCGAGGGGGCGGGAGTTGATGGGATTCCAACATTTAATGCGAATAGTTCTTTGAGTGCTGCGCTAGAGCGTCAAACGTCCTAGGTCAAATCATACGCCACCCGCTTGTCAGAGGAGACGTGCAGAATGAGGACCCTTTGGGAAAGCAAACCGACACCACTAAGGCCAATAATTAGGGCTGTTTGGCAAGCGGATATCTCGGGATTCCCCCAGTACGAGAAGTCATAAAGGACAGAATAATCTCATTTATTTCGAAAAAGATTTAGGATATTACCGATCTACCCCAACTGTTTGGGGGGAGGAGTTGATAGGGCAATATCTACGACAGACCTGGTTTGGAGTAGCTCTGACTCAGATTAGTTAGATAAGTTAAGGAAGGGTTCGAACAGATCTAGCTCAGAGGAGGACCTAATTAACTCTTCTGAGAAAAGATAGAATATCAGGAAGAGGTGGTTATCGATCGGAATTCCTCCTGACTTGGCTATCTTGAAGAAATCACTAAAAACTAGTCTGGTTGAAAGACCTGGTTAAGTCCTCTAAAGGATGGAGCTTGTCATCATTATAGTAGGATCTGACCTGTTGAATGGCAGGGACACAAAATGAAAGGAGAACTGGATCATGACAGGTCTGGTTCCTTGAATTCTGCTGGAATCTTAGTCAGTACATAATGAGGAAGACATGGAACAAGAAAGACCTGTTTCCTAAACCCCCAGCAGAGAGACAAGTGGGACCACTTGTCAGAATTAGATGCGTAACGGTCTGTGATTCACGGCATGTTCTCCTGGGATCCCGGCTGGGGTCCCCACTGGGAAAAACCATAAATATCTTAGCCCCAAGGCTGAGAGAGGTATGTCATTCTCTTGAGCATTCTTGCTTTCTTTCTGGAAAAATACCTCAAACGCTTACTGACTTAAGCATCGGAGAGGTTTCCACCGGGAAATCACCGGTGGTCCTTTTTAACTTGTGTTTGTGGTGCAGATCAGGAGGGTGTTCAAGGTTCGAGGCGTTCTCAACATTGGTCATTTTTTCGGGTTGAGACAGCGATAAAAGCGCAGTTGCTAGAAGAATTTTTATAGAAGATGGAGCGCCTAGAAATTGGGGAGGTTGAGGAGAAAAGATGGTTTTTACATGTGGATGGGTCATCCATGATTAGTGGAATGGGAGTAGAAATTGTCCTAACTAGTCCATAGGGAGAGAATCGAGATTTTTTGATGAAATTGGGGTTCAAAGCGTCGAACAATGAGTCTGAGTATGAAGCGTTACAATAAGGAGTGAGGAAGGTGAGAGACCTAAACATAAGTCTCTTTAAAGCATATACATAATCTCAACTGGTGGCTTGTTAGTATAACAGGTGTTTTGAAGCAAAGGAAGAGCATATGCAAGAATATCTAGGGAAGGTTAAATAGGTGGCTGTACAATTTATAGAGTTTAGTTAGAACATTTACCACGAGTCAATAATGTGAGGGTCGATCAGCTCACCAGGATAGCAGGGTGTCACTCCCCGCGTGATAGGGGCAACGTGAGATGGACACTTGCTAGTCGATTGTGGCATGAATGGCTCCAGATGGTTACGGTGGAGTTACGCTCATGTCCCCTTCGGAGTTCAGGCAGGTCGACCAAGTTAAATGAGGGGAGCTTGTCACTATTCATGGAATTGACGGTGAAGAGGGGACTAGGACAACCCTACCCAAACCTGTTCGAGAACTGGAGCCGTTCCCCTGAGGAGCCCAAGGCAGGGCGAAATCAGTACATTGTCCCGGTGAAAAGGCTGAGCCTCTGGGAAGAAGTGCCGCGCGGGCCTCTGGAATCACGTTGGAAATTCTAAGCCCATGACGGATGATATCAGAGTCGTGCTGGCTTATTTCTCGTATCGTCCTGCACTCACAAAATGGGAGATGGTGTCGAGCTGGCGAGGGGCCCTCACATCATGAAGTGTCGAGTTGGCAAGGGACGAGCTTGTCAGACATGGGGAACCCCCCATGCCCTACGAGCGTGTTGTGGTGCGAGGGGCACCAAGTGCAAGGGGCACTCCGTTCGGGCGAGTGGCTGTGTACGAGAGCGCACACCATTTTTGGTGGGGGAGAATGTCACGCCCCGTATGATAGGGGCAACGTGAGATGGAAAATTGCTGGTGGATTGTGGCATGAATGGCTCTAGATGGTTACGGTGGAGTTACGCTCATGTCCTCTTCCGAGTTCAAGCAGTCCGACCCGGTTAAATGCGGGGAGCTTGTCGCCATTCATGGAATTGGCTGTGGAGAGGAGACTAGGCCAACCCTACCCAAACCTGGTCGGGAACTGGAGCCATTCCCCTGAGGAGCCCAAGGCAGGGCGAAACCAGTACATTGTCCCAGTGAAAAGGCTGAGCCTCTGGGGAGAGGCACCACGCGGGCCTCTAGAATCACGTTGAAAATTCTAAGCCCTTGACAAGGGGATCTATGGGACTATAGCACAAGGACAGTTACCCTGATAGAACTATCAACTAGTAGCTCGAAACAAGGAGATAAGATAATGTAAATAGGAGAATCGAATGATTGGCGAACACCAATCTGGAATATTCTAGATAAGATAGCAAAATGTAATACATAATTATTAATCGAGGAAGCAATGATAGCAGCTCATTTCTTCTTAATGGAGGGGTATCTATATAAATGGTCATGTTTTGGACCTTAATTGAAGTGCCTCGTACTACAAGAATGATTAAATGTTCTTAAAGAAATACATGAAGGTTATTGTGGAGATCACACGAAAAGTCGAGCATTGTTAGGAGTGGCCTTGCGAGCTTGTTTCTTTTGGCCCAAGATGAAGAGGATGGTAGAAGAGTTGGTGATGACTTGTAAAAAGTGCCAGATGCATGCTCCGATAGTCCATGTGCCAGTTGAAGACATGACATTAATGAGCTCGCCATGCCCATTTATGGGGAATTAATATCGTGGGCCCTTTCCAAAAAGCCCATGCAAGAAGCAGCATCCGGTGGTCGCGATGGATTATTTTACTAAATGGGTGGAGGCGGAAGATGTGATTAATATTACATAGTGGAGGATGATAGGCTTTATTTTTTATAACATCTTTTACGGGTATGGGGTACCACGGGTGTTGGTCTCCGATCATTATACACAATTCAATGGACATATGATGCAAGATTGGTGCAAGACGATGGGTATGAAGCAGAGATTTGCCTCGGTGGCCCACCCATAGGCTAATGAGAAATTCAAGGCTACTGATAGGATCATATTACAAGGATTTATTCTAAGTTTGGATAAAATAGGCAGGTTGTGGCTTGAAGAATTTCCATCAGTTTTATGGTCATACCGAATGACCTCGAAAATCACTATAGAGGAATAACCTATAGTGTGATTTATGGTATGGAATTCTGGCAGAAATAGCAGGTAAATTGTATAGTTTAGACACTTTAAACCCCAAAGATAACACCAGATTGTCAAGGGGAGCTTTGGAGGTAATCGATGAGTTAAGAGACAACGCTGTTATGAGGGTGGAGAGGTATAAACAAAAGATACTGGTAGCATATAACTAAAAGGTAAGGAAAAGGTGATATCAGGTCGGTGATTTAGTTTTAGTCAAGTTGATGCGATATATCCCACTGAAAAACTGGATCCTAATTTGATAAGACCATTTAAAAATTACCAAGGTGCTAAAAGAAGGAGCCTATATGTTAGAAGATAGTCAGTGCAAAGTGGTACCTAGGATTTGGAATGTTTCTCAAATAAGGAAATATTATTCCTATCTAAAGGGGGGTATATGGAAATATTTTACTTTGTTTTCCTTTTTATGGGAAGATTTTGGGCCTCTCTCGATGCTTGTTTAAGTCGGAGATGGTATAGTTATGGATATGGTATGTTCGGCACTTGTTTAGGTCGGAGATGGTATGGTTATGGATATGGTATGTAACGACACTTGTTTAAGTTGAATATGTTATGGTTATGGAAATGGTATAGCCCAATATTTTCTTAAGTCAAAGATGGTATGGTTTTAGATATGGTATGACCTGACGCTCTTGTTTAGGTCGAAGATGGTATGGTTATGGATATGGTGTGGATCGATTCTTATTTAGGTCAAAGATGGTATGGTTAAAGATATGATATGGCCCGATGCTTGTTTAGGTCAAAGAGGACATGATTATGGTTTATGGAAATAGTTTAATAGTTATGGGTTTTGCTTGATGCTTGTTCAGGTTGAAGATGTTTATGGCTACAGGTATGAGTTTAAGGGAATGTGGGATTGTGGTTCATTGAATCGAACTTTTTAAAAACTTACTTTTTATTAAAATAAAAAGCTCATCCGCAAGAGAATGAAGAAGTTGTAAGTGGCAAGTTGACTCGAGTCATATCTCTTGAGGAAGACTAATCGGAAGCTCTTTTAGTGTTTGATTTCACAGATAAGAAAATAACGAAAACGCTTACTCTAAACACACGGTCAAATTTGGTTTGTAAAACTGTGGTAACCAAGACGTTGACTTAAACGCGAGCAATGAAATCAAGAACTTCGAAAAGAATAAGAAAACGAGGGTCTAGGGCTCTAGAATCGTCTCCACGACCAATTAGCATTTAATCGAACACTTAGTCTACGAGCTGGGGTTGTCAATCCCAACTTTTAGATTAAACATCCACCAATCCCAATTGATGGTTTTAAATGATTTTAGGCACCAGTCCCGTGAATTTTAACCAACAATCATCAAGCAATCCAACAATACAAATTCAAGAACATAACAAATCCAACAAGAAAATTCATTATCTAAGAAAATGAGAAATTCGAATAATAAAAGCAATGGAATGAAAGCTTACTAATTAACGGAGGAGAATAACATCGTTCAAACGAGATCTACTAAACCGAACAGTGATCAATCAAACTAAGTTCTACTAAAAACTGAGAAACTAGAATTTGAACGGGAAAGGGAAGATAAAAGAAAGAAACAAAGAACACTCTTGGGTTGTCAACACTAAGAGGTTCTCATCACATTCTACGGCGGTCTCGGAACCCTAGAAGTACCAAAAAAAATTTCTTGTTGAAGTATGGAAGGATATTTATAGGTTCCCAAAATTTAGAATGAGAGTTTCCTTAAAAATCACGTTTTTGGGTCATCGTCGACTGGCCGTCAATCGACGGGCATCATGTTGATGTGGACAGAGACTTTGTCAAACAGTCCTCGATGGTCTGGTCGATCGATTTCGGCAGCGCAGTGGCATCGAAGACGCGTCGACGCTGGCCGTCGATCTACGAATTCCTCATTGCGCCTCGTTTAACGGTAAATATGCTACTTTTTTGCTGATTTGCTCGTTCTTGACTTTCGATTCTCGCAGTGGTTTGCAAGCTTCATCTTTTCAGTACTGAGCTTCCTCGGCTACTTAGCTGTATGGGGAAAAGAATAATCACCCAGTTGCAACAATTACGATCAAAACACAGTAAAATAAGTCGAAGATACATAAATATGAAAATATGCTCAATCTATCCAACCTATACAAAGATTATTAACAAATCTAACTAAAACACTACATAAATATGTACAAAAATCAAGACAAATGCATATTAAACATTCATCTATAGATCAACCTATTTTTGATTAATGATATACGAGTGTGTGGTTTACGATTATTATTTGATTTAGATGGTGGGACGATCTATTCAAGTCGATTAATGGACACATGGTCAAAATGATCATTTAACTTAAGGTAGGAGTCTAGAGTATTTGTAAGGATTTCTAGCTCGACCCAGCTAGGTTCATCTATGGGCTCGTCTATTAGGCTGGTTTTAGGTTGGATGGGGTTTTTTCTAATGTTCTCCATCTTATGAGGAATGTATATTAACTCGACTTCAAAGTTGGGGTCAGAGTTATGGGAGAGTTCCATCGAGGAATTAATACCTGGGTTTTGGGAATCAGGATTCTGGGGATTGGAGGATGCTAGAGGTTTGTACAGAGATAAGAAAATAAAAAATGGGGGCACATTCAGAGTTATGTGAAGAAATCAAAATAAATAAAGTTACAAAAATTAAAATAAAACTAGGTGGACTTACCCATGATATGCATATACGATAGTATTACCGAGCTAATTTACTGGCGGATGAGAGACGGACAATTTAGGTAGGAGCTTGGATGTTTAATGGCAGACACTAGGCACTGGTGAATTTTTTGCAGAGGGGTAAATGTTAAATGGGGAAATGATGGGAACTATAAATGAGTACAGTAATTGTGGGCCTTTCATTTTTGGGCCCACCAGGGTTATTTTTCCCAGAAAATAGGGAGGTGACACCTATCCGACACAATGGTAATGTTAATTTAATGGACAACGTTTGGAATGTCTCTTATAGCAGCGCTTATTCCCAGGAAATTTGTCCCACATGTGGATTGTTCTTTAAAAACTTGGGTTTATATTCTATCTGATTTCTTATCCCAATCACGTAGAATATGGGTGACTAACTGATACAATATCAAATATTGAAGTCACCATGCACATCAAATTAGGTCGATAAAATAATAGGAGCGGCCTCTTTGAAGGAGTTCTCAAACTCTTATAAGATCCAAGTGCTTTTAATGTTCTTAAATCAGGTCAATTAAAGGGAGATATGCTTTTGTATACCTACAATGAGATGAATATGGTGAATGGCCACGACGGGCTGATATGATAATGGTTAATGGGCCCCGAATGGCTGATAATATGGGAAAGGTTCATGGTTTATAGTAGGGGTGTGCAACCGGTCCAGACCAAACTGGAATTTGTGGTCCCGGTAGACCGGAATTTTGGAAATCCTTGGACCGGACCGGACCGGAATTTTGGAAACTCTTGGACCGGAGACTGGACCGGGACCGAAAATTCCGGTCTGGACCGGTTTTTTTATTTTTTTTTTTGATTTTTTTTTTTTGGAAAACCGGTCCAAACAGGGACCCGGAAAATCCCATTTTTATGAACCGTATACCAGATTGGATTATCACTGGTCCGGGTTTTTTCGGTCCGGGCTAGTTTTGCACACTCCTAGTTTATAGTAACATTGACAAAAAAGGATGAGTTCTAATTTTTATGATGACTTAGCAAAACCCAGAATTTTGAGGCGGTGATTTATTATAGAAATAAAGGGTAAGTAGGAGACTGAAACCCTAGATTGGAGGACACGTCTCTTACCATCTCTTATATATAAATAGAGGACTCAGACTTTAATTCTAATTAACTTGGTTCTACGCATATCTTTCATACAAGAGCTCTAGCTCTATCACTCTTATACGGAAACTGACTTAAGTATCGGAGGGTCTACGTCGGGACTGCCCGTCTTAGATTTTGTTTTGCAGGTCGTTCAAATTTGAGAAGAAACAACCTCTTTCTTGGTGAGCAAAACTTTTTGGTCACATCAACTTTAAATGTAGATGTTCTTGGCAAAAATCTAAATTTTATATTCTATAAAAATAGTCCAACCTATTGAATAATTAGGTGAAAATTAAATAACTAAAAGGTGTTTAATATTATCAAGTGAGAAATAAAAGATATTTTAATTTGAAATTTATGGTTTAAATATAATTAGGTGAGTAAATAGTTTTCTCACCAAGTAATTTATTTTGTTTGAGTTTGAAACTTATGTGATGTATGGAATTGTTTCAATTTTATTTTCTAATTAGTAAAAAACTGATAATTGAAAAGTTATTGATTTTCGCGTGAGAATTAAAATATGTTTTGTAAGTTATTTAAATTCTCATGATTTAAAATATCAAAAATATCCAAATTCCCACTTTTCACATAAATTTATATGATTATAATGAAAAATTATTTGGTAAGTTGTCTGAATTCTCAAATTTCATTGAAAACTGAAAAATGAAAATGGTTCTATTACTAACATAATTCCAATTTCAGGAATAGTTAGGAATCGAAAAAACTAAGATAGAAATGATTCCATACTTCATAATTTCCCCACCAACTACTTCCAAGTTTTCCCTCCAAGCAATAATTATCCGCACTTCAAAACGATTCAAGAAATTTTGCGAATACTTTTAATTTTGGTTTTTTACTGCAACAAACTATATTTATTTCCAAAAGCATTCACTCCTTGAAAGAATGAAAGCTCAGATATCAAAGTAGGCTCTAACCATCACCTATCACTAAAAAGGATAAAAACCTAAGGGTGATATTGGAAACCAAAATTTTTGGTTTCTCTCAACTAGTAAAAGTAAAGAAATGGCAAACAAATGATTGTTTATAACGAAAAAGTATAATTCATTTTTTTCTCAAAAAAGTTTTTCCTCATTTATCTCTCATCTATTTTCCTCGTCTCTCTCATATCTCTCAACTACCATTAATTTTTTAGCACACAAAAACTTTATTTTATTTTCTCTCTCTCATCTTTCCACCATCATTAATTCCCACCACACAAAAATTTTTGTGGGTCCCATTTTAAGTTTTATTTTACCAAATAAATTTATATCCAATCATTATTCAAAAAACACAAATTATATTCAATCATTTTCTACCAAAGAAATTTATCTCCCTCTCCCACCTATATCGGCTACCGTTGCCTCCCATGGAGGTGGTCACCATCGCATATCTCACTCATTTCCCTTGTTCTTTTCTCAGGCGGGTCTTCATGGAGCAACCTTTAAGATAGATCCATATCTATGTCCAAACTAAACAAAAATTCGATCAGTTGTATTGGTGGGAAAATTGCTTTTTTGGTCCATTATGTTGTCCACTTTCCAATTTATGATCAAAATATTGTCAACTATCAAAACACATACACGAGGTTGGCAAAATCATTAAAAAAGGTACAAAATTATCTCGATCGGGATTTTTTGCTGACGTGGTGTGATTTAGTAATTTCTTATCATTTCTCTTTATTTTTAAACATTAATTGAACAAAAAACCTGAGAATTTTGTTCCATTATATTGGTCACATTCCAAAAAAGGTATGTGACATTGACCATCATCAAACTACATCTGCGAAGTTGGCTAATTCATCAAAAATGGTCCAAAAAAGGTTTGGTCGACACTTTTACTGACGTGGCGTGGTGTTATATTTTCATTTTTTCTATAATTATAAACATTACAATATGTTTTGTCCTCTCTTTTCTTTCCCCTTTTTCTTTTATTTTTTCTTTAACCTATTCAATAAAAAATGATTAAAAATCTATGGTAAATATAAAAATATAAAATAAATATTAAGATATTATTAAATAATTACATAAATTTATACTAGGAAATAATTGTTAATAAAAATAATTAGATAATACAATTAGATATATAACTATAAAACCATAAAATATAATATAAGAAATTATAAAACATACATATAATTTTATATGAATAAAATTAGATTTATTTTTATAGATATCTATATTTTAAATTATTTTTTAAATTTTAAATTTATATTTTTATATTTATTTCTAATTTTATTAAATTTTTATTAATCAAATATTACAAATAATAAAAAATTATAAAAATTTTTATATTTTTTTTTATAATTTTGTAAGATCTACTTTATATTTTTTATTTATCACTGATTTTTTTTAATTTTTTATTTAATAGAATATATTAATCTTATTCAATTAAAAAGAATGAAGGAAAAATAGGATTTTATCGTCAATTTAATGTTTAAAATTAATAAATATGATAAGAAAATATAAACTAACGCCACGCCAAAAAAATAATGCCCCGATCAAGCTTTTTTGGATCATTTTCGATGAATTGGCCAACTTAGCAGATGTGGTTTGATGATGGTCAATGTCACATACCTTTTCTGGAATGTGGCCAATATAATGGACCAAAATTGATTTATTTCTTAGGTTCTTTTGTTCAATTAATGTTTAAAAATAAAGAAAAATGATAAGAAAATTTTGAATCACGCCACGTCAGCAAAAAAGCCCGATCGGGATAATTTTGTACCTTTTTTGATGATTTTGCCAACTTCGTGTATGTGTTTTATTAGTGGACAGTATCTTGGTCCTAAATTGGAAAGTGGACAACATAATGGACCAAAAAAGCAATTTTCTCTTGTCTTGGTTCTAGTCTCTTATAGATCTCTCTCATAGCTCCAAGATCATCATAGGACCATTATCGATGTTTGGCTTGAAGGCTGCTTGGAGGAGCTACATGTTTCAATGGTCTGGGCCTTGATTTGAGAGGCGGTGGAGGCAGTGCGGTGGCGGCGTTTCGAAGGAGGGGAGGTTATTTTTGATTTTTTTTTTTTTTTTTTTTTTTTTTTTTTTTTTTTCAGCTTGTAGTCTAGTTTCTTTTATCTCTTTTCTTTCTTGTAGTTTGGTGGTGGGTCTTGTTGGTTGAAGGGAAACTCGTAGAAAAGCAGTGTTATTATCTAGCAGTTGCATGTTTATTTGGACCCGAAGTGTTTCTTCTTCGGGTTTGTTTTCATTATTTATTTTATTATTTTTCCTTTTTTCTCATTTTCCTCCGTTGCTTTGCTTTATGTTATTATATTTGTTCAATTTCCAGATGAAGGAGCTAATCCAGTGGTCAAACGAAAGTAGCTGGTGGGTGGGAGTGGCTGTTGATTGAAGGCTTTATTCACAGGTTGTGTTCAAACCTCAAACCACAACCTGCTTATTTTTTTTTTGTTTTTTTTTTCTAGTTGTAGTTGTCGATTGAAGGCTTTATTCACAGGTTGTGGTTTGAGGTTTGCTCGTATCCAATTAGGGTGGGTGTGTGGGATATGTTTGGGTTCTTCGACTATATCCACAGTCGTTTGTGGATGGAAGCCACGTCTCCCATCATCTGGAGTGATAGTTTTGGTGGTGTAAAATTGTGTTCGATTCTGTCTGGTCATCCATAGTGATTTATTCCTGATCCTTCATATCAAAGGATGATGATTTTTTCCTTTGTAAAACTCTGCTCCATAGATAGCAATACAATTTGTCTCATAAGTAGCAGTGATGTATGTCACATAAATAGCGGCCTGACCGCGCGTCGTTACGCGATAAATTTAATATTTTAAAATTTTCTCAACTTTTATCCACTTAACTAGTAGAGTGGTAAGTAAGGGGTCGATCCCATGATGAGTGTGGGATTAGTTTGTGATTATTCGTATTAAATTAAAACAATAAAAGGGGGTAGAAGACTGATCGATGGATTCTCGACCCTCTAGTTTGAGAATCCGTCTCCGCAAGAGTACGGAGTCGGTTGTAGGGCGGCGAGTTCTTCCCGAGTCGTGCCTCTCGAGGATGGATGTTATCGGCTTATCGGTGTCTTATCTGCCCTTATCGTCGATTGAAATTAAACTAATCTAAACTAGGAAAGCAGTAGTCATTGATTTGGTTTGAGTTTTTATAACTAAACTTAAATTGAAATAGAAGTTTTGAAAGCATTAAAATACGAAAAGGAAATTAAAACTTATTTAAAACGATTAATCTAAATAACACAAATTAAACCTAATTTTAAAAGAAACTTAATTCAGCTAAACTATTCAACTGAGAAAACTTATAATTTGAATTAAGGAAAAAGGAGGGAAAATCAAAGTCTTACTATTTGAAAGAGTCAACAACATTAATTTAGCAGAAATCAAAGTTTTAAGAAGGAAGATTTTATAAAAGCCTCTAAAAAGTTGAGAAATTGGTCTAAACAAGCAAGCAACTTAAAAGCATAAGTTCAAAAGCTCAAAAGCTACAAAATGAAAAGAAAGGAAATCTGAGAATCTAAACGACAACTAAACTATGATCCACACACCAAAACAAAGATTAAAGCAATATCATAAAAACAAAACAAGATAAATAGAGAAATACTACCAAATGCTTGATTCCACAAAAGCTTGAAAAGGAAAGTTTGATCGTCAACAATGGCTACATCAACTTGAGCTGCTTGCTAATAAGGATCTAACAACTAACTAAAGAAACTAACTACTTAACTAATTATCTAGAATTTTTTTATTGATCCATTACAAAGGGGAATGTTTTCCAAGGTTTGAAGGAGCTTCTCTGGTGAAGAAAAGTCCTTCTGCAAGTTGTTTTGGAATGAAAAGTCGTTAGTGGCTATATCCTTCTCGTAGGGGCAAAATCATCCAGAAGCACTGAAAAATCTGCTTTTCAGTCGATCGACTGTAAAGGAGTCCAAAACGGCCAAAGTCCCTGGAATCCAGTCGATCTTGGGGTTCCAGTCGATCGACTAGAAGGGCAGTCGATCGACTGAACTTCCAGTCGGTCGACTGGATTGCTGCACCCGGCTCGATTCCTCGTTCTCTTCACGTCCACCAGTTTATCGAACCTCATTCGCTGTGAGTCCTTGCCTGTCCATACGATCCTGAGTCGAGTGAAAATGGTACCAAATGAGCGCGGGCCCCGCTTGGACGTCCTGTGGCCAAGAAAACGAAAGAGTAAAAGAAACTACAAAAACTAATAAAAAACGTACAAAAACTAAGAAAACCTAGAACTAACATAAAACGGCCAACTCAACTCCTAAAATACCTAAAAGCAAGCGAAACACACGCAACGTGATGCAAAAACGGTAACAAAAATATGTACAAAAATATGCAAATCAACCACCCCACACTTAGAACGGTTGCTTGTCCTCAAGCAAAACTAACGTAAAATTACAAAACTACCCCCGGCGAATCCTAACTAATGCACAAAAGTTAAATCGAGACGTTGTACACTACGTTGCTTGTTAGCTTTAGCTAAAATGACGACCATGTGCGTTGTTAAGGAAAGTTTAGACCGACTCCCGAAACCTAAAAGAACTTAAATAATCCACCAAGTCGGTCTCCCCGTTCCTTGCCCCGGCTAAGGTCTATCCACGCTCGAACCGTTAATCGGCTCCCTACTAGCCAAAATCATCTACGCCTCTCTTTAACAAAAATATACTAAAACTCAGGAAAAAAATGAAAAACGTGTTACTCAACAACATCAAGGATTTATAACATATCCTTGTTTATTCGTCTCTTACTTTTTTTTTCTCCTTTTTTTTAGAGACGTAAGGTAATTACAATAACAAAGCTTTCAATGACTCCGGTCATTCGTTGCTACTAGCAACTTACAATATTTTTGATCGAGTACGTGGAGCAATTGACAACTCCAATTTACAAAATACAAACCTATAGAGAGTGTTTGATGACGAGGGCTAGTAGAGGCACTAGTTCTAAATGAGCATAAGGATAACACGAAGCTAAGACCGAACGAAGATCCCAACAAGTTAAATTGCCTAAATCCACTAAATTCGATCGAAAATCTAAACTCCTTAACAAATCATCAAAACCGCGTCACTTCGCCAAGGGTCCAAGCAAGTATAACACACACGTTACTCGAATTAACACAAGCAAGCATTCGACAAAATTAAAAACCTAGGACGACCTCTAACCACCCCACACTTAAAACCTAACAATGTCCTCATTGCGTATTTAAGCTAAGAAAAGCAGTAAAAAGGTGTAGGGAAAAGAAAATGCCCCTATATCCGAGCTTATGTCCACGCGGTTGTGCAAAAATCATCGCCAGGAGCCGAGGCAAATAACAAGCTATCTACATGGTATGGTAAGGCTGGAAAGATTTGCACAAAAACAAACTATTTACAAAAAAGAAAATATTTTTGATTTTTTTGAATTTTCTTATTTGTTTGGATTTTATTTTTCAAATTTGTTTTATATTTTGAGAATATATTCAAATGAAATGAAATTAAACTATATACAAAAATGAAAGCATTAAAAGGATTTTTTTTTAGAGTCGAGATGAGGAATAAAAGAACATAATCAAAAGATAAACAAAATAACAAAAAAAAAATAATAAACAAATAAAATAAACAAAGGAGAATATAAGAGTTTTAACGACGTCTCCTGTGTCGGGCACGGAGGTTCGCGTCCTCGTCTTCCTCCTCCTCGTCCTCGTCGTCGTTTTCGCCGTCATTTTCCTCGAACCGACGCATCCGACTCTCGACCAAAAGGATCCGGCTATGGAGGCCACGGAAAGCTCGGTCATTTCTTGCCTGCCCCTCGTCGAGCCGGTCGAAACGGGTATTGATCTGGTCAAAACGGGAAAACACAGCCTGTTGGAAATCGTTCCAACCCATTTCGTGACCCGAGCCGGTGCTCGGGCCTCCGTACTGTGGGATTGCCGCTTGGCTCGTGCTCGCTCCAAAATGCACGCCTGAACCGGTGTTCGGGATGTCACCGGCCTCGCCCTGTTCATTGCCCCGGTGGCGTTGGCATCCAGGTTTTGGGTTCGCCGGGATTTTCGGCGTTTTGAACACCAACTCCAAAAGATCGACCCTTTCCATATTGGCCGCCTCGGCCTCGAACCCGAAGTAACGGGCAAGAACAGTGATCATCAGCCCCATGCCGACTCGGGCAACACTTCCTCCCCTCATCTTCCAAATCCCTCGAATCTATCCACGGATAAACGGGAAAAACGGGACCTGATGTCCATTGCATAGGCACCAAAGCACGTATAGCTCGTGATGGGTGAGGTTGGTGCTCTCYTGCTTTCCCATCAGGACGTGGGKAAAGAATTTGTAGGCCCCAAGCAATGCCAAGTCGACGATTTCCGAAGCTGAGTATCGATCTCTGATACCACGTCCGCCCCAAATACTTCCCCAAAATTCCTCCGGACAAAAACCGTTCAACCGCGTGGAAGTAAACTGTTGGAAATTAAGCCCGAGCACCTCTTAGAGCACCCCTTGATCGATCTGGTGCTCAATTCCCCCAAAACGGACATTAAAACCCCTGTCATTGGTCTCCTGGTATGTGGTGAAAAACTCGAGCACTAGCTCCCGATAAGCCGGTGCCTGGAAAGACGCGAACATTCGGTCGTTCATTGCGACGATGAAATGAATCAATCGTGTGCCGAACCCGTCAAAGTCCCCGTTCGCCACCCACTCATCCAAACGCTCGATATTGACGAAGCGCGGGGTAGCGAAATATCGCAGATATAGATTTTGAAAAAGATCCCCCTCGTATGTGGAGTAGATGGGGAAGGGGGCACCGTAAACTCCGGCGATATTGGGGTTTTAGGGCTCGTTGAAAATGTCATCATCGGAGTGGACGTCCATGGTAAAAGGTGGAAATAGGAACGAAAGTAGATGGATTTTGTATTTGAGGGTTCCAAGAATCGAAAGGAACGAGTAAGAATGGAAAAACGGAAAAAATTCAAACCAAACGTTCACTGGGGCATTTCGTCGAACACTTGGTGGGCAAGATCTTTGAATATGGAAATATATGAAATTGGCTCCAAAATCCTACCCAAAAACGCAACCAACAATAACAAACTTCCCCAAGAGATTGTTTAAGCGAATTACCTCGAAGAATTGGTTCGAAAATGGAACGAAAAACCGAGCTATTCCCAAGGAGGTTTTGA
>BMAC01000353.1:819969-845709 GCA_014905375.1 Phtheirospermum japonicum | reverse complement strand
AATTATGTACCTAAAATCACAAGCCCGCCCAAATTATATATTAAAATATATTATAATATTCTAAAGATTAGTTAACAAAATGAGTTTTTATTAAGTTGTTTACTAAGACTACTAGATTAATGAGGTTGTGTTTATAATCGAATCAAATAGTGTATTTGGTAATTTGCTAAGATTAAATGTTAAATAGATAAATGAGATCAAAGATTAGATTCAGTAATATTAACAAAAACTAATACCCGAACGATCGATCAGGCTATCTGATTGAAGAAAAATAGATTTTCTTATATGTTAGATATAATAAGTTTAAATAAAGTTTATTAAAAAATGCCCCAAGGCTAGCCTGACCTTCCCTAGGGCCATTTATAATCGGGCTAAAAGCTCTTTTGTTATAGGGGCCTATAAAAATATAGGAAATGAATACGGTGCTTTCACGGTACCATGCCTCCCACCTCCACGTGCATTTACATCCATTCATCTTTTAATATTTATAACTTTAAATTGATCTAACGGTTCATAATAGGTGAGGAAATGTGAGGAATGGTACCTTCACGGCACCGTAAAACTTCCCATATAGGGTGGTGTTAGGGTCAACCGTCAGGACTTAAACCCTTGTTGCATCTATGTTGAGAAACTATACTGTTATTTTTATTAATTTATATTGCATCAATTGTTTTAGTAACTGCCCACTTAAATGTGTTGTTATAATCCCATTGTTTAAATCTTCATTTATTTATTAACGAAACTTTATGGGAACCACCACTATATGACTAGCGATGGTTTGTGCATTCAAAATACAAATCAGTGAAAAAGAATAAACAATACAAATATAAATATATCTTGTAAGAAGAGCATTCTCTCTCTTGCACTAGTACGAAAAACACTTTCTAGAATCAATATTCTAGAACGGTTGTAATCCTAGAATGAATTTTAAAATATGCGTTCTAAAAAATTGGAGACTTACACATTTAAAAGGTATATTTTATACCCGTTCTAGCATGTTTCATATATAGAAGGTATATTTTACACCCGTTCTAGAATAACTATTTTTCGTAACGTATATTTTAAGTACCTTCTGATATATTCAATTATTTAGAACGTATATTGTAAAATATCTTCTGGTAAATTAAACTTTCCAGAATGTATAATTATTTATACGTTCTAGATATATATAAATTTAATTAAATTATTAAATTTCGTCCACATATCCCTTATCTCCTCCAAATCCCTTCTCTCGTCGCCATCCTCCAAAAGCCCCCGAGACCACCGCCAAAACCCTCCGTCTGCGACGCCGGCCTCGACGTCGCCAGCAAGCTCCTCATCTCCGAGGTTGTCTCCTCCTCCAAATCCCCTCTCGCGTCGCCATCTCCAAAAGCCCCCGATACCACCGCCAAAAACTTTCGCCTACAGCGTCGGCCTCGACGTCGCCAGGAAGCTCCTCGTCTTCAAGGTTGTCTCCTTCAGCTTCTTCATTTTCTCCTCTCTGGTGGCGCATGGCCTCAAATCGGCCATCAATTTGCTGAATAGAAAAAATAGAAAAAAAAAAAAGGAAATGGAGAGGAAAGAATATAGAGCGATAAAAAGATATTTCCAGGGCACAAATCTCAACCCCCAAAAACCTCATCCCCGCGGGCCACTGAAGAGTTATCGACGAAGGTAATCCTAATCCTCAAGTCTCTTTAGAATTATCGACGAAGGTAAACCTAATGTCCTAGTTGTTCGTCGTGTTATTGTCTTTATTATTATTATTTTGCACCGCGTGATTTTGTTGTATTTCAAAGATTATTTATTTTGTTATTATTGGTTTTAAGTTTGGGGGAATTGTAGTTGTAGTTTTGTTGCAGCAGAGAATTAACCTTTATTTTTTTTTGTCTAAATTTACTATAGATTTGGTGTTCTTTGTGAAATTGAGTTGATTTTGGTAACTAGTTAAGAGAAATATTATTCATGCGATTCGAGTTTAGGGTTTAGGTTTCTAGTCAATTTCCAGTATTAATTACGATTTTTTGGTTAAATTTGAAGTTGAATCTTAATCATGGGGAGGGTTGTTGAGGGTCCAGAACAGATTCAAGTACTATTCAGAGAAATTGTACCCTCATTCGTTATCAGTGGATGGAAACTTTTTTATTGGCGTGCTTTTATGCTCTGCGGGTTTACCTCCATGGGTACTGCATCGTAACCTTTTTTATGGGGATGATCCTTTCGTGTCTGGTGACTTGTTTTTTTGTACTCTCGTGTTGACCCGGACCTGCTATTTTTATCAGATGCTCCTCCTACTCTGCCTATAAAGGCCTCTGATGAGTTAAGACCTTTTGTTCCCTTCCTCCCCGAGTTCAACTTTTGGTACGTACATCTATTTGTTCTCTGGACATCCGTTTATTTTGGAAATTCACGTGTATTTGTGATTGGATTTTCTCATCACATAGCCTGTACTTGAAACACATAATTTTGGACCTTATTTACTGAATTCTTGGTATTGAAAAAATCGGAATCATGCATACCGAATGTGCACGAATCATATTATTCTGTTTCTTGAATTGGTAACATGACGTAGGTCTTGAACCCTTGTTTTCGATTGGGTATTATGCACCCCTATACTCAGTTGTTATGTGACATTGAAATACTAAATGCATTGTATGGGTTTGTTCTTTTCAATAAATTACATTCTGTTATGAATGAATAGGATTATAAAGCAATAAATAGAAAATGTAAAAAAGACACAGATTTACGCGGTTCACCAAATTGGCTAGGTCCACAGGCAGAGAGAAGAACATATTTTATTAACTGATTAGGTTTACAACGAAACGAAAGATTTAAGACATATCAATACATTCATCTAAATAATTACCTCCCATAACTATGTATATTTGATGGTTGGACTTGGCTTATGAAATAACGTGTCTATTCTTATCCTATCAAATGACTCTTTTTAATAGGTACCTTACCTTTTTCTTTTTTTTACCCCGGAGTTGAAATGACATTTTATCAGGAGGCCCAAGGTTTTTTTATTCATTAATAAAGTAGTGAAGTATTTGTAGATACATGTGCTGACGTAATATGTTTTTTTATTTTGGAATTTTTTTCAGATTTGAATGTTTGTATTTCGTGTTTCCCGGGGTACGATCGGAGGCATGCATAGTCTGCTTCCAATAGTTGGTTTGAAACTGGTGTATTACATAGCTTTCTTTGTATTTATATGAAAAACATTCGATTGGCCTTTTCAAGAATTATGCAAGTAATTAGGGTGTAAATGAGCCAAATAATTCGTAAGTTATTCGCTACCCGACTCGATAAAAACTCGCTCGAACTCGTTTAAAAAGACTCGTTTAATAAACGAGCAAACTCTAGATACATGGTATTCGAATCGTTAGCTCGTAAGCGGGTTCGTTAGTGAATTATAGAGTGAGTTCGTTATTAAACTCGTATAAATTAAACTAATAATTTGGCTTTAATTATAATTTTTATACTTGTTCATATGAAAAATAAAAAAATATATATATAAACTTACTTGTTTACGTACCTTAGTAGGTGTATTATATACTTTAAAAAATATTTTATTTTATTTTTGTAATAAAGTAAAGAATAATTTAACGGGGTAATTATTTTTTACCCCCCAAACTATTGCGTTTTTCACAATTTACCATACAAATTATTATTTGTGACAAACCGCCATACGAACTATGCGCGATTTGCAATTTGCCCCCTACATCGGAATTTTTGTGGTTTTGTATTTAAAATCGGATGATGTGTCACAACTCGATTGTGCCACATCATCCGGTTTTTGATACAAAACCACAAACATTCCGGTGTAAGGGGCAAACTGCAAATCGCGTATAGTTCGTATGACGATTTGTCACACAAATAATAGTTTGTATGGTAAACTGTGAAAATGACCATAGTTTGGGGGGCAAAAGTTTTTTTCCCTAATTTAATTAATAATTAATATCTTTTGAGCTCGTTTAGACTCAATTAAACTCGAAAAATCTCGCGAACCATCGATATGTTCGTTAAAAAAAGAACTCGAGTTCGAGCTCGATAATAAACAAGCAAGCTTAAACTCTACACCTCGACTCGACTCGACTCGTTTACAAATCATACACAAGAAAACAGAGTTGCGTTAAGTCTCCCCTTTTTCTTTATACGTATAAACTTTCTTCACTCTTTTTTCTTCCACATTCTCCGATAACAAAATAACTGAAAAATATCTCAGAACCCAACATCCCACGGAGATACCTTTCTCAAAATCCAAATGGGGTTTCTGATACTCTTCAAATTTGTTCTTTTATGCATCGATTTTCTTGTCTGGTATGTTTCTTTGATTTTGCTACTTTTTTTCTTTTTTTTTAAGAAAAAGATCTTTACTTTCGTTAACCGTAATATATTTGAGTATTTTCATATTATTGCGCCGATCATAGTTTTCTCTTTTTCTTGTTACTTTTGGGGTTTTAGCTCTGTAATACGTACATATTGCAGCATGTATTTTTGAATTATACTTTTCTTATATAAGTTTTTTTATAGGCCTTTTCTTGCTCTAGGCTTTCCTCTATAAGTTTCTATCTTTTTCCTGTGTGGGTTGTCTAATTTATTTTATTTGATAGAAAAGTAAAGTATTTTAGGCTCATATTCCTATTACAATGTTTAATTGAATTGGGATGGTAAAAATGTTTTTAAGTATTGACCAATCACAAATTAGTGCTTATTATAATTTAGTTTTTGCAGGTTTGCTTCCATCAGGGCAATTGAGACCAGCTCAATGTATCACATGAAGAAATTGGTCACTTATTGGACTTTTTTTCTATAATTTTCCTGTTTGAATATACTTTTGTTAAAATAATTGAGTGATAAGTCTTGGAATTGGATTTTTTAATGAAGTATTTTATTTCCTTCCTTGTTGCATTCAGGAAGAAATATGGATGTCATCAGGAAGAAATGCAACTATGAGTCACTTATGTGCTAATCTTTAGTCATTTCACAAAGTAAACACTCAAACCATGGATTTGAACCTATTAAGATAAATAAATATCTAAATTGGTGCAAATTGTTCTGAGGAACTTTACTCTCTGGCTCAGTTTCATTTGTTATTAATATATGTGACATACTTTTCCTTTTGTTTCAGTGTTTTGATTTCGACAATTATGTGGATATAAATTCAAGAAGACCCTCCTGCCGCTGCGTTGCCTACATTGTAATCATCATGTTTGCTTCATTGATATTCGCATTGACCAAAAGATGGTTAAGGCAAGTAACTCGTCTATTTTCACATTGTATTCTTATTACATACACACTCGAATTTGAAATTTGTAATTCCACTTATGAACTAGTATCTTAAAGTTTATTATATGTAAAATTATCGTAAAAGAACTACTTTTTTTATGACAGGGTCAATTTTATTAATGTTAAATGTAAATCAGAGTTATAACTGGTGCACAAGACGATGTGCAGATTCGGAGGGAGTTTATTATGATAATATTAATATATTATTGTCCAATTGATTGTGTTTGATTTTTTTTCAGATTTTGAAAGAGACGAGGCCCAATGTCATTGATGTACTAATCTCCTCAGATGGTTCATGGATTGATGTTACGGATAGTGACGATACCATACATAAACCGGACGATACAACCTCAAATACTGTACGGGGCGAGTCTCCACAACCTGCAGATGTATCTGACCTTACAGAGACCGATGATGCAATGAATGACATCCTCACCAGTTCATATACCATAGACAGAAAAAATCACCCAAACCCCCAAAATCTCACGACTCAAAGCAACGGTCAAGTTGATTACTGGTCTGCTATGTTCCTTTCGACTTTTGGGATGGTGGCACCAAACGTTAGACCAAACACGTCGCAGGTAGATGGTTCAGTTTTAACCTCTCCAGTTAGAGATGGTGCTCTTGATACAATCCCTGTACCATAAAATACGATGCAATTGTAGCAGTATCAGTTTGTGAATTCACATGTCATTAATGAATATGGAAGGTTCCCATCGCTGCCGAGGAATGTGACCCGAACGCCGACTGCAGTCAGGCATCGACGTCTCACCTCCAGCGAAGCTATACAAATAGTGCAAATGTTGTTGCCCCGAATAGTCGTTCAGCTGCTTTGCAAGTCTCACATGCTGCCGCACCGATATTCTCATCATCATCACGTGTGCATCCACGTCCGAGCTCACCGATTCCTTCATCCCCAATGCCCCAGCATTCCACTACACAGGTAAGGCAAAGACTTGTATTATATTCTGTCAGATGGAGCCCAAATATTTGTTTTTCATAATTTATTTAGTTTTTTTTTCCTTCCAGTTTTTGAGTTTTTTTTTTTTAATTCCGATCTGAGATTTTGAGTAATTTGATTGTTCTGCTTATCTATTGGTCATCTCTAAAACTCCGTTTTTCCGCCTCTCTTTGCAAGCTGATTTTTATTTGAGTAAATTATTTATTTTCTAAACAAAGGTTTATTCTGCCATGAGTTTCGAATCCGTCTGACGATATATTATCTTACTATAGGTCTGAATATGTCTGGAAAGCAAATAATCCGAAATCACGACATTAAAAACAATGTCATTGATCCGCAGCTCATTACCTATTCTCTTCACGGTTCGAAGCGCTCAAACGAAGCGTCAAATCTGAGCATTGTTCCATATGAAAATAAAGTGAAGGATACTCTGAAGTTGTATCAGGATCTATACAACCAACTTTCAAACAAACAGAAAAGAGAACCGAAATGAGAAGGCCCATGCACAACACGATTCGACATGGAGGCAGTTAATCGTTTAAAGAAGGAAGGGAAATTAATATCTCTGACGAATCATTTCGGACACATCCCAGGCATCTCGGAAATAAATTCCATTTTCAGGCCGAACTTGCCGTTATTGGACTACAGCGTCAGTACGTGTCCGATATCGATGCTAACATCGTAAAAATCCTTCATATTCATAGGCTTTCAGCTGATCATGGCTTTGTTTTGCAGTATTATTATATCTCGTTAATGCATACGTACGACGTTAATTATACTGTGGAGTGAAAAGATCTACACTGCCTTGATATGGTGCCGGGTTTTGGCTTTCTTAGCTGTAAGTAGTTTTCCTAATGTCTACAATTCATAATCTCACGTTAAATTATCGGAGATGAAATTAGCTTTCAGGGTTTTTATTTCTTGATAGAAAGCGTGCATATAAGTATATCGATTATTATTGTTTATTTTTATTTTTTTGGGTGAGGTGGTGGTAGGACCGAACCATCAATTGATTCTCATTTACTGAATACCCCATGAAAATGTATAAGAAAATGCCTTTCAATTTATTTATGTTCAATTTACTTATTTTTCTGTAACTTGAATGAATTAATGATTTTTTTGGTTAATTTTGCCTTATTGTTTATGTATTGATTATGGAGCTATAATAATTTAGGTCAAACCAGATAAAAAAAAATGGTATTGTAACCTGTTCTGAATAACCAGTTTTCTAGAAGGTATAATTGAAATACGTTCTAAAAAATAACTTTCTAGAAGGTAATAAAAATCCGTTCTAGAGGTCTTGATTCTAAAAAATATAATTCCAATATCCGTTCTAAAATAATGACCTTCTAGAACGTATATTCTAATATCTGTTCTAAAATATGACATTCTAGAAGTTCTATTTTAATGACTTTCTAGAACATATAATTCTAATATTTGTTCTAAAATATGACATTCTATAACATATATTCTAATATCCGTTCTAAAATAGTGACATTCTAGAACGTATATTATAATATCAGTTCTATATTAACGACTTTCAAAACGTATAATTCTAATATCCGTTCTAAAATATGACCTTCTAGAACGTATATTCTAATATCCGTTCTAAAATATGGACTGATGGGGCAATAGATAGGTCAGACCTGATTTGGGGTAGACCTGATCTGAAGTAACGGGAATAAAAAGAGATACAATGAGACCAGCTCGGTCTGAAGAAAGGTCTGATTAGGCCCTTTAGAGAAAGCTGATTTCAAAAAAGGATGGTTGCAGCTCGGGATTTCTCCTGATTCCTATAGACAGAACTGAGATGATGTAAGAAAGAAGGAAGAGAAAAAGCTGGAGTAAGGAAGACCTGTTTCCTTGACTCTTAGTAAGGAGACAAGTGGGACCACTTGTTAGAATTGGTTGCGCAACGGCCCTTGATTCGCGGCCCTTGCTTTCGAGATCCCGGAAGGGGTCCCCACGGGGAAAAACTATAAATATCTCAGCCCCAAGGCTGAGAGAGGTATGTCATTCTTTGTGCATTCCTTCTTTGCTTACTAAGAGAAACCTCATACGCTTATTGACTTAAGCATCAGAGAGGTTTCCACCAGAAAACCACCGGTGGTCCTTTCTAACGTGTTTCTGTGTGCAGATCAGAAGGGTGTTCAAGGTTCCAGGCGTTGTTATTAACGTTGGTCATATTTTGGGTCGAAACAATTGGCGTCGTTTGTGGGAAAGCGATCAAGCTAAGACGTGAGGGTTTTTCTATGGGTTCAGACGGTTTACGACGAAACTTGGTGGGATAGCTCGGCGGAACTCCCAGCTCCACCGCGCCATGGGGTATGCCACGGTCAGTAGAAACGTCCACGGCGAGGCCCGAGGGAGCAGAGCCATCAGTGGCAGTGGGATCAGGCACCGTGCCGCCCCCCTCCGGCGGATCAACGCCTGCCGCTGGTGGGTTGTTCAATGACCTCCTCCCCAGGCAGCTGTCTGAGCTCATCGGCAAGGCCGTGGAGACAGCTGTGGAGAAGAAGTTCGCAGAGATGTCAACGCCGCCGACCGGCGCGCGGCCAGATCGGACAGTTCCGCCGATGGAAAGTGAGCCACTGCGCGGCCAGCGCATGGATCGGACCCCTCTTCAGGACAGAGAAGAGCATTTCTCTTCTTCGGATAGCGAGACATCAAGCCAGGTTAATCCAGGTCTTGCTGAGCAGATGCAGAGCCTGCAGATGGAGGTGCGGGAGTTCAAGAAGAAGATAACGGGCACAGGCACAGTGCCAGCGCGGCGAGGCACTCTGTTTACGGAGGAGGTCATGCACGATGATGTACCGGCTTCATTAGCTCTCTAGGCTTTGAGTACAGTGGGACCACAAATCTGTGGGACCACCTCAGCCGCTTTGAGATAGCAGCGACGGTGCATAAATTCTCCAATTTCGTCATATGCCGGGTCTTCTCGATGACTTTCACCAAGTCGGCACAGCTCTGGTTTAGCCAGTTGCCGCCTCGCTCTATTATCAATTTTGATGAGTTCAGCTCGGCCTTCCTGCACCAGTTCACAAGCTGCAGGAAGTACCAGAAAATGCCACTGGAGCTGTTCAGCCTTAAGCAGAAGGAGAATGAGAGTCTGCAAGCTTATATCAACAGATTTACAATGGCGAAGCTAGAGGTGCCCTCTGCGTCCGAAGAGCTGCTGGTGAATGCTCTAGCGCAAGGCCTTCGGAGGAGTGAGTTTTTCTAATCGCTAGTTGTAAAGTCAGCTCTGAAGTTCGGAGAGCTCTTGGAGAGAGCTCAGAAGTATATTCACTTGGAAGAGGCCTTGAAGATCAAGGACAAAGGAGAAAAGAAAAGAGAAAAGTATGACCGAGAAGACAGGGCTGCGGTAAAGAAGCCCAGGACAGACCTGTCAGGGGGGAGACCTCGTTTTGATAGATACACCCCCTGGCAACGCCACAGGGTGAAACTCTACAAGCGATAGAGAGACACCCAGAGCTGAAATGGCCTAAGACTTACTCGCAGAAGCCCAGGAAGGAAAGGTCTGACCGATTCTGCACCTTCCATAACGAATATGGACATGATACCGACCAATGCACTCATTTGAAAGACGAACTGGAGAGAATGATTCAGGCAGGGCACCTGAAGGAATATGTTCGCATGCGGAAGGAGGAAATCAAATCTGGTCGTAGTGGTTATGACCGGTCTCAACAGAGTAAGCGAGATCAGGATAGGGGTCGTACTGATGGAAGACGGACCGATCAGTCCCAGGTCATTTATGGAGAAATCCAGATGATTACTAGTGGAGAGCTGGAAGAACATTCTAAGCGGACGCAGCATAGCTACGTTCGGGTTGCGAGAGATCTAGTCCGGAAATCGCGCGAAGTTGGGCAAATGATGTCTACCCCGAATATCTATTTCGGATCAGAGGATGGTGATGGCATTTTGTCCCCTCACATGGATGCTTAGTTATAACGGCTACCATCGCCAATTATAACGTAAGGCGAATTTTTGTGGATACGGGAAGTTCCGCTGATATTTTGTTCTACGATTGTTTCCAAAAGTTGAAGTTGGATGTTGAGTTGGAAGAGGTTACCACCTCTCTAGTTGGGTTTGCTGGGGGAGCCCTGAAGCCTTTGGGAGCGTTTAGGATCCTCGTGACATTGGGTGAGGACCCATACATGGTGACCAGAATGGTGCATTTTCTGGTAGTGGATGCGCCCTCTTCTTATAACGTAATGCTGGGCAGGCCGTCCTTGATCCAATTCCAGGCAGTCATATCGGTTTTCCATATGAAAATGAAATTTCCGGCGGAATATGGAACAGGAGCGGTAAGAGGTGATCAATATGCGTCACGACAGATGTATGTTGAATGTATCAAAAGGAATAGTGAGGAGGAGAGACAGAGCAAGAGGGCTCGAGTGGAGCAACAAAGACCAGACCTGGTTTGGAGAGAGGAAGGGTTGATATTGGTTGAAGTAGTCCCGGGGGATGAGAGCCGAGTCCTCCGGGTAGGAATGACTCTTAGCCCCGAGGTATTGAAAGACCTGGTCGCACTATTGAGAGACAGTGCCGATGTGTTTGCCTGGTCTCCCCAAGACCTGGTGGGGATTGACCCAGAGGTGACGGAGCATCGCCTTAACATTAGCCAAGATATGAAGCCGGTCAAGCAGAAGAAACGTAACTTTGGGCCAGAGAAGGAGGCCATTATTGAGGCCGAGGTGGAGAAGTTACTGAAAGCTAAACATATCCAGGAAATACAATTTCCTGAGTGGCTCTCAAATACTGTGCTGGTCCCAAAGACTCAAGAAGATTGGCGAATGTGCATTGATTTCCGTGATCTCAACCGCGCCTGCCCAAAGGACCACTACCCGCTCCCTAGAATTGACCAGCTGGTCGACTCCACTTCTGGTTGTGAACTCCTGAGCATGATGGACGCCTCGCAAGGCTATCATCAGATCAGGCTTGCGAAGGAGGACTGGAAGGGAGTTAGTTTCATGACCCCAAAGGGAACGTACTGTTACGTGGTCATGCCATTCGGGCTCAAAAATGCAGGAGCAACGTATCAGAGGTTGGTAGATAAAATGTTCAAGGCGCAGCTAGGGTGGAACATGGAGGTGTACGTGGATGACATGTTGGTCAAGAGTGTTAAGGCAACCTCTCATGTGGAAGATCTGAAAGAAACATTCGCCACCCTGAGGAGGTACGG
The DNA here is from genome assembly GCA_014905375.1 of Phtheirospermum japonicum. NCBI lineage: Eukaryota > Viridiplantae > Streptophyta > Magnoliopsida > Lamiales > Orobanchaceae > Phtheirospermum > Phtheirospermum japonicum. The sequence continues at coordinate 834,292 of BMAC01000353.1, read as the reverse complement.
GATGAAGCTCAATCCTAAGAAATGTGCATTCGGGGTCAGAGCTGGAAAGTTCTTAGGGTATATGGTGACAGAGAAAGGCATCGAGGCTAACCCAAAAAAGGTCAGAGCTATTATGGACATGCAGGCGCCAAGAAATGTCAAGAAATGCAGTGCTTGGCAGGCCGAATCAATGCGTTGAGCAGATTCGTCTCTCGCTCGGCTGAGAAGAGCTTGCCATTTTTTCAAGCCCTGCGAAAGAAGGCCAAATTTCAGTGGAATAGCGAGTGTGAGGATGCATTTAGGATGCTGAAAGAACATCTGACTGGCATGACCTTGCTCACAAAGCCTATTCAGGGAGAGCCCCTAATCCTATATTTATCTGTTGGACAGCAAGCAGTCAGCTCTGTCTTGCTTAGAGAGGAAGGCAAGGTGCAGAAACCAGTCTACTACTGGAGCAAAGTCTTGCATGATGCAGAGGTCAGGTATGTGGAAATAGAACGGGCAATGCTGGCTCTCGTGGGCACGGCTCGCAAACTACGCCCATACTTCCTCTCACGTGGCATAGTAGTGCGGACCAATCTGCCCTTGAAGGCCATGATGGACAGACCAGAGGCATCAGGAAGACTGGTCAAGTGGATAATCGAGCTCAGCGAGTTTGATATTATATTTGATGCCAGGACAACCATTAAGGCCCAGGCGCTGGCAGATTTCATGCAGGAAATGACCAGCTCTTCCGATGACAAGCACGAATGGACAATCTTTACGGATGGCTCTGTCGAAAATCAGGGCTGCGGAGCTGCAATTGTCCTGATAGATCCTAATGGTGTGTCTACAGAGTATGTCATACGTCTGAACTATACGTTGTCCAACAATGCTGCTGAGTATTAGGCCCTTCTAAGAGGAATCCAGATGGCGAAAGACCTGGGGGCAGAGCGGGTGCGTGCTAGGGTGGATTCCCAGCTCGTTTGCAAGAAAATCAGCGGAGAATTTCAGACAAGGGAAGAAAGCATGCAGAAATATTTGGCTAAGTTCAGGGAACTCGCCAGGGATATGAAGGGCTTGACGGTCCTCCAGATTCCTAGAGAAGAGAACGGAAGAGCTCATTATTTGGCGAAGGTAGCTAGCTCAGCTACGGATTGCCGGGAAAGGGTGATTACCCTACTGAAAGCGGACGTAGAGTTTAGGATAGAGCAGGTGTGCTCAGTGATTGAAGGGAATGACTGACGCTCTCCCATAAAAGCATATCTAGAGAAGGGAGACCTGCCAGAGGATAAGAAGGAATCAGTAAAAGTACGAACCAGGGCTACCAGGTTTTGTTTGGTCAAAGGAGAGCTGTTTCGAAGAGGGTTTGGACAACCCCTATTGCAATGCTTGAGCCGGGAAGAAGGAGCCCTGGTCCTTAAGGAAGTCCACGAAGAATGTTGTGGCAACCATATGGGCGCCAGAGCTTTATTGAGCAAGATCTTGAGAGCAGGGTACTTCTGGCCACAACTGCGAAAGGAGGCAGAAGATTTTGTGCGTACATGCGAAAAATGCCAGAAGAACTCTTCGTTGATACATAAGCCCGCAGAAGAGCTCACGACGATGAGCTCTCCTTGTCCGTTTGCCAAGTGGGGAATCGATCTGGTCGGCCCCTTTCCCATGGCTCCTGCCCAAAAGAAATTTTTGATAGTAGCAATTGATTATTTTAGCAAATGGGTGGAAGCCGAGGCCTTGGCAAAAATTACAGAGGATGCGGTCATGAAGTTCTTGTGGAAAAGTGTTGTGTGCAGATTTGGCGTCCCCAGAATTCTGGTTTCGGATAATGGCACCCTGTTCATGGGCGCCAGAATTAGGGCTTGGTGCGCAAAGATGAAAATTGACCAACACTTCACATCTGTCTACCATCCCCAGACTAACGGTCAAGTCGAGGTCAGCAATCGCATATTGGTGCATGGGATCAAGACGCGTCTGGAGAGAGCTGGAGGCAGATGGGTTGATGAGCTGAATTCAATTCTATGGGCATACAGAACTAATCCCAAGGAAAGCACAGGGGAAACGCCTTTCAGCCTAGTTTATGGTATGGATGCTGTGGTGCCTGTCGAGATTAGCATGGAGACCCATCGAGTTCAGAATTTTGTTGAAGAACAGAATGAGATATTAATTCAGGATGCTCTGGACTTGATGGAGGAGAAAAGAGACAGAGCTGCTGTCAGAATGGCACACATCAAAGGGAGAATAAAAGCAGCTTACGATAAGTCTGTGGTCAAGAAGCAGTTCCAGGTGGGAGACCTGGTCCTGAGAAGAGCTGATTTAGGAAAGGAGAAGGGAAAACTGGATGCGGCGTGGCAAGGGTCGCTCCGAGTCATCCAAATCTTAGCAGGAGGCGCTTATAAATTGGAAGAGCTGGATGGGACCGAGATCCCCCGTTTTTGGAATATTACTAATTTACGAAAATTTTATGCATAATTATAATTTCTTGATGATTATTTACCTTATTGAATAAAATTACAGGTTTATTCTCGTTCACCAGTTTGAGTATGTGTTCATAATTAAGCCAGGATTGGCTAAGGGCGGATGCCCTCGATTTTGCTTGACCTAATTGTCAGTTTAAGCCAGGATTGGCTAAGGGCGGKTGCCCWRAATTTTGCCTGACCTGAMMGTCAGTTTAAGCCAGGATTGGCTAAGGGCGGATGCCCTCGATTTTGCCTGACCTGATTGTCAGTTTAAGCCAGGATTGACTAAGGGAGGATGCCCTCGATTTTGCTTGACCTAATTGTCTGTTTAAGCCAGGATTGGCTAAGGACGGATGCCCTCGATTTTGCCTGACCTGATTGTCAGTTTAAGCCAGGATTGGCTAAGGGCGGATGCCCTCGATTTTGCCTGACCTGATTGTCAGTCTAAGCTAGGATTGGCTAAGGGCGGATGCCCTCGATTTTGCCTGACCTGATTGTCAGTTTAAGCCAGGATTGGCTAAGGGCGGATGCCCTCGATTTTGCCTAACCTGATTGTCAGTTTCAGCCAGGATTGGCTAAGGGCGGATGCCCTCAATTTTGCCTGACCTGATTGTTAGTTTAAGCCAGGATTAGCTAAGGGCGGATGCCCTCGATTCCTGACCTGATTTTCAGTTTAAGCCAGGATTGGCTAAGGGCGGATGCCCTCGATTTTGCCTGACCCGATTGTCAGTTTAAGCCAGGATTGGCTAAGGGCGGATGCCCTCGATTTCCTAACCTGATTGTCAGTTTAAACCAGGATTGGCTAAGGGCGGATGCCCTCGATTTTGCCTGACCTGATTGTCAGTATAAGCAAGGATTGGCTAAGGGCGGATGCCCTCGATTTTGCCTGACCTGATTGTCAGTATAGGCCAGGATTGGCTAAGGGCGGATGCCCCAAACTTCCTGACCTGACTGGCAAGTCAAATCAGTCCGTTAAAATATTCTAACTTGCCTGAACAGGTACGCCGAGACGACCAACGATAATGCCTGACCTGATTATCAGCCAAAAGCTTGTGAAATGCCTGCCCTGGATGATCAACCCCAAGCAAGACCTGGTTAAGATCGGAGTCTTTAGAGGGTAAGTTCAAAAACACAATCCGCAAACTTTGAACATAAGAGATCGATTAAAAAAAAATCTTTCATGTTGTCTTCGCAAATATATATTTCATTAGTTCTGGGAAACGCAAAATACAAGTTGCCTACACGTTCTACGAAGGTTGGCAATTTTGATTACAAAAATGCAGGAAATAAATACAAAAAAACACAAAAGATCATCCTTGAGTAGATCTCCGATCTGTGGCCAGAGCCCGGCGAACACGCCAAAGCTCACGCTCGGTCTCATGCAGACGATGGCGATATTTGTCAGCCCGTTCGGCAAGAGCATGAGCTTCGCCGACGGCGACAGTCAAGCGGCTCACCGACTCGGTCAAGTTAGCCTTTTCCTCTTGCAGTTGGCGGTTCAGCTGACGGAGCTCAGCCCATTCTCGTTTGTAATGACGCTTTTTCTGTCTCTTCCTCTCTAAAAGACGGTGGAAATAGTTGATTTTTTCTCGAAAGACGGCTAATTTGTCGGAGAGTTTGAAATTCTCAACAACCAGAGAGATGTTCTTCCTTTTCACGACATCGAGTTCTTGAAGAAGAGGAGAAGACTCCATTGCGGAGAGTTTGGAAAAATAAAGCATTCATACGTATATTTAAAGCATGAAAAGGTACGTGACAGAGAATAAAAAGTACCAGGGTTTCCGAAAAACCAGGAAACCCTAGAAGGCCAAAGGTTGCTACGAGATAAAATAGAAATTATCATTACTCCAAATTTCAGTACAATTTCAAGAACAGACAAAAACCAGACCAGCCACACAGGCTAAACTACAGATCTAGTTGGAAAGAAAAACATTAACAAGTTTTGAAAATCTAAGTCCCAATCTCCAGCTCGGCGTCTAGCTCGGTCGCCAACTGGTCCACCGCCCCCTCGTCTAATGCACCTGGCGAAGCTTCACCGGGCAACTCACCTAGACCTGCAAAGTTCGGGGACGGTGAAGATGCAAGAGGAGCAGACACGGCTAGAGACAGGTCTGGTTGAGACCCTTGAAGCTCGTTGGAGTTGAGAAAGGAAAGGACGCATTCTGCAAATTCTAGTGCCTCAGCAGTATGAAGACGATCTAACTCTGGAGCATATGCGAAGGAAGTGGGCTCAGTCGGGTTCTTCAAGGGTAGACTCCGGTCAAAGGGAACCCTAGGGTTTTCTACGGCCCATTTGTCTGCTCATCAAGGCCAAGATGATAGTACGTCACTGCCTCGGGAAAAAGGAGAGCGAAAAGCTCCTTGGAGCCGAGGAAGGCCTCCCGGGTTTTTTGCCTTGCTGCCTGAACCAGCCTTAAACCCTCCTCCGAGTTTAAGAACTCGGTCTTCCATTCCTCTCTTGCCTTGGCCAAAGCTTCGTCTGCCAGGCTCCTGGACTCTGCCAGAGCTTCATCCCTTGCCTCCGACCGGGCCATCTCTATCATTTTATCTCGAGCTCTCTTCACCCCCTTCAGCTCCTCCTCAAGCTCTGCCAGCTTCGCTTTTTGTTTCTTCACCTCCACGCCCCTGTCTTTGGCCAGAGTCTTGAAATGCTCTTTCTTCACAACCAGCTCCTTGTTTTCCTTGATCACATCAAATTGGATCATGGACCTGGTTGCGTGAGTAGCCAAGAGGGACTTTTTGGCTTGAGCCTAATTACCAAACAAAGAGTTAAAACCGAGACAAGGACGAAATAAACACAAAAAGAAGAAACACTTACCCGGGCTTCATCCTGACACCAAGATTCCAGGAGCTCCCGGTCATTCATCTTTTCCAGCATGGCCAGGTCTGCTGGCAGTGATTGTCTGCGCATATATTGGAGGGCTACCTCCCCTAAACAGTTCATGATGGAGTTGATGGGAGGAGGCCCACTGCGAGTAATAGGGGGTGTGGCGGGGACAACCGCACTACTCCGGGTGATGCGGGGTCGTTTGGCAAGAGGAATCACATCCTCCTCGGACCCAAAAGAGGGACCTCTTGTTATGGTAGGAGGTGGTCTAGCAGGGCTGGAGCTCGGAATAGGCGTAGGCTGGGGGCCTCGCTCCTGGGGGGTGGAGGATGAGCCTGCTCCAGGGGTAGCTCGCTCTGGGTAGGCTTCTCCCCCTTTCTTCGCCGCCGCCTCGAACATCATTCACATCATCTTTTCTGAAAATAAGAAAGAAGTAGAAAGATGATACATGAAAACTCCAAACGTAACTGGACAAAACTAAGGTAACAGAAAGTTTTACTAATCTCTGAGGGTAAAGGGCTTGTCTCCACCTCTTTTTCGTTAAAAAGGTCCAAGACAGAAGGTTGGAGGAGCTCAGAAACGTTAACGGGGTTCTCATTAAGGGTAGATATTACCTTTTGGATATAGTAAGGTCTATCTGTTTAGGAAAGGGGTGGATAAGAAGGCATTTTCTCGATGGGTTTAGGGTCGAAACCCAATCCCTGTTGCAACAGGTGAAGAAAGATTTATTTCTCCAATCTTTGTTGGAGGTGGGCAGCTTCAAAAGAAAATGGACCCTAGGTCTGGCCGTGAGGTATAAACAGCTCGGGAAAGAGCTCTTTGCTTGGAAGAGCTGAAAGAAAGTACGAGCTGTGGGGGCCAGACCTGGGCCAGACCTGCATAACGCATGGCCAGATTATAACAGACCAATATCCTGAAAGAATTGGGTGTAAATTGGAAAACGGGGATCCGGTATATGTTAGTTATCTCTAGAATTTGAGGACTTACGGGTAAACGCAGGCCCGCTTGAAATTGATCAATAAAAAAGGTTAACCAGTCGGCCGACGCCTGGCAAGCCAGAACGTCCGCTGGAGGGCAGTGAAGGTCATAGGGATCGGAGATTTTGTACTTATAACGGATGTCCCCCACTGTCCGTTCACTAAGAATGGAAGGGATTTTGGGGTGGTCAGGTACCGCCGGAGGAGGAAGAAATGGCCATCGCAGTCGCGGAGGAAGACGAAGGGGACAAGGAGGTTGTCTCCGCCGCCGGGGAGGCAGAGGTAGAAGAGGAAGAAATTTCCGCAGCCACCGGAGAGGCAGACGGCGAGGAAGAAATTGCCGTTGCCTCCGGCATGATGGATGGCAGGGGAGAAGAAACCTCCCCGCCGGAGAGAGGGTGTAGGAAGGAACCCTAGAATGATGTGACACCATTACTGGAAAATTAAAAAGAGTAAGGGCTAAAAGAGTACCTGATTTACAGGAGTTTGCCGGAGAAGGTAAACCGGAGAGGATTTTAAGTCGAGGAGTCCACCAGAAAAATCAGAGAAAAACAGAGAAAAACCCCGACGAGTTTTTGAGAAAATAAAAATATGGAAGTGAGAGAAAACAGGAGGCCAGCGGGAATAAAAGAGAGAGTAGGTAAATTCAAAAAATGGAAATCGATAAAGGCAGGATTTGATGAGATCCTCACATTTAATGTGGGCAGAGGAACAGTACCCTAAGCGGTGAGCTGGAGCGTCAAGCGTCCTAGAGTAGGGCTAACGTGGCAGTACTTGGAAAGGCGTGAAGGTATGGTAATTGCTTCCGGAACTGAACCGACACCACTAATGCCAATAATAAGGCCTGGTTGTCAGGCGGATTTCTAGGGATCCGTGCAAGTACGAGAAGTAATAAACATGTGGGGCCTCATCTATTTCGAAGACCCCTGGGAAATGACAGTTCTACCCCAACACTTGCGGGGGGAGGAGTTGATGGGTCAATAGATAGGTCAGACCTGATTTGGGGTAGACCTGATCTAAAGTAACGGGAATAAAAAGAGATATAATGAGACCAACTCGGTCTGAAGAAAGGTCTGATTAGGCCCTTTAGAGAAAGCTGATTTCAAAAAAGGATGGTTGCAGCTCGGGATTTCTCCTGATTCCTATAGACAGAACTGAGATGATGTAAAAAAGATGGAAGAGAAAGAGCTGGAGTAAGGAAGACCTGTTTCCCTGACTCTCAGTAAGGAGACAAGTGGGACCACTTGTCAGAATTGGTTGCGCAACGGCCCTTGATTCGCGGCCCTTGCTTTCGAGATCCCGGAAGGGGTCCCCACGGGGAAAAACTATAAATATCTCAGCCCCAAGGCTGAGAGAGGTATGTCATTCTTTGTGCAATCCTTCTTTGCTTGCTAAGAGAAACCTCATACGCTTACTGACTTAAGCATCGGAGAGGTTTCCACCGAAAAACCACCGGTGGTCCTTTCTAACGTGTTTCTGTGTGCAGATCAGAAGAGTGTTCAAGGTTTCAGGCGTTGTTATTAACGTTGGTCATATTTTGGGTCGAAACATGGACCTTCTAGAACATATATTCTAATATCCGTTCTAGATATGGACATCTAGAATGGTTAAACAAAAAAACCATTCTAGAAAGTATTATCGAGAACGGGGCAGACCCAATATACGACTTTTTAGAACGGTATAAAACTTCTTAGAACGGGTAAATAACCGTTCTTGAAAGTCTGACATTCTAGAGCGACTCTATCTAGAATGCAGCAGAATCCGTTCTAGAGTGCCTGTTTTATTCGTTCTAGAATATCTCTACTTCACTAGTGTTGAGCCGAAATCATCAAGAGGTTGCTCGGATTCTGGAGTGTGGAGGATACCGACGACTCTAGTATCACCGAATAGATATACGATTAACTTACGTTATAAAGGTTAGTCCTTTTTACGACCATTAATATTAGTATTAGAGCTTGAAACTCCTCTACGGTACACTCAACATCATTTTTATGTATATGTTACATAATATTGACCCCCTTTTTATATGGTATATGTACTTAATACATCTTTCATTTTTTCCCTCTTAAAGGAAGATTCAAAAGTGATTAAGGACTCATAATTGAGATGCTTAATTGGTTAGTCTTAATTAATGGCACTCGTGGTTTTTTGTAATCATGAGCAATTAAAAAACGTTTAATTAATTAATTTCTTTTCTTCTGCTTAATTGCGCATACTATTCAATTGTGATATAAAGCAATAAAGCCAAGAAATGGCAACGCCCCTCTCGAAACTCTAGACCAAAAGGTGGGAATAGTAAACAAAACAAGGGTAACGGCCAAATAGAGAAGAAAATGGCACGTGTGAAGTGCTATAATTGTGGAAAGATCATTTCGGTCGAGATTATTTTGAGCCGAAGAAAGTACTTTTTTCACTAGCTCTCTTGAGGATTTCCATCACTTTCCTATAGGCACTCAAACTTTATGTTAGGGACTGAGCGAGGAAGATTTCCTCGGAGTTGGGACTTATCAACTCAAACTCCGTCGTGAGAACACATTTCTCCTGCATGATACTCTTTATGCACCTAGGATGCAATGTTGTTTACTTTCCTTAGTTTCTTTTATAAATCTTGAATTCACTTTTAATTTAATTCTAGTAGTTTGGTGATAGGCGAGAAATTGTGCTTTATTTAATGATTTAATTCTTATATTTTTATGTGCTTAATATTCTTATATATATTTATTTCTCGCATATTTATTATTATGAGTAGTCGAGAACTAATTGTGTATTTTTCTCTTATTTTGCAGTAATTAGGTGCTAAATTGGTGAATTAAAGATTTAAGGATGATGCGTAAGAGTTGCACGGGGAAACGAGAGACAAAACGAGTAAATTGGCAAACAAATGACGATCCTGGGCTATCTAGAAGGGTTATCGTGGGATCAACCATTATAGAAAGCAGGGAACCGCTGGTAGCACCGCTAGTCAGGAAACCTTCTCTGTCGCGTCGATGCTGCTCATGGTCGACCGACCCGCGCACGCCTGCCCTCGACGTTGTCGACGCTTGCTGCCGGGTGATGCGGACACTGGGTACCATGCTGACACTGGTATACCCAGTGCGATTGCGTCGAGCCCAGAAACCGTTATACAAAGTGCAGGAAACAGTTATGGAAAGTGCTTAACCGACATCGAATGGGCGAAAAACCTATTTTTACAAGGAAACTTATTTTCCAAGACATCTACACCAATAAATACCCCCATAACACTTCAAAAACGTGAACAACACAATCCTAGGGTTCCAAGGCTTGAAGAGGAGATCCCAAACCACCCAATAAACAAGAGCTTGAAGATCCAAGATCAAAAACTCAAGATCTAAGCTTTCTTATCTCTTCTCTATCTTAGAACTATGTTTTTATTTCTTTATTTTCCTGTTATTCTATGAACTCCATTAGTGAGTGATTGTTTTATCTAGTTGTAGGGATGTTGAAACACTTGTGAAACTATGTTTTAATTAATTTATGCAAAATTGTCTTTCGTTCTTCATATGCGATTGCTTGTGTTATCTTGTTCACTTTTCATGATAAATTCATGACAAGATTGCTTGATTCTTAATTTGGCTTTATCACTTAGATTAGGGATTGGTTATCTATTGCTAGAAATAGGATTTCTTCCCGTGTAATTGTCGTAATTTCTATTTCGTTGGTAGCAACTAATGATTATGCATCGTTAGGGATAACACAACATAAGTTAAATAAACCGAGCTTATGTGTTTATTGCTTAGATTAGCCTATTTGCTTGGGTATTAATGCTGTTGTTGGATTAAATCTAGAGAGCTTATTTTAGGTTGTTCAATAATTAGAATCAATTAAAGAGCTTATTTTAATTGAGTAAATAGTAATGGTAAATTCGAGTAGTAGAGCTTATTGTTACTTAGGGTTTTTAGTCGCATAAGATGAATGAATTATGATATTGTGGTTGGTTGGATGAGTGGAACAAGGGTGGAAACTGAACTAGAACTAGAGTTTCACTATTATTGAATTTTCCGTCAATTATTTTCTTGCTTAATTACTTGTTTATTTGTTTTGTTAGTAAATTTTCTTAGATTATTTTAAATTTTCAAACCCCATATTTTTAGTGTAATAAAATACGAACTGTCACAATATAAACCACACTTCTCGTGGGATTGACCTTTACTTATCGCTACTACTAGTTGGTAGATAAAAGTTGAGAAAAAATAAACATTTAATTTGACGCTTAACGACGAACGGTCATTTAAACATCATGTACCGTGCCAATTTGTTTGGGCGTGGTATTTTAAAAAATGGTTTCTTCATACTTGACTTGGATGATAGTTATAGTCTCTCATCACATGTTTTTTCTTCATTTTACGATATTTATTATTAATCTGTTAAATAGCATGCTCAAATTGGTCATATTGGTCAATATAGAATGGATAGATTAGCTAAAGAGAGTCTTTTAGGACAACTTGCTCAGGTTAAATTGCCCAAATGGGAACCTTATCTGGCTAGTAAAGCCAATAAGAAATCTTTTAGTAAGGCTTCAAGAGCTTCAAATCCCATAGAATTCCTGCACACGTAAAAGCTCGTCACAGGGCTGTAATTTTCTTTACCTTAATATATGATTATTCACGTTGTGGTAACGTGTACCTATTATCTCATGACATGAAGCGCATGATACATTCAATTGTTGTTTGGACGAAGTAAAGAATCAAAAGGAACAAAGAGTCTAAACTATTTGCACTCATCATGGACGTAAATACCTCTCTGTTATGTTCAAATATTTCTATGAGACTAAAGGTATATTAACGTAACTTACTCCAAAATAAAATGGAGTTATGGAGAGAAGGAATAAAACATTACTTGACATGATTAGGTTTATGGTGGCACAAACCAGTCTCCTTATTAAGTTTTGGGGAGATGCATTACTAACGACAACATACGTCTTTAATCGTGTACCATGTAAGAGTTTGCCACTCACTCCATATAAGTTATGGAATGGCAAAGTGCCCATTTTGGACCACCTAGGTGTGTCGGGCTATGTGCATAACCATATTCACAAATATTGAAAACTTGGTCCAAGAGCAACCATGATGGTATTCATTAGGTACCCTGAACTTTCGCAAGGGTATGTTATATTTGGGGCCAAAATGCAAAATTAGTTTACTAACTTTGGGCAGTTGGGGATTTTAGTCCACTAATTTAAAAGAAATCGCACATTTAGTCCATTTCTGACCTGAAATTTGAATTTTGGCCGAAAATTGGATTTTGACCCAATTTTTGGGGATTTTGACCGGCCAACATGGGACGGGTGGCGATTTTAGTCCACTAATTTAAAAGAAATCGCACATTTAGTCCATTTCTGACTTGAAATTTGAATTTTGCCCGAAAATTAAAATTTGACCCGATTTTTGGGGATTTTGACCGGCCAACATGCCACATATGTGCTGACTTAATTTTCATTTTAATTATAAAAATTAATAATACCACGTGGGTATTTATTAAAACAAAAATAATAAAATAAAGTAAAAAAAAACGAAGAAGACTTGGGAGACATCATCTCTATACTTTTTAAGCTAAAGTTGGCATTTCAATTTTGAACCACACGCACACGAACCCAGAGATAAACCTCCTAATCATTCGAATTCAGAAAAACAAATTAAAAAAAAAAAGGTATGAACGCAATCAAATCTCACGTCGGAAGCTATCAGTTAATATCCGTCGTCAAACCTCACATTTTTGCSAATAAGAATCGGATTAGCATCTCAGCCGGCCGAAGAAGAAATCTCGCGGTAAAATCCGGCAGCGACGACGGTGAGAAAAAAATCGAACCGCAAAGTTTCTTATCCCTAGAAGAAGTCGGTTAAGTTGAGATTTCCGGCCTGAGCACTCACGAGCGGATTCTTCATTTTTTTTTTACTTTATTTTATTATTTTTGTTTTAATAAATACCCACGTGGTATTATTAATTTTTATAATTAAAATGAAAATTAAGTCAGCACATATGTGGCATGTTGGCCGGTCAAAATCCTCAAAAATCGGGTCAAAATTCAATTTTCGGGCAAAATTCGAATTTCAGGTCAAAAATGGACTAAATGTGCGATTTCTTTTAAATTAGTGGACGCAAATCGCCACCCGTGTATTTGGTGGACTAAAATCCCCAACTGCCCACAGTTAGTGGACTAATTCTGCATTTTGGCCGATATTTGGTGAACATCTAGATGGTAGCATGACATATTTTAATTCGCAAAATGTCAATTTTCATGAGGATGGATTCCCATGTATTGGTGTAATCAAGAAAGATCTTCAGTTGTATGAGTTACAACAAGATATACACATATATTTTGGTGAAGAGGGGGATGCGTTACCTCAACAAGTCACCAAAGATAGTAAGACTTTTCCAAACAAAAAGGAAAATAATGATTAATCTTATAACCAGAGGAGAAAATTTTCCCATTAATGAAACCCACCTAAGAATGAGAACAATCTTCAGTTTTTGGGTGTAAAGCATTAGATTAACACTCAAGATCCTAACTCCATGTTTCCGAAAGATAGTGGGAGAAGTTTCCAGGTCTTACTCTATAAAGGAGTGAGCGTTATGATCCCACGTTGATATTTTAAAATTGAGGAGATATTCCTTTACACGCCTTTAGACCTAGAAGAACCTGCCTCTTACGAAGAGGCTATGAATTCTCCATCTTACCAAGAATGGATAAATACAATGAAGGATGAGATGGAAACAATGGTAAGAAATAAGGTTTGGTAACTGGTTGATCTTCCACCTCAGCGTTGATCAACTGGATGTAAGTGGGTATTCAAGATCAAGCATGGGGTGGATCGATCATTAGAAAAGCTCAAAGCCCATTTAATATTGAAGTTTCACCCAAACTAAGGCATATACTATGAGAGACTTTTTCTCTTATGGGGAGAGTTACCTCTGTTCATCTTCTTCTAGTCCTCTTTGTCCATTTGGACTTAGAGTGATTTCAAATGGACGTAGAAATAGCTTTTAATGGTTTGCTTGGAGAATAGGTATATATGGATCATCCTATTGGATTCATCTCAAAAGGTAAAGACCACAAAGCTTGTCTTCTTAAGAGTTCCATATATGGTCTCAAGCAATCTTCAGATGATGGTACCTCAGATTCTAGGAAACAATTTGTACATTTGGCTTGACCATGGCAGACGTGGACCATTGTGTGTATGTAAAGAAAACTAATGAAGGTGCATTGACAACATACTATTAACCAGAAACAATATAGGAATGATCAACACCATTAAGTTATGTCTTTCAAATGAAGAACATAGGTGAAGCTAGGTATGTCTTAGGAGTGGACATTATGATAAATCGTCCCAAGAAAATTCTTGGTTTATTCCAAGAGGCATATATATATATATATATATATATTAAGAAAATCTTAGAACATTTTTGAATGCACTATTCTAAACACTTTGATATCCCAGTTGAGAAGGGTTTAACCATAAGTCTTAATATATTTCTGAGAATAGATAAAGAAAAAGATAAAACAAAGAGTGTTTCATATGCCAGTGAAATATTAAGTTTTATCTATGTTATGTTGTGTACACAACTAGATATCTACTTTGCAATTAGTTTAGTAAGTCATTACCAAAGCACACTAGTGCAAAAAAGTCGATTAGAGGCGCTGCATAAGTGACGGTTCAAAGAGAAACCGCTGCAAAAAGTGCAAAGGTGACGCTTATTAGCAAAGAACCGTCGCTTATAAATATAAAAAGATTAAAAATTTCGAACGGGTGGCGGTTATTGAATAACAACCGCCACCAATAATAGTTAAAGAGGCGCTTACTTTAGGAAGCGTCACCAAAAAAGAAAACCGGGTGGCGGTTCATTAAAGAAGCGCTGCTTATACAATGCCACCAATATTCGGCCGGTTTTGGTGCCGGTTTGACATAGAAACGCCACCCGATGTTAACTTTTAGAGGCGGTTGAAAATTACAACCGCCACTTATAACTCAAATAAAATCAAAAATAGCGGCCCCAAATCCGAAACCCCACCATTTTCATTTTACATTCTCGACACGCATATTTCTCTCTCTACGACCCAGCTATGCAGATTTCGGTGATCAATCTCG
>BMAC01000353.1:799290-809559 GCA_014905375.1 Phtheirospermum japonicum | reverse complement strand
CATTATCAAGTGTGAGGAAATCTATCTTTAGGGTCACATTTTGATGTGATTGAAATTGTTTCTACCTTTGAACAAACATGGCTGGTCAGATTAACTGGGGGTCGTGTTTGCGTCATTGGACCTAAAGCCCATTAAAGAAAAATATGTTTTCTCGTATTCTGCTAGAGGGTGGTGGAATTCGAATAAATTAGTGGGAGAACAATTAATATGTAAAAGTCCAAACTATTAATTGTATTGATTATTTCGAATAAAACTCTAATCATTGTCTTTCTCTTATTCCTCAGCAATTATGTCTAAGAATCCTCTTGCCTCGATCCTTGACCAAAATAAACTCACTGGCCCAAACTTTCTGGATTGGATCCGGAATTTGAAATTGGTGCTCACTGTTGATGAGCGTCTCTATGTGCTTACTGAGAGAACCACTTAGAGATTTCTAGGTGAGGGAGTTCAGTGAACTCATCTTATGAGCACCTACTTATGTATGTCGATGTCCAGACACCGTGACCGATGAGACGCGGTCCACATACACTAAGTACTAGTCATAACGGGAAAGGCCTGTATCCTCATTATGGCGTAACCCTATGACTATGAACAAGTTCGATGAGTTACATTACGTGCTAGATTATCTCACGGTTCTACTAGACCAATCCATCGTAATAAAGTAACTTCATCAGGACCATACCTATGCAACTAGRATGGGACAAAAGATATGGAATGCCAATAGGTATAATAGATATTATTACGAATAAAAAACCGATTGTATTACAAGAGAATGGTCAGACCACAGCCACAAGTTGGCTTGTTGGTCACCTTATTCTAACACCAGTGTGACAGGTTATGCTGATGTTGCATCATCCGAGGTTCAGACCACGAATATGACCAAGCTGTGGCATATGAGACTCGGTCATATGGGAGAAAGAGGGATGCAGATTTTGTCAAAGCGGGATCTTCTTTCTGGGCATAAAGTGCATAGTCTTGAATTCTGCGAGCATTGTGTGTTTGGGAAGCTTCATCGTAACAAGTTCCCAAAGAAGTCCAGTCATCAGACCAAGGGGACTCTTGACTACATTCATATAGATTGTTGGGGCCCGTCACGTGTTGAGTCTATTGGAGGCCATAGATATTTTGTGTCTATGATTGACGACTACTCAAGGATGACTTAAGTAATTATGATGAAGAACAAAACTGAAGCGTTCAAGAGATTTAAGCAGTGGAAGGCGTTGGTAGAAAATCAGACTAGGAAGAAGATCAAACGACTGTGAACTGATAATGGCCTGGAGTTCTGTTCGTCTGATTTCAACGAGTTCTGCAAGGATGCAGGGATTGCTCGACACCACACTATTCGACACACACCGCAGCAGAATGGTATGGCAAAGCGCATGAATCAGACATTACTGGAGAGAGCGAGATGCATGCTCTCAAATGTTGTTTTGGCTAGAAAGTTTTGGGCAGAAGCAGTAAACACGGCGTGCTATCTGATCAACTGTGGTCCTCACACTGGCATTGATTTCAAGACACCTTACGAGGTAAGGTCTAATAAACCTGCAGACTATTCGTTGTTGAGAGTTTTTGGGTGTACTGTTTACTATCATGTTAGTGAGGGTAAATTAGAACCAAGAGCTAATAAGGTTATATTTGTTGGTTTTAGTGATGGAGTTAAGGGATATAGAATCTGGTCACCTTCAGAAAATAGATTTATATTCATCAGGAACGTAATTTTTTATGAGAATTCTATGCTTAACCCTGCTGTGAAGTCCATTGGTGCAAAAAATGGTAGTGGTGTTGATAAAAAGGTGTAGCTGCAAGTTACTCTTGATGTGAGTAAATCACAACTCTAAGGTGGAAAAGATCAATATACTACTACTGAAAGTACAAGTTCAGATGTTCATCCAGAAGCTCGCCAGACAAGCATAGCTATTGATAGAGTTAGGAGAACAGGCGTGAACCCTCTTGTGCGATACGGTTTTGAGGATATGGTGACTTATGCATTACAAGTCGTTGACGAGGTAGAAGAGGAAGAACTATCTATAGGTGAACCATTCACATACAGAGAGGCTGTTTCAGGTAGGGAGTCGACTCAATGGCTCACTGCAATGAGAGAAGAGATGGAATCACTTGACAAGAATCTGACTTGGGAGATGGTCAACCGGCCAAAGGGGAGGAAGATTGTCACTTGAAAATGGATATTCAAGAAGAAGGAAGAAACCACATCTGGTGAGGGTGTGAGATACAAGGCTCGACTAGTTGCAAGAGGGTTCACATAGAAGGAGGGGTTGACTATAATGAGATATTCTCACCAGTGGTCAGACACACTTCCATCAGAGTGTTACTAGAAATGGTTGCATAACAGGATTTAGAACTTGAGCAACTGGATGTGAAGACAAATTTTCTACATGGAATGCTCGAAGATGATATCTACATGACTCAACCAGAGGGGTTCCAGGTTCCGGGGAAGGAAGATTATGTTTGCAATTGAAGAGGTCCTTATATGGGCTAAAGCAGTCTCCAAGACAGTGGTATAAGAGGTTTCACAGTTACATTATCCAGTTGGGATACAACAGGAGTCCACATGATTGTTGTGTGTATCAAAACAAAGTAGATGATG
The DNA here is from genome assembly GCA_014905375.1 of Phtheirospermum japonicum. Lineage (NCBI taxonomy): Eukaryota > Viridiplantae > Streptophyta > Magnoliopsida > Lamiales > Orobanchaceae > Phtheirospermum > Phtheirospermum japonicum. The sequence continues at coordinate 806,954 of BMAC01000353.1, read as the reverse complement.
GTTCCATGATCTATCGCGTTCTGTATGTGGATGATATGCTCATAGCTGCGAAGTCAAAGTCTGATATTCAAAAGCTGAAGCATCTGCTCAGTGCTGAGTTCGATATGAAGGATTTGGGTGCTTCCAATAAAATTCTGGGCATGGATATATATATAGGGAAAGAGAAAAGAAGAAGCTCTTCATGTCACAGAAGAAGATCTTGTCTAGATTTGGCATGTCTACCGCCAAGCCTATTGATACCCCAAGTGCTACAAATATTCATTTATCCGCTGATTATACACCGAAGTATTTAGCTGAGCAGGAATACAAGTCTCAGGTCCAATACTCTAATGCAATAGGGAGTTTGGTGTATGTTATGGTCTGCACTAGACCAGATCTTGCACATGTTGTGAGTGTTGTCAGCAGGTTCATGGGACGACCTGGAAAGGAGCATTGGCAAGCTGTGAAGAGGATTTTTCGTTATCTTAAAGGTATGTATGATGTTGGTATCTTGTATGGAGGTGATGCTCATGGTTCTGTGACTGGTTACTCTGACTCTGATTATGCTGGAGATGTTGATAGTAGAAGATCTATGACTAGTTATGTCTTCACTCTTGGTGGTTCTGTTGTTAGTTGGAAGACAACTCTACAAGCTACAGTTACTCTTTCTACAACTGAAGCAGAATATATAGCACTGACAGAAGTTGCTAAAGAGGGAATTTGGTTGAAAGGACTTGTAGGTGATCTTGGTCTACTTCATGATCAAGTTATTGTGTTTTTTGACAGTCTGAGTGCAATTTGTTTGACCAAGGATCAGGTCCATCATGAGAGGACCAAACATATTGATGTGAGGTATCATTTTTTGAGGAATGAGCAGAGAATCAAGGTGATGAAAGTAGGTACTGCTGATAATCCTGCGGACATGTTCACCAAGTCGGTCCCACATAGCAAGTTTCGACATTGTCTGGACTTGCTAAACGTCAAAAGCTGTTAGTTGCCCAAGGAGGGAAAATTTGAGGCAGAAAGAAGGAGTATGTTCATCTAGCATTGTAATGATGCATATGCAAGGAAGATTCAAGTCAAGGTGGAGATTTGTTGATATGTCTTAATTAGTTTTTGATCTTTCCTACAATGTTTTAGTCTTACATGGTCCCTAGGTTAATGACTGTCTTGACTTAGAAATCTGAAGTCCAATGTTGATATGTCCCTAGGCTAATGTTGTTTCAATTTTGGGCCTTAAGCCCAATTTGGTGTATTCTCTCAATATTATAAATATGGTCTTTGAGATTAGAAATCTGTAACCCTAATCAGTTAATAAAATCCGTTCTTCTCTCTGCCCGTGGACGTAGCCAATTTGGTGAACCACGTAAATCTGTGTCTTCTTTACGTTTTCTGTTAATTGATTTATAATCTTATTCATTCATAACAGAAATTTTCATTAAGTATATACCCACTAATAAGATGTTAGCCGACCCTTTGAATATAAATATTCGTGGAGACGCTTTCTAGGCTTATGTGAAGAGTCTAGGTCTACGCATATTTTAGTTGTTAGGATTATGTTTCTAGTTATGATCTTATTTCCAGAATAATGAATATTTATAATATTATACTGAACATTTATGATTTTTTTTCTTTGAAATGTTCTCAAGAATGTGTTTCATAATTAAGCACGCGTAAAGATTTTTTAAGTGTAATGTTTTTTCAACAGGTTGTCATTCGAATCACATGTGAAAGAAGCCTTTGGGTCATTTCTTGATGTGGATCTTAATTAATAAATCTCACTAAGGATTTTGGTACGAAGCTTGTGAATTTACTTTTATGTTTTTTGGATTATTATAAAAATCACCCCTGAAATTTAGCCTAATTCTAAAAAAATTAAAAAAGAACAAAAAGAACTAGTTATTGTTCTCAATTCTTTCAAAAACTACAAATTACTTTTTGTGGTTTCTTATTCAAGTTATATATGTACTTTTATTCTTCTGAGGATAGACCATTCAATTGTAGAGAATTATCATATGGGAATTCATCTCTTCTTCTTATTCAAAAAGGAATTGATCGCGATTTTGAACATGTTCTTTCCATGACCCCTCTTAATTGAGGTGTAATTGGGGTACTTTAAATATAAGAAGCCGGACGAGCGACTGCCTTCGCTGATCCAAACGCGCTCATTCTCGATTCTAAGAGAATTGTTATGAAAGTCTTTCATTTCCATTTCTTCGATGGAAATTTGATTTTCCCAGAATGTATCCTAATTTTTGGTCTAATTCTTCTTCTGATGATCGATTCAACCTCTGATCAAAGAGATATACCTTGGTTATATTTCATCTTTTCAACACGTGGTCCTTTTGGCAGCCATTACATGGGGGTTTTCTGGTCTGGACTGATCCAAGGTTATTATTATTATTATTATTATTATTATTATTATTATTATTATTATTATTATTATTATTATTATTATTATTTGACTTATCAATATGTTGTACAAAGTGTTTTTAAGTAAAGATCGTAGTTGTTAACTTATATGTTTTTCTATAATTATTGTCTATTAGTGATAAATATCTTGCTTTTATTGAACTTTGGTGCATCTTTTAGTGAAATAATTAAAAAACTCAAAATATTTAGTAATGGTGATTTTGGTGTATTTGTTGGCACCTACTTTCATTTTAATTTTTTTTACTAATTTTTAGAATTGGTCTTGCAGGAACCTTTCTCAAAAATTATACTTTTCAGAGATATATTTTAAAAACCCATTCTAAAAACCATTATTTCTATAAGGTCTTTTTAAAAGACCATTTTGGAAAATATAATTTCGAGAGGATCTTTATGAAAATTCGTTCTGAAAAATATACTTGAAGAAGTTACCTTAAAAAACCCATTATGGAAAATATACTTTCTAGAAGGTGTCTTTAAGAACCCGTTGTATAAAGTAGTTTTTAGAACAGGTTTCACGATTAATAGACTAAAGAGACTACTTTCTAAAATGGGTAAAATACTTTCTAGAATAGGTTGTTAACTGTTCAAAAAGTCAAACTTTTAGAACGGGTGCAAGAACCGTTCTAAAAACTTTCTAGAATAGCTGGATATAGATCGGCTTGATAATCGATCAAAATTGACTTTTTTGATCGATCTAGAATGCCTATTCTGTACTAGTGCTAATTCATGGCTATGGGTTTCATCTAGTGCACTTGTGTTGAATGAGCATAGAAATGTATTTATACCTACCACTTACAGGTGTACTCAATGTAAAATTAAGTAGAATTTAAAATTACATACAATTTATCTCAATTTTAAATTCTTTGGTTTCCATGAAATTTTGGTGTTCTCATTTTTAGAATACTATACATTCTATAGAATCTCAATATGCTCAATTTCTAGTGGATCCTATTCAATGATGAATTTCTATTGAATTCTATAAAATTTTATAGTTATTCCTATCAAATTCTTGTTTACCCTCATAATCTTATGGAACTCACTTTTTTTTTAATCATTATAAAAATTTTAGATAATTAATAAGAAATCTATATTGTTTAAAGTTATTTATAATTTTCTTATCTCTAGTATTAAAATAATTACTCACTTTGCTTATTTTTTTTCTATTTTCTGAAAATTAAAATATAATCAATTTATAAGAAAAAAAATTTTAGTGGGCGAGATATGTGAATTTATTAGAACTCACAAATGAGCAAAAAATATTTGTTTTATTCATCTTACGAATTTTTTTTATAGAAATTATCATATTTCATTGAAATATGATATGTCAATGATTACATTAATCTCACATCATATTCGCACATAAAGTATAATGTCTTACTATTAATTTTGTTTATTTTAGTGTTTGAAATTATGGAACTTTCTTCTATTTAAAAAAAAGATAACGTGAAATTATTTTCTTATCTCATAATTTGATTGTTTTCAAAATCTATTAATACACATATAATTCCGAAGAATAAGATTTTACGAAATTTCATTATAATCTAATAGAATACATGGAAATCAACTAATTTCCATAAATTAATAAACCCATAAAGGTCTATGTGAGAACACTTAGGATTACTTTGGTTAGCAGGAGGAGAAAGTTTTGTTAGGATTACTTTGGTTAGCAGGAGGAGAAAGTTTTGTGGAAGTGCAATTAGAAACTTTTGGGAAAAATATGTTTATTCAAAAAAATAATTTTTGTTAGGGTGATCAAGGAAATTTTTGGATGACAAACTTTCACGATGTCAACCAAACGAAGCCTTTACCATTACTATAAGCACTTTAGTAAAATCCCACATTGAAGGTTCGATGTACTTCAGTTCCAAGATTGTTCCCCAACACACTTATTTACTGAAATTAGTAAACTGTTAATTATTAATTGCCTAGGATATAAACATAATAACAAGACATGTTTTTGTTTCTATAATATATTTGCAAATAAAAAGAGTTTTATAGATATCCCTAGAATGTCGTAGCTAGAGCTACATTAATATATCAACTAATTGAAAGATTGATGATGAATGAGTTCTTTTACTTTTTTTTTTTTCTTGTATGGAACCATGCTAAAAGAACTGTTCACTTTATGAATCTCATTCTTGGTAGGGCCCGAAAACACCCCTCCACCTGACAGTTAATATTACACTTGTGTTTGTGCACAAAAATTCTTAAACAATGTACACGTGCGCATGTTATTTTATGTTTGATGCTCGTCTTTTTCATTTTTTCTTTTCTTTGTTGACACTTAATTTTTTGTTTAATCATATGATGTCTTTAAGAATTAATGTCATACACAATGTAGTATACTAGGCAAATACTTGGGTGAGACCGATCTCATAGTATGAAACCAGTTTTTACTATGTCATCTATCTAACCCATCTGCTACCCGACCCGCTCATGTAATTCACCCAACCAATAATCCGCCCCGGTCCTTTCAATAACACAGAGTAAATGCTAGAAACCCAACTGGAGAATCGCATCCTCTTCAACCCACCCCTAGCCAAACCAAACCCTAATTCACAAAGGGAGTAAATTCGAAACAACAAAAATGGCACTGAAAAGGAGCCTGCAGAAGGAAGAAACGCCACACCTCGAGCGCAAGCGCGAGCGCTGTCAATCTGATCATCAGAACAAACGCCTTTTTCTTTTTCATGATGCATACCGCGGCCCACGTGCTCCACCAGATCCCGTCGAATCGGGTCTCACTTGCTATTCTACAGATATGTTGATCGTGGGCTCAATCAACGGCTTGATCTGCTCCGCGGGGACTTCTAGATTCCACTCCTGGCCGTCACTACATCTGGATATGGAACCCTTCAACCGGACTTTCTAAGAAACTACCCATCTCTGGTAGATAAAACATCCGGATCTGTTTTTATGAAGTTTTTATATTTGTTTTCGGTTTTCCGTAATTGTGGTTTAGAATTTTACAAATCATTCAGATTTTTCTACGTCTTATGCTTGTTGGCCTGATTGAATTCAGTGCCACTGTAATTGGAATCCGAGTTGCTGTCCGTAGCATTCTTGAAGTTGGGTTGATTATTCTTAGGTTAAGTAGTAACAATCGTTTACCCGATGTTTGCGTTTTACATCGTAATCTCATTGAATGTAATTTATGTAATTTGTAGAAGACATGTGTTTGTGAATAAAGTCCAAGAAAAACATTGTTCTTGGCATCCTTAACTGTACTCCTTCAGGGATAAAGTTTATGTATTTATTCGCATATTTGTTACTTGGACGGTTTAGGGCTGAATGATTGCAGAAAAATCTAAGTGTTTGGCTCATTTCATTTCAACTAAGTTGTTTTCTTTTGTTTTTCTTATGTTTACGGTGTTTACTCTTAAGGCGACTTGTCCCAGCTTATTATCTCGATATTGGAGATTTACGGAATATGTTTTGAGTGAAGAGGTGTGCTTGTTGGGCTTGGCCGTCACCGGAAACAAGCTTTGAAACGATATGTAATGATTTGTGCGGTTCATGTTTATTTTTTTCAGGGGCTAGAAGAATATTTTTATTATAGCTCGACTGTTCAATCTAGTGAATGCTAGGCAGGTCGATTATCGGGACCTCGAGAATTCAGAAAGTTCCTAGATATGGTCATTTGAATATGACAATGATCGAGAATCCTTGTGAATAAAGAAACGCGAACTTATTGGTATCCATCCCTTGATTTCTGGTTATTTGGTTCTATTTAGAGAAATAAACATATTCTTGGGAGGATAAGTGTTTTGTACATATTATTATGTGTTTTTGTGTTTCGTTTTGTGTTTTATTTACTTTCTCATCTATATGTTTTTGTCTATATCCCGTTATTTAATCTATTAAGTCATTTTGTCTAATTTTGAGTGCTTTGTTCCCTTTTTTTTTTTTTTTTTTTTTGCTAGTTTTCGAAGTCAAGATGGGCCTACATTGTAACAGATGTGGGTCGAGCTTGAATCATGTTCAGAAGAGTTGAAGACAATCGCACGATGTTATAAGTCTTTTAATGCACTGGTTTGTTAAAAAAAAAAAAAAAACACCTTGTGGCTGTGTTTGTATGTGTTATTTATCTACTAGCCATGTTTTAATTGGGTTTGTGTTAGTAGAGTAGTATGAAGACAATCCACGAAAACAGTCATATAATGTGGTTCATTGGGAAATTTGAATACCAAGTTTGCTTATTTTAATTTTTAATTTTATTTGAACCACATTGTTTTAGAAAAAGAATGTGATATTGTTCATGTAATTGACCTTGGATATTGGTATAAACTACAAAAATTTGTGTATATTAAAAGCATTACAAGTTTTTTATACATATTTTTACAATAAAGCATAGTTAAGTAATGTTTTTAACTCAAGTTATTTGAGTATCACAAAACATTGTTAAAGTATCACAAAAGATTGCTAAAGTATCACAAAATATTGTTAAAATATCACAAGTTTTTATACCTAATTTTAATTAAAGTATAGTTGTAAGAATATGTATAAAAAACTTGTAATACTTAATATTTTGTGAATACTTAAACAACTTGAGTTAAAAATATTACTTAACTATACTTTAATAAATATGTATAAAAAACTTGTGATACTTTAACAATTTTTGTGATACTTTAATAATGTTTTGTGATACTCAAATAACTTGAGTTAAAAATGTTACTTAACTATGTTTTATTGTAAAAATATGTATAAAAAACTTGTGATACTTTAACAATCTTTTGTAATACTTTAACAATGTATTGTGATACTTGAACAACTTGAGTTAAAATATTACTTAACTATACTTTAATTAAAAATAGGTATAAAAAACTTGTGATACTTTTAACAATATTTTGTGATACTTTAACAATGTTTTGTGATACTCAAATAACTTGAGTTAAAAATGTTACTTAACTATGTTTTATTGTAAGAATATGTATAAAAAACTTGTAATACTTTAATAATATTTTGTGATACTTAAACAACTTGAGTCTTTAAAACTATACTTTAATTATAATAGGTATAAAAAAAGGTATAAAAACTTGTGATATTTTAACAATCTTTTGTGATACTTTAACAATGTTTTGTGATACTTTAACAATGTTTTGTGATACTCAAATAACTTGAGTTAAAAATGTTACTTAGCTATGTTTTATTGTAAAAATATGTATAAAAAATTTGTGATACTTTAACAATCTTTTGTAATACTTTAACAATGTTTTGTGACACTTGAACAACTTGATTTTAAAACATTACTT
>BMAC01000353.1:779888-790732 GCA_014905375.1 Phtheirospermum japonicum | reverse complement strand
GGGGATTTAATTCGAATGATGTAAATTGCTAAAAACAAAAACATGAAAAATGAAGAATTTATTAACAATTCAAATAATTTGAGAGATGGTTTCGCATTTTTGTTTTTAAAAATCCTCCTGCCCTTGACTCCTTGCAGTAAATCAAACAAAATCGATCGAGAGTGTGAAARTTAGGATTTTCTCACCTTTTTAATTTTCTGGTAGCAAYTAATTCGACTCGGKGAAAAATGTTAAGAAGACAYAAGAGAAGCCCAACATTTATTYAGAAGGGAACTAAAAATGCGAAGAAAYAAGAAGAAGAAGAAGAAGAAGAAGAAGAAGAAGAAGAAGAAGAAGAAGAAGAAGAAGAAGAAGAGAAGCCCAACATTTATTAAGAAAGTGAATTTGTGAATTTGAGTGTAATCATGTAAAAAACTGAAACCTGATCAGAGAAAAAAAAAGGAGAGAAAAAGCGGCGAAAGACCTAGAGATTTCTTAGAAAGAAAAGGTTTTGCCTTAAAAAATTCTGTTTTCAGAATCAAATTGCACGATGAACACACCCAGTTGAACAAAAAAAAAAAGAACTCATTCCGTTTGGGTTATAGATCTAGATGTAGCAGTCGTCAGCTAAAAAAGAATTCATTCCGTTTGCACGATGAGGCAGTTGAGGAAGGCGAGGGAGGTGGTGAGGGATGGAGCGAGAAGTAGGGTTAGAATTTCAAGGTTCCTAGCTAATTTTTTCAAGAAGTTCGGTTTTACTTATTGGCAGCGCTTGTTCAAATAAGCGTTGCCCGATTTTAGTATTGGTGGCGGTTATATTATAGAACCGCCACCCGGTTTTTTTATTGGCAGTGCTTCTCCAAATAAGTGCTACCTGATTTGATTATTGGTGGCGGTTATATTATAGAACCGCCACCCGGTCTTTTTATTGGCAGCGCCTCTCCAAATAAGCGCTGCCCGATTTCATTATTGGTGGCGGTTATATTATAGAACCGCCACCCGCATGATATTTTTTATTTTTTTTTATTTTCATAAGCAGCGGTTCTTTGCTAATAAGCGTTGCTTTTTCACTTTTTGCAGCGGTTCCTCTTTGAACCGCCACTTATGAAGCGCCACCAATCAACTTTTTTCCACTAGTGCATAACAAGTCCAATAAAAGAACAAATATACCTAGATTTCCATATCACCCCAGCTTTTCAACACCAATAAATTCATGGAATCGTTATGATCAGATTTTCAATCCTGTGCCAAATGCTAAATTTGTTATTAAATTTAATTTTCATGTTTATGAATCTCTAATTATTGACGAGATTAACTATCCATTCGATGCTCGGGTAACTGATCAAGTGCCAAATAGGGCACTATATGATTGTAACAGTGAGTTTAGAGATCCAGGACCCACGAGAAAATCAGATGTTGTTAAGATGAGCGAGGAATTGACTGAGGCTAATAAAATTATCGATGAGTTGAAACTGAAAAAAAATAACTAGAGTCTCATAAGTTAGGTGAAGTGTACAAAGTCGGGCTTGAGAATTTAGTAAACGACGTGCGCAAGCTCAATGCTCACAAAATTATTATTATTAATTTAACTAATAAAATTATTAGTAAATGAAGTGCGCAATCCGTCGGTAAAATTAAATTATTATTTATTTATTTAACTAATTAGCGAAAGGCTGAAAGTCTGTCGGTAAATTCAAAAAAAAGAATTGGAATCCCGACAACAGCTTAAAGAGGAGGGTCTCGCACTGTGATTGGTCATGCACGTCTGCTCGTAAGTAAAATTGAAATATGTATGTAAATTTACATATATGCCCCTTACCTTAATTTATAGATTCTAAAATTGGCAGCGTATATTAACAAAGCAAAAGCTGTTGTGTTTTTTGCACAGCAACCCATATAAAACACTTAGTAAAATTAAACTGAAACTTATTTGAAACACGTGGAGCAGGTCCATCGGCCACACATGTATTGAAAAAGATATTTTTACTTTTTACCCACATATACAAATTACATTTTTTATTTAGGGGCCTTCCTGCATACTCGATTCAATTGTGCTTAAATTTTAATATTTTTTTAGATGAGAGGTAGAGGCCGTGGGCGTTCTTCTCTAGGCCCATATTCGAGCCATGCTTCTCTTGGCTCATCATCATCGTCTCATCATCAGATAGATGATGAAGACGATGATATGATGGACTTATCGGGAGCGACCCCGTTGATTGTTCCAGCCACCCTGTCCGAGGCCAATACATCGAGAGGACTCACGCCACTACGTCTTTGCATGATCAAGATCTTTTTCGTCCCCCCGAGGTAAGTAACTTTAATTTAATTTTTGTAAGTAATAAATCCTGTATTTCAATTTATTCCCTTAATAACTCTATATTTTACCAGGATACGCAGTGACTCGCCAGAGTTATCGACTATCCTTCGAGAGATCCACGAATCTCGTGTACACCCCGATGGGTGGAAGTACAAACATATTCAAGATTCTCATCGTCAGTTGTGGTGGCCCGAGTTTTTGGTAATTAAACTAATATTATTTTTAAAAGTTATTATATATAATGGTTTTTATTAATCAAAATTTTTTGTTTTGTTTTGCAGAAGTGTTGTTATTGGACTCGAGTGTATATTACGAGGCAGTTGTACAAAAGAATTTCTACAGTTCTATGGCCGCCTCGTGGCGCAGCCATCTCAGCAAATGGAAGAAGGCGTGGAAAAATGAGGGGGAGGTGGCCACGTGCGTCGGCAAGCAAATATGGAGGAGTTTGAGAAGCTGCAAATCCTGAAACTATGAATAACAACAAAAATCTAAGGCGGCGACAAAGAAAGAGTGGTACCATCCTCTTCAAGCTCGCTGCCGCTGTCAATCTACTTGAACTCTGATATGGCATCGTCAGCGACGGGTGGCATCTGGAGAGCATCGTTCTCAATGATGTGATCTGTATGTGCCTATACGCCGAGGAAATTGGGGTTCGAAACGATGAGAATGAAGGGAGCTAGGGTTTAATTTGGAGAGCATCTGGAGAGCCTGACTTAAATATGTGAGGGTTCTGAAGAAGGGGATAGGGTTTAATATTTATTATCTTTTCAGTCGCCGGGCCACCACCATTGATGAGTCGAAGAAGGTGGAGAGGAGTCGGCGTTGTCCATTTCTGAAAATTCGAAAGAAAATGGAGACGGGTGAAAATTCAGAAGAAAATAGAGACAGGTATAGGGCGAGTTTTCTGGAAATTACAGATTGACACCAACAATTTATAACTTAATGAAAATGTGTTAAGTTTTTAAGGATTGAGTTTTTAAGGCGGTTCTAAATAACCGCCATAGAATGTGTGCTTTTTACGGCTGTTCTCCTATAAGCGCCGTAGAATGTTTAAGTTTTTACGGCAGTTAATTGTGAACCGACGTTAAAATAAATTGGCCTCCAGTCTTTACGTCAGTTCACATATAACCGCCGTAGAATAGGTGAAGTTTTACGGCAGTGTTAAAAAATCACCTTAAAATGTGTCACTTTTACGGCGGTTCATAGTGAACCGCCGTTAAAGTCAGTTGATATTCAGTTTTAACGTCGGTTTTGAGGAAACCGCCGTAAAATGACATTTTTAACGGCGGTTTTAGCCACATCCGCAGTTATAAGTATTTTTAACCCGGTTTTCAGTGAACCGCCTTTAATTAACAGTCTTAGAAAGCTGTTTCTGTAGTAGTGTTTCCATATTTTAAGTTTTTCAAATCTATCTCTTATTCTTTCAAATCTTCCAAATTCTAGCGGATTAAATCTTAACTTTCCATATCTATTAATTTTCTCTTGTTCTTGGGCGTGTAACTGCACTTGTAATTAAGAGAGATAAACGTAAACCTATCCCCTAATTAATATAGAATATATAAGAAAACTATATGGAGATAGAATCTTCCCTTAAATACTTAAGCAATAAATTACTTAGTATTCATTTAGCTTCTAAGAAATACTTTAGTTAATTAATTAAATATACTCTAATCATGCGAGTTCTCATTTTCTTACAGGTATATATTATGCGTGATGGTATGTATATGTTTTGTACTATAATTATGAGTGTTATATGTGACAGATATAGTTTATAGCAACATAGATATTCCCATCGAAATGGTTGTCGAGATCTGATTGATGTGAAAGTATAAGCTGGTGTCGTCAAAGTGGTCTTCGAAATCCGGTAGACGAGATTCTCATCTAGATTTGTGTGATGGTACATATATATATATATATATATATATATATATATATATATATATATATATTGTGGTATGAATATTTAGAACATATGTATACATTTATACAAAATATACATATTCATTACACATAATATCCATATTGATCACACAAAATAAATATTCATCACATAAAACACAATTTTCAATTCTCTTAATATAAAGTAATATAATACAGTCAGATTAATCATTGTTGTCAAAATCTCGATATGACCGTAAGATCGTATAATTTTACGATTCAACGATCAAAAAATTGTTTCAAATCGTGTGCAAAATCATATTTACAAAAAACTGTAAAATAATTGTAAGATTCATGATTTTGTCTGAATCGTCCAGTTCTAATAAAATATGACTATTGGGCAATTTGTCTTTATTCTTTATTTTGTTTTCATTTTTACTATTTTGTCGGTTGAGCCACTTTTTTTTTTTTTTTTTTTTCTAATGGGCATGTTTGTCTTACAAGTCCAAGAATAAAATAAAAATAACCAAAGAAGAAAACCTACACCAAATTAGGGATGATTCATGTAAATAGTTTTAAGTGATAATTTGACTTATTATTATTAATTTTTGGGATTTTCCTTTTTTCCCCATTTTCATTGGTGTTCGTAATTGTTTTTACATGAAATCTTAAGATTTTTGACTCGATCCAAATACACTGGTCTAGTTTGCTTGTTATCATGAATATCTCCTCGAGTCGGGTCCATAATTCTAAAGCCGTGGCACCCGGTTTCATGATTGTATAAACAAGGTCTTTGGAGATGGTTCTATAGGTCCATTATTTTACAATGGCATCTAATCTCTTCCATGTAGCATCATCAATCTCTGTCGGACAAGGAATGGTAGCATCAATGTGATCGAGAATGTTAAAGGCACAAGCTTGAATTTGAAAGAGGTCAACCCAAGTAGCATATTGTGCATCTTCTTGATCGAGAGAAACACTCATGAGATTTTTGATGTTAGATACGGCAAAGGCCGGGTGGAAGGTGTTGTTGGAGGGAGATGGAGGAAGAGGGGTAGTAGGGACATCATCATCGGCCATGGTGGTTGAAGGAGAAGGCTGGCCAAAGTTGAAGGTGGAAGGTTAGTGTCCTATGATCGATTTAGGGTTGTAGAGAGAAGAAAAAAAGCAAACCCTAATATGAATTTGATACCATATAGAATATTGTAATTCTCATTGGTTTGAGTATTCTCATTCATTGAATATATATAGGATATTTACAAACCTAATTATGAGAATATCTATTTACCTAAATTACACAAAGTATATCTTTACAGAATATTGACGAGATAATAGTAACCTATTATATCTATCAAAAATAATTTAAAATATACCTTTTAAAATGTGAATATTATAGAACCGGTATGAAATACCTTATAAAATTTAATATACCAAAATGAGTTTATAATATACTTTCAAGATTCCGATTTTTAAAAGTTATATTATAAACTCGTTCTAGAAAGCCATTAGACAGACGTTGTAAAAGATAATCGACATAACCATTTCTACAAAGTGTTTTTGTATTAGTCACGTGTGATTTCATTTCATTTTTAATTTGTATTTCCTTTACTGATTTTTGTAATTGGGTGCGGCGGTGAGAGGTTTTGGTTAATGGCACACCATCTACGGGTGAAAGAAGCTCTTCTTATTATTGCCTTTCTGGTAGAGCATTATTAGGAAATCCACTTAGATAAAGAAAAAAAGCAATGATTATGATTGATGTGTGTGTGTGTGTGTTTATTAAGTAAATGGAGAATGATATTGAAAAAAAAAAAAAAAAAGGCTAATGCTTTTCAGTTGTGTCCCTAGCTCAAAATGGAGACAAAGATGCTCTCATCAATCAGTTTTTGAGTACGGTTTTTTTTTTTATAATTTTCTTCTTCTTTTCCAATGCATATTTGCATATAAGATGAGGTAAATAGGACCCTCCATAAAAATCATACACAAATAATTATAATTTATAATAGCAGAATCAGAAACCCCACTTTCATGCAATAGAAATAATTCCCTTGGAATCAGAAAATTTCCACTCTCTCCAAAATGCCTTCTTTTTCTTTTCATTGGATCCCTCTCAAAGAGGATTAAATCAAGCTATCTTCGAAAAAGCTAAAGAATTATTTGCCTTTGTGTAAGTCAATTATTGTTTCATAGATGCTATGCCTTGCCAATCTCCATAAAGCACGTGTATATTGATCAAAATTTCTCAGTATTTACAATATTAATCCAAGCATAGATACAAATTAAAGAAAACAACCAATATGCATGTTGTTTCAATACAATACTAGTGTTCCTCAATAGATTGAGTAAACTAGCAAATTACTACATATTGCACAACGCTAAATTGAGATATTGGGTTGACAATAATACTCCTATAAATATCACGATTCACCATATTAAAAGGTCACAATTTTTTAGTCCTTTAATGGAAAGCTGATATTTTTGGCTTCAAAACTCACTTTTCTATATTTCCGGCCAACTTCGGTGATGTAAATATCGGTTTTGCTTATGTTTATATCGTCCATCTAATTCTTTTCTTTCTTGATCAACACATCAATTCACTTGGAGGATGTTCACATAAGTGAAATCGGTTTTTGACCCCATCTTTTTGGGTGCCAAATAAATTAGATTGGGTGTTTTAAAAAAAAATACTAAAAAAATTGGGAAACTCTATTATAAATCGCAATTTTTTGTAGGACTATTATTGTCAACCCCATACCTAAGAACTTAACGAAGTGCAATTTATCCTACTAGACATTTCATAAATCAAGTTGGACTTTTATCTTAGCGTCATTTTCTGTTTCCTTGTTCTTGTTTGAAAACTTGCAGCAATCAAATTTGCATGGGTCGGCCTCCATCAGAAGCTGAACTACCTCACTCATAGTCGGGCGTAAATTTGGAGTCCTACACGTGCAACGTATAGCGATACGCAGGACTTTAATCATATCCTCTTTGTATGTGCCCAAAACACGTTTATCCAACACATCGGTGGCCCCTTCTTTAGTCTCAACTTTAGTAGAAACCCAATATATGATATTCTTATTCTCACCAAACTCCGGCTCGACCGGCTTTTTCCCTGTTAGTAGTTCCATTAGTACCACTCCGAAACTGTAGACATCGCATTTGGTTGTTGCCTTGGAAGAATACGCGTATTCTGTCACATAATTCGATCAAAAAGTCGGTTAGAGGATAATATGCATGGAAAGGCTTGCAAAAAGTGATTGTCAGCTTTTGACTAGAAAAAACCCGGTAGTTTTATTCTTTTTCCAGTGTCAATTTTAACTTTTAATTATGCGCTATCTAGTTAGAATCCAACGTACATACAGTCATTAACTGCAAGGATAAGTTGACAAATTGAACAAATAAAGATTCATGTAAATATGTTTGATGAACTATGGGGCGACTATCAAACATTTTGGTTTATAACTTTTCTGTCACATTTTTAACTAAATTTAAGGTATGGGCCAGGCCCGGAGGACCCGACAACCTACTTCTGGACATATGATTATAGGACAATAATTAACACATGCTTGATTAAAAAATTACCTGGTGCCAAGTAACCATAAGTCCCCGCAATAACGGTGGTACTGGAATCCTTGGACCCCCTCGCCTGCAGCACCTTGGCGATCCCAAAATCGGCCACCTTGGGCAGATAGTCCACATCCAACAGTATGTTGGTGGACTTGATGTCCCTGTGTACGATGGGCGGCACCAGATCGTTGTGCAGGTAGGCCAGCCCCTGCGCCACCCCGAGCGCGATCTGATGCCGTATCGGCCAATCCAAGAAGCTCTTCCCCCCGTGAAGCGCGTCCCACAGATTCCCATTCGTCATGTACTCGTAAACCAACAAGCTACAATCGAGGCTCGAGAAATAGCAATAGAGCTTCACAATATTCTTGTGCCGTATGCTCCCGAGCGTCTCCACCTCCGTCTTCAACTCCCGGTCGAGAATCGGATGATCGTCCGCGTCCTTGTTCATCGTCCTGCCCCATAGCTTCTTCACGGCCACAGTCTCCGTCCCGTTGTTTATCTCGACCCGGTACACCGCCCCCGACCCACCGTACCCGACGATGTTCTTATCGACCATCGCGTCGATGATCTCTCGCTGGTCGAAGCTGAGACGGTGGAAGCTCTTCATGTCGTACGAGAAAAACGACGATGACGCGGCGTCCTCGTTTTCGTACACTCTTTTGTTTTTGTTATACCATTTCCTGAGAAACACAACGGTCCCGATGATAAGGATGCCTATCAAAACACCGATCAACCAAACAGAGTTTATTTTCTTCCGGTCGTAAGCCTGGGGGCAAATCGGGAAGTTATCCGACGAAGTGTTCTTATAAGCCGGCACGCAGAGGCTAGGATTTCCCGCAAAGCTCTCCAAAACACCTCCCTTTATGAACGGAAATGGGATTTCGCCCGAGAGACGATTATTCGAGAAATTCAACGAGTTAGGCAATAACTTATCGAGACTCTCCGGGATTTTACCCGTGAGGCGATTGCTCGACAAATCTAGAACGTTGAGAGATTTAAGCGATGACAACGACTCGGGAATCGACGAGCTCAGCTCGTTGTTTTGCAACAACAAAAGATTGAGCCACCTCAGGTTTCCGATCTCGGAAGGTATCGGGCCGGAAAAAAAATTATTGCTCAAATCGATTTTCACAAGGTTCGTCGCCAGAGATATTTCGGGCGGGATCAGGCCCGAGATCCTATTCCCCTGCATGAAAAGCTCGGACAAATTCCTGGCGTTCCTAATACTATCCCCCGGGATCGACCCCGTGAGATCGTTCTTCTCGAGGTCGATGATCGACGCGTGGGGCAGAGAAAATATACCTCCTGGTATATTCCCTCCCAAATTATTATTGCTCACCCGGAAACGGATGAGGGACCCACACTCCGCGTAACTCTCCGGGATTTCGCCCGAGAGAAAATTCTGAAGGAGGAGCAAATACTTCAGTTTCCCGCGGCTGCACAAACCCTCCGGTAACTTCCCGGTCAACTGGTTCTCGGAAAGGTCAACGCCGACCACGGCCGACGATCTCCCGAGATCCTGTGGGACCCGTCCTGTTAGAAAATTACTGTACAGCGACAGAGTGATCAGCGTCGTCGAGTTCGCAAGAACGTTTGGGATTTCACCGGTTAAACTGTTGTTGTAGAGCTGCAATACCCTAATATTCGGGAGGCGGCAAATCGACTCCGGGATCTCACCAGTGAATCTGTTGACTGACATGTCCAAATCAAGGAGGCCCGTTAGATTCCCGATCACGTCCGGGATCTCACCCTCGAGCTGGTTGTAGTAGAGCTCGAGCAGCTTTAGGTTTTTGAGCCGGCCGAGCTCGATCGGGATGTGACCGGTTAAGTAGTTGCCGCTGAGCTCGAGATCGGTTAGTGACGTCATGTTTCCCAATGATGTTGGGATTTTCCCATGCAGCATGCACGTCGTGAGTATCATGGACCTGAGGTTCGTGAGGCTCGATATGGTGTCGGGAAGTCTCCATGGGTTTAGCTTCGTGTTCTCGTTGAAATCGAGAATCTCGAGGCCCGTGAGATTGGTGACCGAGATCGGGAAATTGCCGGAGAAGTGATTGTAGGAGAGATCTAGGATTTTTAGGGTTTCTGCCAGGGGGGAGAAATCGGGCAGTGGGCCCGTGAAGAAGACGTGGGTCGCGTTGAGCTCTTGTAAGGAGGAGCAGTTCGTGATGCCACGTGGCAGTTGGCCGTCGAAGCTGTTGTGGCCGAGGCGAAGGACGCGGAGTTGAGGGAGATAAAGGCAGACTTGATCGGGAAATATGCCGGTGAGAGACCAGCCGGTGATGTCGACACGAACGATGTTGTGTTGATCGTCACAGCCGATCCCGGTGAAATTGCAATAATTGTTATTATTATTATTATTATTTGCTGATTCCCAGTTGGATAGTGAGTCTCCGTTGGCAGATTTCTTGATGAGGTCGAAAAACTGAGCTTGGATTGTTGGATTTGCTTGGGAGGAGTTATTATGAAGTGAAAGTACAAGGACAAGAATGAAATACTTGAAAGACATGATTTTAGAAAGGGTAGAGTGAGGAAAAATATTTGGTTTTATTTCTTGTTATGATGCGAAGTAATAGGAGAGAATTAGAAGAGATATATAAGTGGGAAAGAAATGATAGGAACATTTTTGGTGGCATTTGAAAAGCAGTGTAAATCAAAGCCATTGATGATGGTGATGAGAAAATTAAAAAGAAAGGTTCTTTGGTGCTTTTTTTTTAGAGAGAGAGAGAGAGACAAGTGCGTATATCTTTACATAAAGAAGCTTTATGTTTATGCTGCCACGGAGAATAGAATAAGATGTTTGAGGCTTGGGAACTTGAGTTATCGGTTTGTTGGATCTAATTAGGTTTTTTTGATTTCTTACTTCAATTACCGAAGATTTCTTAGTTTATGTCCATAACAAACAAAATTTCTTACTTCAAGTTTGAAAGAGGAATATTTCTTACTTTTTAGTTTAAACTTTCATAATTTATATATTTTGAAATAATTTTGTGTAAAAAAATGTTTTGAGCCAAAAAAAATAAAATGGAAGGAAATCTTTTCGGCCGCCGGTCACCAAAAAAATCGACTATCACAGTGGTCAGCGGGGGTGGTGGTGGGCAAA
>BMAC01000353.1:763233-779863 GCA_014905375.1 Phtheirospermum japonicum | reverse complement strand
GATATTCTTATTCTCAGCCAAACTCCGGCTCGAACCGGCTTTTTCCCTGTTAGTAGTTCCATTAGTACCACTCCGAAACTGTAGACATCGCATTTGGTTGTTGCCTTGGAAGAATACGCGTATTCTGTCACATAATTCGATCAAAAAGTCGGGTTAGAGGATAATATGCATGGAAAGGCTTGCAAAAAGTGATTGTCAGCTTTTGACTAGAAAAAACCCGGTAGTTTTATTCTTTTTCCAGTGTCAATTTTAACTTTTAATTATGCGCTATCTAGTTTAGAATCCAACGTACATTACAGTCATTAACTGCAAGGATAAGTTGACAAATTGAACAAATAAAGATTCATGTAAATATGTTTGATGAACTATGGGGCGACTATCAAACATTTTGGTTTATAACTTTTCTGTCACATTTTTAACTAAATTTAAGGTATGGGCCAGGCCCGGAGGACCCGACAACCTACTTCTGGACATATGATTATAGGACAATAATTAACACATGCTTGATTAAAAAATTACCTGGTGCCAAGTAACCATAAGTCCCCGCAATAACGGTGGTACTGGAATCCTTGGACCCCTCGCCTGCAGCACCTTGGCGATCCCCAAAATCGGCCACCTTGGGCAGATAGTCCACATCCAACAGTATGTTGGTGGACTTGATGTCCCTGTGTACGATGGGCGGCACCAGATCGTTGTGCAGGTAGGCCAGCCCTGCGCCACCCCGAGCGCGATCTGATGCCGTATCGGCCAATCCAAGAAGCTCTTCCCCCCGTGAAGCGCGTCCCACAGATTCCCATTCGTCATGTACTCGTAAACCAACAAGCTACAATCGAGGCTCGAGAAATAGCAATAGAGCTTCACAATATTCTTGTGCCGTATGCTCCCGAGCGTCTCCACCTCCGTCTTCAACTCCCGGTCGAGAATCGGATGATCGTCCGCGTCCTTGTTCATCGTCCTGCCCCATAGCTTCTTCACGGCCACAGTCTCCGTCCCGTTGTTTATCTCGACCCGGTACACCGCCCCCGACCCACCGTACCCGACGATGTTCTTATCGACCATCGCGTCGATGATCTCTCGCTGGTCGAAGCTGAGACGGTGGAAGCTCTTCATGTCGTACGAGAAAAAACGACGATGACGCGGCGTCCTCGTTTTCGTACACTCTTTTGTTTTTGTTATACCATTTCCTGAGAAACACAACGGTCCCGATGATAAGGATGCCTATCAAAACACCGATCAACCAAACAGAGTTATTTTCTTCCGGTCGTAAGCCTGGGGGCAAATCGGGAAGTTATCCGACGAAGTGTTCTTATAAGCCGGCACGCAGAGGCTAGGATTTCCCGCAAAGCTCTCCAAAACACCTCCCTTTATGAACGGAAATGGGATTTCGCCCCGAGAGACGATTATTCGAGAAATTCAACGAGTTAGGCAATAACTTATCGAGACTCTCCGGGATTTTACCCGTGAGGGCGATTGCTCGACAAATCTAGAACGTTGAGAGATTTAAGCGATGACAACGACTCGGGAATCGACGAGCTCAGCTCGTTGTTTTGCAACAACAAAAGATTGAGCCACCTCAGGTTTCCGATCTCGGAAGGTATCGGGCCGGAAAAAAAATTATTGCTCAAATCGATTTTCACAAGGTTCGTCGCCAGAGATATTTCGGGCGGGATCAGGCCCGAGATCCTATTCCCCTGCATGAAAAGCTCGGACAAATTCCTGGCGTTCCTAATACTATCCCCGGGATCGACCCCGTGAGATCGTTCTTCTCGAGGTCGATGATCGACGCGTGGGGCAGAGAAAATATACCTCCTGGTATATTCCCTCCCAAATTATTATTGCTCCACCCGGAAACGGATGAGGGACCCACACTCCGCGTAACTCTCCGGGATTTCGCCCGAGAGAAAATTCTGAAGGAGGAGCAAATACTTCAGTTTCCCGCGGCTGCACAAACCCTCCGGTAACTTCCCGGTCAACTGGTTCTCGGAAAGGTCAACGCCGACCACGGCCGACGATCTCCCGAGATCCTGTGGGACCCGTCCTGTTAGAAAATTACTGTACAGCGACAGGAGTGATCAGCGTCGTCGAGTTCGCAAGAACGTTTGGGATTTCACCGGTTAAACTGTTGTTGTAGAGCTGCAATACCCTAATATTCGGGAGGCGGCAAATCGACTCCGGGATCTCACCAGTTGAATCTGTTGACTGACATGTCCAAATCAAGGAGGCCCGTTAGATTCCGATCACGTCCGGGATCTCACCCTCGAGCTGGTTGTAGTAGAGCTCGAGCAGCTTTAGGTTTTTGAGCCGGCCGAGCTCGATCGGGATGTGACCGGTTAAGTAGTTGCCGCTGAGCTCGAGATCGGTTAGTGACGTCATGTTTCCCAATGATGTTGGGATTTTCCCATGCAGCATGCACGTCGTGAGTATCATGGACCTGAGGTTCGTGAGGCTCGATATGGTGTCGGGAAGTCTCCATGGGTTTAGCTTCGTGTTCTCGTTGAAATCGAGAATCTCGAGGCCCGTGAGATTGGTGACCGAGATCGGGAAATTGCCGGAGAAGTGATTGTAGGAGAGATCTAGGATTTTTTAGGGTTTCTGCCAGGGGGGAGAAATCGGGCAGTGGGCCCGTGAAGAAGACGTGGGTCGCGTTGAGCTCTTGTAAGGAGGAGCAGTTCGTGATGCCACGTGGGCAGTTGGCCGTCGAAGCTGTTGTGGCCGAGGCGAAGGACGCGGAGTTGAGGGAGATAAAGGCAGACTTGATCGGGAAATATGCCGGTGAGAGACCAGCCGGTGATGTCGACACGAACGATGTTGTGTTGATCGTCACAGCCGATCCCGGTGAAATTGCAATAATTGTTATTATTATTATTATTATTTGCTGATTCCCAGTTGGATAGTGAGTCTCCGTTGGCAGATTTCTTGATGAGGTCGAAAAAACTGAGCTTGGATTGTTGGATTTGCTTGGGAGGAGTTATTATGAAGTGAAAGTACAAGGACAAGAATGAAATACTTGAAAGACATGATTTTAGCAAAGGGTAGAGTGAGGAAAATATTTGGTTTTATTTCTTGTTATGATGCGAAGTAATAGGAGAGAATTAAGAAGAGATATATAAGTGGGAAAGAAAATGATAGGAACATTTTTTGGTGGCATTTGAAAAGCAGTGTAAATCAAAAGCCATTGATGATGGTGATGAGAAAATTAAAAAGAAAGGTTCTTTGGTGCTTTTTTTTTTAGAGAGAGAGAGAGAGACAAGTGCGTATATCTTTACATAAAGAAGCTTTATGTTTATGCTGCCACGGAGAATAGAATAAGATGTTTGAGGCTTGGGAACTTGAGTTATCGGTTTGTTGGATCTAATTAGGTTTTTTTTTTTTTTTAATCTGCATGGTTCGTCAAGAATTGCTGATCATCAAATTCGCTTTCATTTTGTTTACTTATATATTTTTGTAGATGAATGGTTCTTCTTCTAAGACAGCATATTTGGCCCACAATGTTACGGGAAAATAAGAATGGTTTATAATCGTAAATGCCAATAGATAGTCCGGGCATTTCCTGTGCATGTGCTAGCGTTGCTTGGCATACGTTTCTGAGCCCGGCCCAAAACCGGCGCCTGTAGGCATTTGTCGGGGATTGTCGGATACAAATTGAAAAAAACAATCCCCGTCTACAGGAAAAAAGTGTTATGAAAAAGTGATTGTGTATAATGTTAATATTTTGTTTTACCAAAACTTTTTCATCTTATTTTTTTTCTTCCTCGTTCATCTCCTTTCATTGTGAACTCGAAAAAAAAAAGATTGTCGGAAAATCTTTCAACTAGCGGGTGTGGTGTTGGTGGTTGTTATAATATTTTTATTATTATGTAATGGGGCTATTTAGAGTTTTTTGACAACAATTTTCATACTCAACACGTACTAACACAATTTATATGCAATCACAATATTTCTAAAACTATTTTATCTTGCAAGGTTTTCTTTTTTTTGATTCACCCCAAAAATTTATTAATTTATCCCAATTAAATTTTTTATCACAAAAATGTTAAAATTATCCCTTTAACTTTAAACACCCCAAAATACAACTTATATTCTTCAACCTCCATTACCACCCCATGTCGCCACCGTCGCCTTCGTCGGCGACGACCATTGAAGTGAAACACACACACACACACACACTCAACCACGTCGACGATAAACATGGGAGAAGAAGAGGCGCCTCTTCCGTCATCGCTGCCGTCGTCTACGACGCCACCTCAAAAGCTATCTTTTAATTAAAAGCTTGCGGTAACCACAAAGGTCCAAACTCATTATTAAGGAGTGTTGCAGATTCTACTGTTGGGAGATTTATTTATTGGAAATTTTTTATTTTCCTTTTGTAGTTATTTGCCTTTTTTGAGCTCAAAATAAATTAGGACTCTAAATTTGTTTCATATATTGTGTTTAGGATTTTGTTTAATTTCCTAAATTGAGTTTATAATTAGTTTACTTGTTCACCAAGATTAGAATTCTTGTCTATTTAAGACAAGAAGTAGTTTAGTTTATAGAGACGATTTGAACGCAACCAAGAGAAGAGAAGACGAGACACACGAACTAGAAGAAGAACACAAGCACGAGGAGTACTTGAAGCCACCATCCTATATTTATACATTTCTGAAGTTGCGTGACCAACAAAGAAGATCATCCTTTCATGGCGACAAGTATTTTAGTATCTTAGTGTTGATGCTATTGTTTTCATATATTACTTTATACTTTATATTTGATCCCGAAGTTCATAAGCACGTTTTCTTATAAATGAAATTTAAATTGATGTGTTCAAAGTATTTTTATTATTCCACTGCTTTTGATAATATAAACTGTATGATGTTAATAAAGGTAACATCAGTCTTAACATCTGTGTTTATTTCGTTATTTACAACTCTAAAATTGTTTGATGTTAGTTCAAGTGTTGTATCACTGAACTTAACATCGTTTTATAGATACTTATTTCAACAAGCATAGGTCCTACGAATTTACAATTGGCATTTAGAGCAGGTTACTTGACGTACTAAGTATACTGATCCTTATTTTTTGTAAAACGCTATGGATGCTCAAGAATATCCGCGACCTCCGATCCTTAATGGCGAGAACTACTCTCTCTGGAAACAATGGATGACGTGGCATATCAAGACCATTGATGAACGTGCATGGAGGATCATATTGGTTGGATGGGAAAAGCCACGCATTACTGATGATGATGGTGACACCATCATCAAGAGGGAAGAAGAGTGGACGGCTGATGAACTAGCCTTGTCCTATTGGAACTCCATGACTAGCAACTCTCTGTGGCTTTGTTGATTCAAGCTACTATAAAGTGATCAAAAAGTGTGAGTCGGAAAAAGATGCATGGGATGCGTTGCAGAGGGTGTGTGAAGGAACACAAAGTGTCAAGAAATCCAAACTGAGGATGCTGACTACTACTTCCGAGTCTATGAGGATGGATAAAAAAGAATCCATCATGGACTATGCCATGAGACTCTCAGAAATTGCAAAAGAGTATGGAAAACTTGGTGAAGTGATGACTAACACGTGTGGGAAAGTTGCTAAGATCCATGTCGAAGAAATTCAGCATCAAAGTGGTAGCTATTGAAGATACAAAGGACCCAAACGATTTTAGACTTTGAAGCATTAGTAGGTTCGCTCAAAACGTTTGATATGGAACATCTTGGTTCTAAATCGAAAGAGAAAAATGTTGGTCTAACTTCTGATGTTAACTCTGATGATGATGATGATTTTGATTAGGGAGCTACTAGAGAAAATGGGATCTACCACACTAGAAGAAGAAGAAGTGTCTCGTATTTCTCAATGATTCAGAAAGTACTTGAAGAGGAAAAACAATATTGGAGGGCCTTACTCAAATCCAAGCCAGAGACGCCAACACCAAAATCATCAGGGCGTACTCTTGCTAGATTCCAATCCTTACCTTCGGAGTCCAAGACTTCTAGTTCCCCGAAGTCTCTCAGTGAGGTTCAATGTCATGAATGCAAAGGTTGGGGGACATTATAAGAATGGATGTGCAAATACTCTGAGGAAGAAGAATATGATTGCAACAGAGTACAAAGAAGATGACAACGACTCTAACACTCCCAAATGTGTTCCAGCTCTGTTTGCTAACATTTTGTGGGATGATGATATCCGTGTTGGTAACATCAAAACAAACACTTAGTGCTTAAATGCAGAAGTTGAAGTTGACAGGTACGAGAATCTGAGTATTGAATATGATGAGGTACTTGCCAACTAGGGTAATCAAGTGCTCAGAGTCAAGGCTCTTATGATCAAGATGGACAAACTGATTCAAGAAAAGGATGATCAACTCAACATAATTGTTCGTTTGGAGACATCTCTCTCTATAAAGGTTGGCGAGCTAAAACGTGTAAAGACTGATTTGAAAAAGATCCAAGAAACCACCACAAACCTCAACAAGGTCAAGGCAAAGATTGACAAAATTATGGATATGAGTTTCCCAGAATCCTCTAGACACGGAATAGGCTACAGGCCTAATCAGCAACCCCCAGAATCAAGCCAAAAATGGAAGTCGACCAAACGCCACAAGAAGGAAAGTTGATAGAACCTTATTTCTCCTTAAATCGAACAAACACATTTTGATTGTCCAAATATATGTGGATGATATCATTTTTGGATCCAAAAATGAGCAGATGGTGAAAGAATTTATAACGAGAATGTCTGACACATTCGAGATGAGCATGGAAGGTAATCTCTCTTACTTTCTTGGTTTGCAAATTAAGCAATTAGATGACGTTATTTTTCTTTCTCAGTCCAAATATGCTAAGAATCTAGTTAAGAAATTCGAGTTAGAGAATGATATGCATAAGAAAACACCGTTAGGAAAAACCAAGAAACTATCTAGAGATGATGTTGGGATTAGTGTTGATAACACCTTGTATAAGAGCATGATAGGGAGTCTTTTGTACTTAATAGATATCAAGCCTGATATAATGTATAGTGTGTGCCTATGTGCTAGGTACTAGTAAAACACTAATGAGTCACACTTAAAGGTTGTTAAACGAATTATTAGGTACATAGCAGGTACAACTGATTTGGGTGTTTGGTATACAAAGGAAATAAGTATTGAACTTGTGGGGTATACAGACTCGGATTGGTCTGGTGATGTTGCGGATAGGAAGAGTCTTACTGGAGGTTGCTTTTTCTTGGGTAATAATCTTATTTATGGGAATTTTCTTATTTTCCTTTTGTAGTTATTTACCTTTCTTGGGCTCAAAATAAATTAGGACTCTAGATTTATTTCCTAGATTGCATTTAGGATATTATTTAGTTTCCTACATTGAGTTTAGGATTAGTTTACTTGTTTACCAAGATTAGAATTCTTGTCTATTTAAGACAAGAAGTAGTCTTGTTAATAGAGACGATTTGAACGCAGCCAGATGGGAGAGATCCACCAATTCCTTTATTTCAATATGTGGGAAATGCAAGTTGAATTCAACTATTACGAACAAGAAGAAGAACACAAGCACGAGGAGTACTTGAAGCCACGATCCTATATTTATACATCTTTGAAGTTGCATGACCAACGGAGAAGATCATCCTTTCGTGGCGACAAGTATTTTAGTATCATAGTGTTGATGCTATTGTTTTTATACATTACTTTATTCTTTGTATTTGATTTTGAATGAATTAAAGTAATATAGTTTTCGGGTTCGAATACCCAAGTTCATAAGCACATTTGCTTATTGACGAAATTTAAATTATTGTGTTCAAAGTATTTTTATTATTCCACTGCTTTTGATTATATAAACTGTATGATGTTAATACAGGTGTTTTAACATCAGTCTTAACATCTGTATTTATTTCGTTATTTATAACTCGTAAATTATTTAATGTTAGTTCAGGTATTGTATCACTAAACTTAACATCGTTTTACTGATACTTATTTCAATAATTATAGGTTTTACGAATTTACATCTACTACTGGAATAGTGCATCCCATCGGTATATATGTACAATAAATTTGAATATGTGCACGATTATTAGGCCGCGTTCACTTTGGTTGATAGGACGGGATTTATTGGGATATCCCGTAGCATCCCACGTTCACTTTGGTGGACTGCAGCCAGGATCGTAGTCCATGCACGCGCACAATCCGCTGTTGGGTTGATTGAACCATCCCATGTCCTAGGGTGGGATCATTTTATCTCGCCCAAGCCCATTTATTGAAATGACCTTCTTATCCCCCTTTCTTGAAAAATTCTTCCAAAATTGCCCATGTTCCAACACCAAATTACATGATCACCAGGCATATAATCCTCCCCCATCCCCCCACGCGGTCACAACGAAACCCTAGCCCATGTACCTCTCTGCACGCAGCCATTCTCCGCCCGCAACCACTTTTCGCCCGCAGCAAGGTAATTCTCTGGTGCTTACCGTGGGCAGTCCCATCTGCCGTTGCTCTGAGTTTTATGGCCTAAGTTCGAATTTTGTTTTTCGATTTATTTACCCGATGTTATTTGACGAAGATTATTTTTCGCTTTGCAGTAAGTCACCGGTTGGAGGTGTAAATCGACCAGGACACTCAAAACCCTAGCACCGGTGGGTCCAGAGAATCGACAAAAGGAACTCGACGCCATACCGCCACCCATTTCAACAAGACGAAGGTTTGTGTCATACCATTTATTTTATCATTGTACGCCCGAAAAGTATTGTTCTCATTCGTGGTATAGGAGGTCTGTGAGTTAGGTTTTTGGATTTGGGAGCCCCTTTTCCTGATTTTGATGTTTTGGTTACAATGTGAATTGTAATTTTTATCGCAGTGCATCGTGCGTTGTCTATTGATTTCACAGTCGTACAGTTTGTGCTTCGCTCTTTTGAGTGCTGATACAGGTAACTCCCCGCATATTGGTGATATTAACATTTAGATTCCCTCTGATGAATATATTCTACTGATTGTGTGTGTTAGGTCAGATGTGTGCTCCGTGTTTGATTTGGGCATGAAACTGTTAAGCGTTTGTTAGATGGATTGCTGTGAATTTTGTAAGTTTTTGGTAGAATTATTACAACTAGACTAACCTACAGGGATTAGGAATGCTCGTATGTATTTATCGTGTGACTGATTGTATGCATAGTACTCGAACTGACTACTAATCGGCTTCTTTAGAACCCAAATGACATATTATACTATCAGATTGAAACCTGTTTGATTGGGATGTTGAACTGTTGTTTAAATAATAATCATTATACCATTCCTACTCTTCTATCTGGGTTTTTTGAAAATGGACATGTCCAAGTTTATCGGCTGGAAACCTGACATGACCTATCGTAATATGATAATGCCTCCGAATGGAGTACAGGGTCTAAGTAGGTGTAAAAATGCCACAAACGAAGACATATCTTTGCAAAAAGCTAAGTCTTCGTATGTTCTATTATATATTTATGATGCCATAATTTATTTGTACATGTTGATATTTTTGGTGCATGTCTTGCAAATTCTGTTTGTGATCGTACGAACACTATGAATCGAAGAAACCAGGTCACTGGACTAGGATTAGCGCATGGACATTGCATCATGTTTGATTAGTACTAGTAACTGTATGTTTGAACTGTCCTTTTTATGTAGCAGAGTTTGTAATTTTTGCTGCGCGAATGGATTGTGTGGAAGCCGGTGTCCAAATAACTCTTGTGATAGAGGATCTGTTGAATATACTCAAATGATTCTTCACTATTCTAGCAATTTAAAAAACATTTATTGCCAATGATTGGCGCAAGCGTGTGAGCACTAAAACTAGGCCTCGAAGATATCGATTGACTGATCGACAGCCCGATCGTATAAATCACATGCGGGAGTTAATTAGTATTAGTGATAGGGCATGTGTCGAACAATTACGCATGGATCAAAATGTGTTTGCCAGGTTGTGTTATTTACTAGAACAATTTGGAGGTCTTGCCCAGTCCCGAAACGTGTTAATATGTGAGCAAGTAGAGCTCTTTCTAAGTGTACTGGCCCACCACAAAAAGAATAGGGTTGTCAAATTTGATTTTAAAAGGTCCAGTTGCACAGTTAGTAAGCACTTCAGGTGCGTACTCGATGTTGTCCTAAAACTCCATCCCATCTTAGCGACACAACCAACTTCGGTATATGACACGTGCATGGACAATAACCGGAAATGGTTTAAGGTAAAAAAAAATATTTGTAAATAATCTTTTATTATATATCTTTTATCTTTTGCACAACTTTTCTTAGGATAGGCTGAAAGGGTTATGTAACCCATCCGGTTATCATAAACCATTTGTGGCTGCATTGTAGCCCGTGGCAATTTGAGCATTGTGTTTTTCTTAGGAATGCTTAGGGGCGTTAGATGGCACGTACATAGGAGTTCGAGTCCCGTCACACCTAAAACCTAGGTACCGAAACCGGAAAGGGCTTGTATCCATGAAAGTGGTCGGTGTCTGTGACCGCAGAATGAAATATAACTTCATCCTCACTGGTTGGAAGGGATCAGCCGCGGATAGTCGTGTGCTGCGCGATGCTGTCACCAGGCGGAATGGATTGCGCGTTCCATTCGGTAACTTCAACCAAAACATTTTGATATACAAGCACTCGCGTTGTACTTAAGACTTGCATTAACCCATTCCTGACTTTATCGTATTTTCTCATTGTTCATAACTCTCACAAGATAAATATCATTCCACAGGGAAATATTACCTATGTGATTCTAGATACACTAACGGTCCTGGTTTTCTAACGCCTTACAGAGGGGTGATGTATCATTTGAGCGAGTGGTCAAGGGACGGCAGGGGTCCAACTAATTACAAAGAACTTTATATCCTGCGTCATGCGAAGTCTCGTAACGCCATTTAGAGATCGTTCGGTATCTTGAAACTTCGTTGGGCAGTCCTACATAGTCCTGCATTCTACTCAATAAAAATTCAAAATAAGATGATTATGGTATGCTGTCTGATCCACAACTTCATTCGTTCTGAAATGTCATCTGACCCAATCGAAGCCCAGCTGACTGAAGCCAATGACCAGTACGATGGAGCAGATATATTACTCAACGAGCACATTGACCAAGTTGAGCCATCCCCGGAGTGGACGACATGGCGTGGCAACTTTGCCATGTCCATGTACAACGAGTGGTTGAGCACCTAGGGTTGTTGTCGACTTTACGTTATGTAATTGTAAAGGTTTCGGACAGAACAAGTCCTGTAACCAATTCCAAATGTTTTGAACGATTATCGACGATTGTTACTGTGTTTGGGGGTGCTAAACTCTACCTTATTGTGTGGCTTATTTCATTCATTTTAGAAATATTAATAACCACGTACCCAATCTTTACCAACTGTCATAAATACAAGTTAATGATTGTTCCGAGCAATTTATTACTCTTACTCATTTCACTAACATAGAATGGAGTCAGAAGCAAGTATCGTCAAAGCTGGGGATCATCGTCCAAACATAAAAGTATGGACAACTCATGAGGAGGCGGTGTTGATTGACGGCCTGAAAGACTTGATCGCGAAGGGGTGGAAGGCTGATAATGGATTCAGGTTTGGGTATGCACATGTCCTAGAAACGCATATGCTTTAAGATCTGACCGGTACTAACATAAGAGCGGAGCCGCATATAACCTCAAAGATGCATGTGTGGAAGAAGCAGTGCCACTTCCTTTCGCAGATGCAGAGCCGTTCGGGTTTTGGTTGGAATGACAGCTCGAACATGATAACCCTAACAGATGAGTTAGTTTGGGACGAATACGTTAAGGTACATCATCGGAACTCTTCGTTTCAATTGTCAAACATGTGCTGGAGGAGGTTTATTAAGCTAATAAACTGACAACGGACATTATTCATTTCTAATTCCCAGCTTGACCCAAATGCAAAACCTCTTAGGAACAAGTCCTAGCCCCATTACAAAGACTGGGTTGAGATTTGTGGAAAGGACCGGGCTACAGGCGAGCATGCCCAGGGTTTTGCAGATGCTAATAATGTCGATGTTGACCCTACGAAGGCAAACGACGGCGCAGAAACCCATATGAAAGCCGAGCGGCAGAGCGAGGGACTGGTTGGTGAGACCAGTTCAGACAACCATTGTGACATCAGCTCCGCGTCAAGGAGGAAACTAAATAAAAATAGAAAAGGAGTAGATGCACTGGAGGAGCTTTTCTTAAAGATTATGGAATCTTTCTGCAACAAAACTGACTCACGCTTGGGAGTCATAGCTGAACGGATCGGCTGAAGATGCCTTTTCTTACTACTGAAGATAGGTTAACTTTGTCGAAGATATTTTGTAAGAACAACGAGGACCTTGATATCTTCTTCAGTATATCAGACGAGTACAAGTCCGTCATGGTCAAGATGATGTTAGAAGGAAAACTTTGGTCAAACTGGGGCGAATGAGGGTCGTAGCGCGTAGTTGGTGTTGCTAATTTAGTTGTGCGCCAGTTTTCCAATTTAAGATGCATGAACTATAGGAACGTTAAAATATAATCAATGTCCTAAATTTGACTGCTTTGACAAGCGTACTTTGTTTATGTGTATTTTTTGCAATTGTCTGGATGTTTGATTGTGGACTTAAGCTCAAATGCTTCCTTTAATTAAACAATTCCTTAAGTTGAATTGTGTATGTGTTATATCTTCTTGTGGGTCTTTGTTTTGTATTTTTTTCCGATTGCAGACATGGAGCTAACACGCAATCAGCGTGAAACACGGATGTGGAACTACTGGCGCTATCTGGGCATGTGCGAGATGGATGAGGACCACTGCCATGATCTATTCTTCACCATATGCGGTCGCACACACCAGCTTGATGATCCCACCGTATTCAATTCCATTTTCCAGGAACTTGCCGAGGAGATGACCGAGGACCTCAAAAAGCCCTACAGCACGGCGGAGGTGCGGGCGTGCATAAACTTGTTGCGCATGCAATTCAATGCATTTGTCGAGTTCAAAGACAAGCCAGGTGTTCGAATGAATCATCACTTTATCGATTTTTGGGAAAGGTGTGCATCACTTTAATCAATTTCCGGATGCTGACCCTTGTGCATGCCAATGCATGCAGGGAATATACTCCTTATAGGTCATGCCTACGAGCACTTGAGTGATTTCCCTTTTCAAATTAAAATTCCATCAAAAAGGTGATGGAGTACAACTTTGATAATTGAAGCATGCATGGTGGCAGTATATGACCCCACCAATTGATGTAAAAAGGATAGCTAATGATTAACACCAACGAAACACACATACATTCAAGAGGGTACTAGCCTTTCTATCTCGTCTAATACAGAATAACATAAGCTCGATAAAACACCACCACATGTTTCATAAACACGTTAAAATTTTACAAATCCCTTTGGACTACGGACGTACATTTTTTGAAGTTACTCTTCATTCGTCAGGCTGTGCGCCTCCTCATGTCATTTCTTGCGCGAATCTATGGGCAATATGACCACTCGGCCAGCGCCCCCGTGGCGTGCGAGGGCCAGCTCCCGTCGAACCTTAGATAGGCGCTGCTCCATCCCAGCCAATCTCCCCACTAAGTTGTCGAGAGTCGTCCGCAGTCCTTTTGAGTCCCCTGGAATTACCATTTCCCTGACCTCAACATCCCGTTCCGTATGCTTCTGCGGAACTTGAGTTGCCTCGCCCGACACTATATCCAGACAAGTGACACCATCAGGGACATTGCACTGCAGCCTTGTTCCAGAATCCATGCGTGAATATTTTATGACTAGCTCACTATAAGAATTGGTAAGTTATAAGTAGTGCTTATCACACTTTTTAAATAGAATACAACATGACGAGGAAAACCCCACGTGACTGTACGTATGATATAAATTAAGAAAAATTACATGAGATAGTATGACCACTGACATTGATAGTGACTGTGATTATGCTTCGTCAGAGTTGGCAGAGAATATATTCCCACTGCAATTACAATTCAATATACTCACGTCCAACAAGGTTAATTTATTACTTGTTGTTGCCACCATAAACAAGATATCTGTCCTTCTCGTAAGCTACAATGTTCCATAATTATCATGCTACACTAGGACACAAAATTATCACAGTCAACCAAATGCAACAATGCCACGAACAAGATTACATGAGAACAACAAAAAAGATCTACACCCATTTTATTAAGAGTCGATGGATAAGAATCCATAACATGCGAGATTTAATTCGTGAATTTAAGAAGCTTTAGCCGCACATACTATCCATTTCCCATCATCACATAGGACTTAAAATAATCTACTTTAATAACCACAGAAGCATAAACATCGAGGACAATACCCATGCTATCATACTAGATCGAACAACCTTCTTATAACACTCCTTATACTTTCCACACTTATGTTTAGTGGCACGGAGCTCCTCGCGCAAATGTTCAATTTCCACGAGCACGGATTGATCCTCGACAGGACGATCGAGCCAAATAAACATATTTCATTTTCTGTCCTGCGAAAGTAGTATTCAATATCAAATCGAAGTACATATATTTGTATATCTATTTACACACATAAAACGTTATATTGTTAGATGCTCTTTCAATACGGGAGCATGAGTTTTGGAATTATTACCCCTCTGACAGGACAAACAATAAAATGACGTCCGATATTTCGTTTGGTTCTTGTGGTTTGCACCTTCATCTCCAGTCGACAATAGCAGCAAAGTGGCAGGGCTTGGCGGCGGAGAAGACACTAGTAATTAGCGGCTGATTGCCGCTGAAATCCTGAACCCATTGAATCGCTCATTTATCTGATCTGCAACAACACCAAATAATAAACGACAGTCATTGCCATAAATCACGATAATCTTATGTTGCGATGCATAAGGATGAAAACTCAAGACCGGTGAGTCCGTATAAATTGATATATCTACGAATGACAAAAAATTAATAATCCGATAACAAATAATAGTGAGTTATGGGATGAATTCCCATAACCGCGATAAATAATTTGGACAGAGGAACCTTAAAAATCTGACCCGATTATAGATCGTCCTTCTCAAGCCGCTGCCTCGCCTCCCGTTCTACCGATTGAAAACAGGGTGGAGAAAATTGGGATAATTTCCAGCCCGACCCCACCAGAGATCGATGCCCAATGTTTGAATATGAAAAATTCTGAAATCTGATAAGGAATTTTATCTCCACAATCTGAAATTCGAGGGGTCGAAGATTGCAGCTCACAGATAAAACTGGCGATATAAGCAAAGTTTAAGATGGGGGTAAAAATGTAAATTTCACGATAAACCCCACATGTCATTCAAAGTGAACGCCGGATGGGATTGACAATCCATTCAACCCGAAAGGCTGCGTCATTCCAACTGAACGGCTTATTGTTCCATCCTGCACAGTGCCGTCCACGTTTATGGGATAAAAATATGTCGTCCCATCTCTCAAAGTGAACGTGGCCTTAGACAAATGCACAGTGCACTCCTCCATAAGTAGCATGGAAAATAGAAGACTCTTGAGTTAAATAAATAAATAAAGTGGACTTACATTATATTTCATTTTCAAATTTTCCCATCTTTCCCGCCTTTACAAACTTTCATTTTATTCATTGAAGTGGTTAACTTTGTCCTTTAATATTACATCTATCCGAAATTAGTTTTGATAAACTCAAAGTGCTGAACTTATCTACCTATGGCATATATGACGTTAATAACATTTTTTATCTGATCTTAATAAATTGGCACACTTAAATAGTTGGCCAAACTCATTTTTTCTTAATCCATTCCAACACATGATTTCCTTTTTTTGTTTTTCCAATTTTAAATATCCTCCCTTTTGTTAATAGTGTTAAATATTAATGCTCAGGTGTC
Organism: Phtheirospermum japonicum; assembly: GCA_014905375.1. Classification (NCBI taxonomy): domain Eukaryota; kingdom Viridiplantae; phylum Streptophyta; class Magnoliopsida; order Lamiales; family Orobanchaceae; genus Phtheirospermum; species Phtheirospermum japonicum. Next base: position 764,047 of record BMAC01000353.1, on the reverse strand, counting down.
GAAATGAGAGGGTTTCGGGGCTGATGTGGACCAATATCTCCCAAAAATGACGTGCGGCTTAGAAAACTAGGGTTTTTGTTCATTTCCTCGCCTTAATCCCTCCGCCCGGCCAGTTTGACATCTTAAAATAAAATAATAGTAATAAAACTAATAAAAATCATAAAAATTGAAGAAAGTTAGAAAGAAAAAAAAAATGCAGCCCTAATTAACCGGGTTTATTAAGTATTTATTATATTTTTTATTCAAAATTGAAAAAGTATTATAGAAAAAAAAAATTAAAGAATTATGTCGGGACGCCACTCAGAGTGGCGCCATTCTGGTTTCGGGCGTAGATGTTAGATAGTTGTTGTAACACGTTGGCACTATTTGATGTTTGTAATTCGTGGGGAGCACAATAAGTAGTTCATTGTTATTGTATTCATGCTCTAATTTGTATTAATGTCTGAATTTATTGAGTTATACTTCATTTTGTTTCATGTTATTGCACGTTATTCACTATTTTACAGTTTAAGTGTACTTATCTCGCAGATGACATATAACTCATATTAATTGTTATATTTCATGTTGTTTCACGTTATTGCACGTTATTCACTATTTTACAGTTTAAGTGTACTTATCTCGCAGATGACATCACCGCTACTGAGCCAGCAGCATTTACATAGATCGAGGAGTGTGGCTGGTGGTCAGATGGATGACGTTCTGAGGGTGAAACGTGCAGTGCGTAATATTTTCTGGGATTTCAGTGCAGAGGATGGAGGTCTGCATCCCCGTGTTATGACAGTGCTACCACCGTTGGGGCTTATACGGGGTAGCA
>BMAC01000353.1:706948-753454 GCA_014905375.1 Phtheirospermum japonicum | reverse complement strand
TTTATTTTAAATAAAAAACCAAAAAAAAAATCAAAAAAATAGAAAATTAGTAAAAAAAAAAATAAAAAAATTCCTATCATTTTACGAATGGTGTGACACGGGGTGCGTCTCGATGTCATGGAACCACGAGAATCGGGTGTTGATCGTAAATACGCGTTTTCTATTTTTTCATTTTTTAATTAAAAAAACCAAGGGGATTAATTTCCCCTCGGTTTTTGCGAGGGGAAATCATTCCCCTCGGTTTTAATTAATTCATTAAAAATTCAAAAAAAAGAAAAAAAATAGAAAAATAGTAAAAATAAAATAAACTCTATCATTTAAGCACGTGGGGTGGTTTTCACCCGATTTTGACTGAGGAGCAGGCATTTCAAGCGCAGGTGAAAGCCCAAATGGCCGAGTTGTTAGCTCGTTTGCAGCACTACTCCCCGCAGCCTCCCCCGTCATGGGATAATTTTATATTTTTATAAACTTTGTTACTAAATTTTAAAATTCCAAATGTTTTATAATAATTAGTTTATTTATTTGTTTGTTCATTAATGATTTTTTTTTAAATTATTGGGCTATTTTAATAAATAAACAGGAATTAAAATTAATATTTAATAATATTTTTTTAAAAAGGAGAAAATCGAGGAGAATTCCCCTCGGAAAAATCGAGGGCACGAATCCCTCAAAATTTTCCTCATTCTTAATAATATTATTTTTTTTAATATTTTCCAAAAAATCGAGGGGATAGTAACTCTCGATTTTTTCGAGGGTTATATATCCCTCGGTTTTTCCAAGGGGAATATCCCCCTCGATTTTTTCGAGAGTATTTTTCCCCTCGAGTTTTTCGAGGGTATGTTTCCCCTTGGTTTGAGGGTATTTTTCCACTCGATTTCCGAAGTCATATAAATCAGGCCCAAGGGAATTTACCGAAAAGAAGAACCTTCGATAATCCCCTCGGAAAAATTTACTGAGGGTGAAATTTTTTACCGTGGAGGATTTTATCGAGGGGAATCTTCCCCCAGTTTTGATTTCCGAGGGATTTTCCCCTAGGTAAAATACTATCTTTTTGTTGTGTTTGTTATGATGTTTCTCTAAAAACTCATTAGTCAACTTATGTCTTTATTTTATATTTATACTATGTATAGAAGAGAACCATAATCCTAAAAAGGGTTGGACTGTCCAAGACATCGGCCCAAAAGAGTTTTTGCCCAAGTATATTAATATAACATAGATAAATACAAATCCAATTTAATTTAATTAAATAATTTCTATCAAATAGAATTTAACTAATAATTATTAACAATTAAATGTTATAGTTTTAAATTGAATATTTAGTACTTTCTTGAAACTCTCTTAAGTCAGAGAAGTAATCACATATGGTGTGAACTTTTAAACCTTTATATATGACATCAATCTAATGATGATCCAAATAAAACTCTTAGACGGTTTATTTGGACGAACTCAATATATAAAGAACATTCACTTGAGCTCAGCGAATTATAACCTTTAAATAAAGCTTTGGTGAAATTCCTTTCTTTACGAATCACTCGATTAAACTTATGATTTATCCAAGTGTCTATCTCATTAGTTTAATCAATTTCTCTCATCTTTATTAGTCGACAACTAGACCATACTCACTACTATATTGGATATGTCTCTTGCATTGGTCAATGACTTTAGTCGACCTAATATAGAGATTATGAGTGATCTCTCTCGAAATTCCAATCGAGAAATGAATTTTTTCTTGGCTCAACTACCACCTTAATTTATATCATGATGTACCCAACACAATCCATATCCACCTCTAAAAGGAGTGCAAACATTAATCATGGTCAAAGTATATCACTCAGTAAATGAGTTGCGTATTGACCTTAAGTCAATGGATTATCACAAACTTTATACACTGATAAGTTAATATATATACAATAAATAACTTATCAGTAGGATTTACCAATACTCTCTAAAGTATTTATATATCCATCACGAATAACAATTATTCGAAGTAGTGAGACTAACTGCAGTCTCTAAGAATGTGATGCAGACAACATGGCGACATATATTATATTATCAATACCCTAATCTTGATAATCATTAGTTGAGTGTATTTTAAGAGTAATTTCTATAATTGGCATCTCACCATATGAATGATAACCAATTGCCCGTTCAATATCTAAATAGAAGGATGTTTCTCCTGTTTATGCTTCAGCTTTTGTTAATTTTCTTAATTTCACTCATGCGGCGTCGATTTAGACAGAATACCAATTGCCTAATTACCGCCGTCCTTTGATGGTTGATTGAAAGATTGTAAAACACCCTTGAAAGACAACATGGCGACATATATTATATTATCAATACCCTAATCTTGATAATCATTAGTTGAGTGTATTTTAAGAGTAATTTCTATAACTGACATCTCACCATATGAATGATAACCAATTGCCCGTTCAATATCTAAATAGAAGGATGTTTCTCCTGTTCCTACTTCATCTTTTGTTAATTTTCTTAATTTCACTCATGCGGCGTCGATTTAGACAGAATACCAATTGCCTAATTACCGTCGGCCTCTGATCTTGGGGGTTTTGGCTATTCCTAATTATAATTTCTCCGGGCAGCATCGCTGAGCGAGTCGGGGTGGGCGAGGGAGGAGCGGGCGTGGAACTCCAGCCAGGAACAAGCTGTCCAAAGAATGCCTATTCACATCTAAAATGCAACGATATGAGTATACAACAGATCAACAAGCAATGTGTTTAGAGAGTTGTAATACCTCCTGAAGGGCAACTAAGGCTTCTGCTTGCCAACGTGTAATGCTTGGCGCTTCATAAAAGCTAATCTCCTTTACCTGCAACATTAGAAAATATATACGTGTTTCAAATACTTGAGTCCCTATAATATTTCGTCATCTCCCTAAGTACACACTGCAACGATAACCATACACAAATATCAGTGATTGATCCTTGATGTTCTGAAAAACATTTTTATGTAACAAAGCCCAAAATACACACAGGAAAAAAAAAAAAAGAATATGCAGTAATTCAATTTCAGTTCCCGATGCACTACATGGTTAAACAATAGCATAACAAATCAAACCCTATATTGACACTGTTTATCTGAACTGGTTCCCTTCTACGCCTCCAAGATTTCACCAAGAGTTTTAAAGGCGCACATACTGAAAACCTCAAATCACGAATAAGAAAAAACTAAAAAATAAAATAAATGTTGATCAGAGGTGTATGGCAACTGCAAAAGCTAGTTGTTAGTTTCTGCAACTGGGGTGGCAGTAGCAGAGGCATCAGAGCATTTATGGAGTTTGATTTGCCAGTATTTATCGAGAAAAATCCACATCTTGAGGTTGTCACTGAGCTAAATCGTGGTTATCATCCACTTTTAAAGGGATTTTATAAAAACAAGAATGAGCGGGTCGTCTTCGTGAAGAACCTGACCCCAGAGGAGGTACTCAAATGAGCCACGAGGTTAAGGAATTCCCAGGGAAGGAAATTGGTGAAGCTGAAGACAAGGCACGTGACTAAGCATCCTAGTGTTCAAGGCACGTGGAATACAATGCTCAAAATGTGAACAACAACGTGTCACAACTTTTTGAAGTTGTATGTTTTGCTTCATTATCATGACTCCAGGGGATGATGGAGAATAAGTGTTAGAAAGTTTATGGATTGGTTAGAATTCCCAATGGAGTTTTCAAACTTCTAAGTAGTTCATGTATTGGTTATGAAAGCAAATCTTGTAATCTTGATCTAGACTGTAGTGTAAAGATCCGTTTGGTTTTCCTTAATAGGCCTGATAAATCCCACTTTTCATATAACATGGGGATTATTATGTTTGGTTCAAACTTCAAAGTGAAACGATCTATAAAATGATTTAGGCTTTGTTGGTTAAAAAATCAAACCCTATATTAAGCCCTTAAACATGAATCCAATCACTGGTAATCATATATCCACAAGTCAAAAACCCTAAATAAGGATTTATCACAAAATATAGTAGAGAGTGAGCATCGGTGTGAGATATTACAACTCTATTGAAAGGAGCAGCAGGAATAAGAAGGTTCCAAGACTTCTGATATTTCCGAATCTCGGGCAGTGCCACTGTCCCTGGCGTATTTCGCCGCTTTTTTCGAGTTTCACCCCCAGTCCTTGCTAAAAATAAAATAAATCATCAACATTATTGAGTTTTCCAGAACTCATTACCAACAATGTTGGAAATAAAAATTCGGAAAAAAACCCCAAAAATGAAAAAAAAAAAAATAGAAACAAAACAAGACTCACGCAGTGGAGGAGCAGAGCGAGGGGTTCTTCTTGGCAATTGTTGCTAAAGATCGTGTACCTCAGCTGTTGAAGTTAATGGACTAACTCCTGTGGCTAAAATTTCACATAAAAATTGGGGCAAAAATGAAAAATTAGGGTTTCAAAAAATTCAGAAATTAAATAATTAATTACAATGGGAGATTCCTGGATTAGAATGAGGCTAGCTCACCAGAAGCTTTCCGGCGAAGGTTTTTCTTAGCAGGTTATTTGGTTCTCGCCGTGGATTTTTCTTCAGTTTTTTGCCTTTTGGTACTGAGAGATTTCTCTTCGGTACCGTTCGCGAAACATGATTTTTTCTCCTTTTCCCGCTCTTTTCTGCTCTTGGTAGCCGTGTGGCAGTGGCGGAGGCGGAGGAGGAGGCAGCAGAGGTGGTGGTGTTCGAGTTTGTGGCAGCAAAGCCGCAGGGACGACATTGAGTTTGTGGGTGGTAGGTGTGAGTAGGGTTTGTAAAGGGGCGCGGTCAATTGAGGCTTTTATTTTTTTTTCATTTATGGGCGGCAAAAAAAAGTTCACTTACACGCCAATTAATTGGAAAAGACTTTCCAGAACAGTTTTATTAAAATCGTTCTGAATCGATGAAAATTCCAGAACGGTATTAAAATAACGTTCTGGAGTGCACACATTCCATAACGGTTTTACAATACCGTTCTGGAATGTTCGCCAATCTAGAACGATTTTAATAAAACTTTTCTGGAATGTACACATTCCAGAACATTATTCGAATACCGTTCTGGATCGACTCATAATCCAGAACGGTTTTTCCATTACCGTTCTGGAATGTCAACTTTCCAGAACGGTATTGTAAAACCGTTCTGAAATGTCAACTTTCCTTTGTGAACTTAGCACTCGAGTTTTTTTGGGCTCGTATTTCCTACTCGAAATATTGGGTTTTATGTTCGTCATTTCTCGTCATCTCTCGGCGTCGACGCTCGTGTCAACCGTCGTGGACTGGCTGAGCTCGGTAGCTTCTACTCGTCTGGGCTGCTTGTCGCCTCTCAGCATCGATGCTCGTGTCTATTGATGTGGTCTCGCTGAGCTCGGTAGCTCGATAGCTTCTGCTCGGCCGAGCTGCTCTTCGCCTCTTGGCATCGGTGCTCGCATCGATCGACGTGGTCTTGCCGAGCTCGGCAACTCAGCATCTTCTGCTCAGCCGAGCTGCTCGTTGCCTCTCGGTGTCGATGCTCACATCGACCGACGTGGCCTGACTGATCTCGGCAATTCGGCAGCTTCTTCTCAGCCGAGCTGCTCGGTTTAATCTAGGTTTAGATTTCAGATTGTTTTGTTTATATTTCTACTTAACTTTGTGTTTTTCATTTGCACTGTACTATCCTTACTTCGACAGAACTATGTCTCTTTCTGCACTTGACCGACCTGCTAAGTTCTTGGAGAATAATAAGAAACCTGCAAAGAGGTCAGCTGCGAGTGGTGGCGGGAGGAAGAAAAAGGCTAGCTCGTTTGCCCCATTTGCTCCTCTAGAGCCCTATTCGGCTCCCCAAGTTGGTGAGGGGATCTTCCACCAAGATCCAATCACCGTGGAAAATGAGGAGGAGATCGTCTTTGGTGGTCCTCGGTAGGAGTTGGTTCATCAAGAGTACAATTATTCGGGGTGCTATGCTCCGAACACGGCCGGTGGGTCAGCTGGGGGATATCCCTTTTTCGAGTTCTCAGACAGCACTGCTCGTAGCTGGGGTCCGGGTTTGGATGACTAGGTCTCGAGTTTCGATGGGGACAGTCTGCTAGGATTCTTGAAGGTGAACCTTTTTCGGGCCTTCGTTTCGATGAACCTAACGCGTCGGAGTTTCTCTGACCTCTAGAGGGATCATGCTCGGCTCCAGCGAGACCATGATTCTCTTTGGGAGACTCATGACCAATGCACCAATCTCATCCTTGATCGCGACACCTGGATGGCCTGGGCTAACAAGGAGAGCAGTCCGTCGAAGCGGCATTGAGTGCGAATCAGTGAACCTTGTCCGACCTGGACGACCTAAAGGCTCAGCACGCCGAGTTGGTCTAGACCCATGCTGACCTGGTCGCAGCTCGTTCTCGGGAGGGGGAGGAGGGATTTGCGAGAGGGAAAGTTGTTGGCGCGGAGGAGTACAAGACTGAGACTCTCGGGCCTATGATGACTGCCTTCTATTTGTCCACCATGGAGGAAGCCCTTCAAATGCTGAAGAATAGGGCCTCCATTACTGACTTTGAGAAGCATATTGCCAAAAAAATGGTGGAGTTCGGCATGGGGGGCGGCGATGATGACATGGATGCTGACGATGATGAGCAAGGGGGTGACGATGAGGATGGTGGTGATTAGTTTGTATTTTTCTTACCTGGTTGCTTTTGTTCCTTTATCGGCGAGTCACTTTCGGGTGGCCGGCCTTGATGTACACGATTCAATTTAATTTGAATAAGTGCTGATCGGCTTTTCCTGGTCGATCGACCTTTTCCTTATCAAGTTTTGCCTTTAGTTTGTCTTTGAGTAGCTTCTATTATTTGTGTTTTCAGCTTGACAACTTAGGTATGTACACATATTGCCTTTTTTTTTTTCGAGCTCGGCACTTTCTGCTCAGAATTTTTCTTAAACTTGCTCTTTTTTGTGTGATGGCTCAATTTGAACTTGATTTTCTGAGCTCGGCACTTTGATCTCGGGATTTTTCTTAAACTTGATCTTTTTGGTGTGCCGGCTCAATTTGAACTTGATGTTTTGAGCTCGGCACTTTGTGCTTGGAAATTTTCTTAAACTTGCTCTTTTTGGTATGCCGGCTCAATTTAAACTTGATGTTTTGAGCTCGGCACCTTGAGCTCGGAATTTGTCTTAAACTTGCTCTTTTTGGTGTGCCGGCTCAATTTAAAGTTGATGTTTTGAGCTCAACACCTTGAGTTCAGAATTTTTTCTTTGTGTCTCCTTTAGCCGACTTGATTGGTCGAGGTGGTGCTGCTGAGTTTGGCTTATGTTTTCGTGAGTTTATCATTCTTAACATTGCTATAGTGAGCTAGGTTGTTATGATGGCGTTTCCATAAGTGAGGCCAACCTGAGGTCGGTCTATCACCTTCTCGCTTGACCTGACTTGGTTGAAGTGAGTGGAGTCGTCCTTGTGAGTCCGACAACCTGATTCTTTTGCTATCATTCTTTTTGGTCTATGTTTAAATGAGGAAAAAGAAATGAGTACTTTATTGATAATACTTCTATAATTACACGGCATTCCAGGGATGCGCGAATTTCTTTCTATCTAAATATTCTAGGTAATAAGCCCCATGTTGGAGAACTTCTGATATTTTGAATGGTCCTTCCTATTTCAGTTTGAGGTGACTTTGTTTCGGTCCGAAGACGTGTTTGAGTACCAGGTCACCAACTTTGAAGGTTATGGTCTTCACTTTCGAGTTTTAGTAGTGTCCACTTCTTTGCTTGTAGATCGCATTTTTCAATCCGGCGTCTATTCTTCTTTCTTCAAGGAGGTCGAGTGAAGCTCGGCACGCCAAGTCATTTTTCTCCTCCTCGAAGTGTGCTATTCGGTGGGATGGCATGCCGATCTCGACCGGTATAACCGCTTCTGATCCAAAGGCGAGTGAGACAGGAGTTTTGTCGGTGGATGAGCAGTGTGTTGTTCTGTACGACCATAAGACGCCGGGCAACTCTTCTGGCCAACTACCTTTTAGATATTGAAACTTCTTTTTCAATGTGCACTTGAGGAATTTGTTGACTGCTTCGACTTGTCCATTCGATTGAGGGTGGTATGGTGTAGAGAAATTGTTTTTGATATTCAGCTCCCCGCAAAATGTCTTGAACCTCTTGCTGTCGAATTGCTTGCCATTGTCAGATACTATTGAGAGTGGCACACCGAATCTACATATGATTAATTTCCAGACAAAGTTGATAAACTTTTGGTCGGTTTTGGATGTCATCGGCTCGGCTTCTGCCCATTTGGTGAAGTAGCCCACCGCAACCACTGCGTATTTTTACTCCTCCTTTACCCTTTGGTAGCGAACCAATCAGGTCAATTCCCCATTTAGCGAACGGGCATGGCGAATATATAAAATTGAGGGTTTCTGCGGAAGAGTTTATCTAGGGTGCAAACAATTAGAATTTTTTGCATTTTCTGACTTTATCTATTGCATCCTTCTTCAAGGTAGGCCAACAATACCCTTTCCGGATGAGCTTGTGAGCCAAGGATTGTCCTCAAGCATGGTTACCACAAATGCCCTCATGTACTTCTCTTAGTGCGTATTCAGCATCCTGTTCATTCAAGCAACGGAGTAGGGGAATGGAATACCCTCTCTTGTATAATAGCCCATCCATAATGGTGAACCGAGCGGACTTTGTTCGTATTGATCGTGCTTCAGCTCGGTCTTCTGGGAGAACTCCTTTATTTAAGTAAAGTAAGAAGGATTTCATCCAGTTCCCCTTTTTGATTTGACCTTCTCTCTGGTCGGCTTGGCTAGCTGAATAGGCAGCGGCAGCGCCCAGTGCCATTGTTGAGTGGTGGCTGACCGTCACTGTGTCCAGCTCTTCAACGCCCAGACTTGATGCTAGTTTGGCCAAGGAGTCTGCTGGAACGTTGTCATTTCATTGAACGTGGATGATATCGGCTTCAAATTCAGCTAGGCTTGCTTTAGTGAGTTCTAGGCATAATGCCATTCTGGGTTCCTTGGTCTCGTACTCCCCGTTGGTCTGATTTACCACCAGTTAAGAGTCAATTTGTATTTTTAAATTCTTGATCCCCATTAAGGCAACTGTTTTAAGACCGGATAGGCGGGCTTCATATTCAGCTTCGTTATTACTCAAGGGGAATTGGAAGCGTACGGCTAAGCAGTTTTGTGTCGTTTCAGAACTAACCAATACGATTCCAGCTCCAGCTCGGCCAGTTGTTGATGACCCAACAGCATACATGCACCACTACTCGACCTCTACTGGGACTAATTCGACTATCGGGGTGAATTCAGTGATGAAGTCAGCCAGGGCTTGTCCTTTGATAGCCGTCCTTGTTAAATTTTCCAATCTTGAAGGCCCACTTGATCATTCTTCCGGACGTGTCAGGCCGGTGCATAATCTGTTTCAGGGGGAAGCTCGTCAGCACTATTATCATGTGTTCCAAGAAGTATGGGTAAGACTTTCTTGAAGAAGTGACAAGGGCGTAAGCTAGCTTTTCCATGGACGAGTATCTCAACTTGTCATCGTGCATGTCATGGCTCGTGTAATATATTGGGTGTTGTCCGAGGTCATCAGATCGGACGAGTGCTGAGCTAACCGCTGCTGCTGAGATTGCCAAGTAGAGATATAGTGGCTCTTCCTTTATTGGTTTTTGTAAGGTTGGTATGCTTGCCATGCCGTTCTTCAGCTCTTCAAAAGTTGTATGGCACTCTTGAGTCCATTTGGGAGTTTTTTTCTTCTTGATTACCTCAAAGAAGGGTTCGCGTTTGTCTGTCGATCTTGATATGAAACCACTTAGGGCAGCCATTTTGCTTGTAAGGCTCTGCACTTGTTTCACACTTCGAGTGGGTTCTAATTCGGTTATTGCTCGGACTTTGTCTGGGTTGGCCTCAATGCCTCTTTGGCACACCATGTAGCCTAAAAATTTTCCAGGCCCGACTCCAAAATAACACTTTTTTAGGTTAAGCATCATTCGGTAAATACGTAAAATTGGGAACATTTTATTAAGATCACTAATGTGATCGGATGAGTACAGGGATCTGACAAGCATGTCGTCTACATAGACTTCCATAGTTTTCCCTATCATACTAGAAAACATCCCATTCACGAGACGCTGGTAGTTAGCCCCAGCATTCTTCAAGCCAAATGGCATCATGGTGTAGCAGTAGAGGCCTATCCCCGAGTAGAATGGCATGTGATCTTGGTCGTCTAGATGCATCGGGATTTGGTTGTAACCAGAGTAAGCATCCATGAAGCTCATCAGCTCGTGTCCAGCGGTGGCGTCGACCAAGTAGTTAATGTGGGGAAGCGGATAACTGTCTTTAGGGCATGCCTTGTTAAGGACTGAGATATCAATGCATAGTCGCCACTGCCCGATTTGTTTCTTGATGAGAATGGGGTTAGATACCCAGACTGGGTATCTGACCTCTCAGATGAACTTTTTATCTAGAAGCTTCAAAACCTCCAACTCCAGTGCCCCGTATCGGTCAAAGCTGAGCTTCCTCCTCTTTTGTATAATCGACCTGACATTCTTATCAATGTTGAGCGGGTGACAAGCTTGTTCAGGGTCGATCCCCTACATATCAACATGTGTCCACGTGAAGACGTCCTGGTTTGCTTTCAGAAAACTTATCAGCTCGGACCTGATAGGTTCCTTGAGATCATGGCCGACTTGGAGCTGTTTGCTCGGGTCGAGCTCATAAACTGATATCCAATCCAGCTCCTCGACCGGCTCCGCATGAGCAGTCTTTCTTTTCATATTCAGCTTTCAGGGTCCAGCTCATCCTCCCCAATTTTTAACTCGGCAGAAAATGTCTTTTTCCTAGCTGCCGACCTCTATCCTTAATCAAGTAGGCATCTCCCTGTTCGGCCAGCTCGAGTTCAGATTTGTCGGTTCGTGATTCCTGTTTTTTGTTCTGTTCGGATTTATTGAGCTCGGCAATTTCTGTTAGGCACTATTACCCAGAGAGATCTTTCTCCATCTTTTCTTTGTTCTATTCGGCTTGGCCGAGTTCGACATACTTGTTAGCATCCTGAACGGAGTTTAGCCTTTTCTCTATCACTTCTTCTATTTGCTCGACCGCTTTTCCTAAGCTCAACACATCCTTGTCTCCCTTTTCGTAGTTAGTATCTATCATCTCTTCTGTCAGAGTGTGTGTTTTTTCTTCAGAAATCCTATTGTTGGGCTCATCACCGTTAAGATCCTTTATCAGTTCTTCACTTTCTTTCTCAATCAGTCCTTCGCTCTTTTTCATCGGCTCGACCATGTTTATTTGCCTTGGTCTAATCGACCAATTTCATTCTCGATCAGCAACTTGATCGCCTCGGTGTTTGCATTCTCCGAGGGCACCTGGGAACTAAATCGAGTAGTGATATACTGACATTGCTCCCTTGAGATCATATAGGGCTGATCTGCCTATGAGGGCATTGTAGTCGCTTGGGGATTTGATCACTTTGAAGGTTGTGAGAATGGTTCTCTTCTCTTCGCTCGTGCCGAACTCGACATGCAGCTTTACTTAAAATAGAGCTTGCACATAGTTTCCGCTTATCCCTCTGATCCTGTCATTTCTTGGCTCGATGTACTCTCTGGGTACCTTATTTTTTGAAAGGCCGGCAGAAAAATTATGCTCGCATATGCACCGGGATCTACAAGGACTCGATGTGTTCGGATCCCCAGAATGGGCACGCTGATGACGAGAGCGTCATGGTGGGGGTGATCCAGCTGGGCTTCATCTGATTCGTGAAAAGTAAAGGATGATAAAAACTTATCCTCTTCCTCAGGCTGGTCGTCAAAATGAAAGATGTTAGATCTCATGACTTCCATCTTCGGCTTGCCTCCCTGGCAAGATCTTCCTTTTTCGATTTGATATTTCTTCCTCGGCTCGGCTAGTGTTAATGAAGGTCAGTATCTCTCTTGGTGACCTAGCTCCGGCTACTGGGGGTGGGGGGTGGCTGATTATTGCCTCTTCTTTCTTCCCAAGCTTGGTGGTTTTTAGAGAAGGACAGCAAATTTTGGTCATCGCAGACCTTGATCAGAGCGCGGACCAAGTCATGGCACTCCTCTGTGTTGTGCCCGATCGATCCATGATATCTGCAAAAATCTCTTTTTATCGAGCAGAGAAGGGTCTTTCTTAATTGGCCGAGCTGTGGGGAGAATGTTCAGATTCTTGATTCATTCGAAAATTGTAGTAGCTGCCATTGAGTGGACCTCATTATACTCGGTAAGGAGGTCAGTATGCTTTTCTTGCAGGAGTTTCTTCGTGGTCACTTGAGAACTCGAGTTCTTATCACTTTGTTGGGCAGGCTAGTGATTCTGTGGGAATGAAATGACCAGGGCGGCCATATTCTGCTCGGCTGCAATCTGGGATGCAGCCAATGCAAGGAACTCCTAGAAATCTTGAGGGTCCTGCTGGTTGTTGATCGACTTGAAAAATAAATTCTCAGATAATCCTTTCTAAGCTAAAATGAGTAGGGCTTCATCACCGCAAGGGTGAGACTCTGAGACTTGCTTCATGAATCGAGCTATATATCTCTCAGTGATTCGTTCGGCTACTGCACGTGGCGATAGCTCTCTTTGGTGCGACTGAGGCTTTAGAGACCATGAAGTGTCCTCGGAATGAGGATCTCAGCTATGGCCATGAGTAAATTGAGTGGCGTGGTAGTGATCGGATGCGCCAAGCATGTCCGTATAGTTCTGGTAATGGCTTAGGTGTGAGTCAGGATCACTTCTTCCTTTATACAGAGCGACTGGAGGGATTTTCAGCTTCCCCTCTAATGGCTCTGAGAGGATCTGGACAGATAGGGGTGACTCGTCATCACATGCCGAGCTGATCAAAATTTGTCGTGGAATCGAGTATGTGTGTTAGACCAGGGATGTGGTTTGCTTGGCTTCAAGCTCGGAAATCCGCTGCTTCAAATATTTCAACTCGGCAGATTCGTCGTTTGGCTTCCGTAGGGGAGGCTCGTGGCAATACTCTTGCTGTTGGCCGACCTCGCGGGGGGGGGGGGGGGGGTCCTCCTGTGCTTTACTAGTTGGCTTTTCGAGCCGAGCAAAGATGTTTGGGGGGAAGAGAATGTGAGGCGGCATGCGATGGGAGGTCTATCGACCCTGCTCTTAGCATTCAGCTTGGTTTCCTCATCCAGCCTTCTTTTCCCATTTTTCCTTGCTGCATATCGAGCTGGGTTTGACTCCGATTCTCCTTCCTGGAGGTCAGCATTCCTGGGATTGTCAACCAGAGCCTCTGGTTTCAAGATTGATTTTGCTGCCTTCTTCATCATATCTTCAAATTCCTTAGCAAAACCAGGGTGTTGCATGAACGATCGCACCTGTTCCGGGTCGAGCTCATTTAGACCCGATTACACAGTCTTCTCCTGGTGCTCCTTTCCAGTATTTCTCCTTGAACTTTCTGAAGGGCTCATGATTATGAATAGGTTGAGCAAAAACTCTTCTTTCTTCTTAACCAAACTCAAACATGGTGAAGGGCTGAGGTTAAGCTCCTCACGAAAAAACAAAAATCGGACAGGAGATAGAAAATAAAATCTGAAGGGCTGACCGAGCAAGTAGGACTGTAGATCACAAGAAACCTACTTCTAGCGCCATTTTGTTTAGTCTAAGAGTAGCCTATGTAATTTTAACATAAAAACCATAAAGAGAACATCAGCGAAACAGTAGAAAACGAGTAGGAAAAAGTGTTTAACTTTTATTCCTAAAAATTAGATCGGATCGGACTTGGCCGGATCCTTTTACATATGCTTGATTTCTAAATACAAGATTTCTCTCTCTAGACTCACTATGTATTTCTCTCTCTAAATATTAGGGGATCCCTCTCTTTCCCTTGGAGAGGCTATTTATAGTTTCCCATGGAAACCTTAATTGGACACTTGTCCCATTTCTATTGGTTATCAAGATTTTCTGTTCACGTTTCCACCACCTCAAGGTCGACCTCAGTTTTTTTCTACCGACTTATGTCAGCCTCAGCTATTTTACTCATCGGCCAAATCCAGGGACATTGGTCTAGTACTTCAGCTCGGCAGTTCCAGCTCGACAAATGACCGAAAGTGAGCTGAGCATGCCACGCATGCGTCGGGAGAACTCATCCTGTTCGGCATTTCCTGATCGGCGTCGGCCCTTGGTGCCGATCGAAGGAGTCTGGCCGATGATGACATCCAGCTCAGTAGCTCCTGTTTGGCATTTTCTGCTCGGCCTCGGCGCTGATTGATGGAGTCTGGCCGATGATGCCGCCCAGTTTGGCAGATTGGCAGTCCTAGTTCGGTGCTTCCTGCTCGTCATCGACGCTCGGCGACCTGGCACGAATGTGCTCGACAGATCTGGCACGCCGCGCACTCCAGCTCGACAGGGGTGCACTTGAAGACACGGCATGGACGTGCTTAAAAGATCTGGCACGGCGTGTGCTCCAGCTCGGCAGGTGTGTGCCTGGCGACCTGGCGCAAATACGCTCGACAGATCTGGCGCGCCGCGTACTCCAGCTCGGAAGGTATGTCCCCGATGACCTGACGTGGATGTGCTCGATATCTCTGGCGCGCCGCGTACTCTAGCTCGGTAGATGTGTGCCCGGTGACCTGGCGCATATGCGCTCGACAGATTTGGCACACCGCGCACTCCATCTCGGTAGGGTTGTGCCCGATGACATGGTGCGGATGTGCTTGGTAGCTCTGGTGTGCCGCGCACTCCATCTTAGCAGGGTTGTTCCCATTGACACGGTGCTGACGTGCTCGGTAGCTCTGGCGCACCGCGCTCTCCATATCGGCAGGTGTGTGCGGACGTGCTCGGTAGCTCTGGCACACCGCAGATCTGGCGCACCACGCACTCCAGTTCGGCAAGCATGTTCCCGACGACACGGTGCGAACGTGCTTGGTAGCTCTGGCGCTCCGGGTGCTCCAGCACGGCAGGTGTGTGTCCGCCGACCTAATGCGGAAGCGCTCGGTAGCTCTGGCATGCCGTGTGCTCCAGCTTAGCACGCATGTGCCCGACGACATGGCACGGATGTGCTCGGTAGCTCTGGCGCACTTTGTTCTCCATCTCGGCAGGTGTGTGCCTGGCGACCTGGCGCGGTGTGCTCGACAGATCTGGCGCGCTGTGTGCTCCAGCTCGGTCGGTGAGTGCCCGGCGTCCTGGCGTAGATGCGCTCGACAGATCTGGAACGCCGCGCACTCTTGCTCGGTAGGTGTGTGCCCGGCGACATGTCGCGGACATGCTCGGCGGACTGGTCGCTTTCTTCAACTCGGAGGGCATGTGCCCGGCGACACTGTGTTGATGTGCTCGGTAGATCTGGCCCGCCGCGCACTCCACCTCGATAGAGTGTGCTCGGCTTTGTTAAGTACTTGTCTTCTGGACAATATTGACCATCAACACCTGCCATTTTTGGTTCACTTCCCTGACCTCTCTCTACAGATTCTTCATTTGCTCAGTGAGGTCTAGGTTGGTTTCACTTGAGGTGCCTCTATCTGAGGCAGAAAAGCTCTCTTCCTCTTCCTGGGCGGGAGTTCTGGTCATGCGCTGGGCAGTTCGAGGAAGCTCCATTTTTGGTGGCTGAGTTACTTTGGGGGGGGGGGGGGGGGGGGGGGGTGATGAAATTTCAGTGAATTTCTTATCTACGCGCACCCTCCACCGCTAGGGTGGCAAATCGGGGCTATCGTGCCGTGTTCGTATCACACTATCGTATTTTTTATTTTCTATCTTTATTAAATAAATGTAAACAATATGTATAAATCTAAACTAAATTTAGGAATGTCGTGCTTTTCGTTTCATGTTTCGTGTCATTTCATGTCGTATCGTGCCTTATCGTTGTCTTTGCCTCTCGTAATCGGGTTTTCTTATTGTGTCGTGTTGTATCGGTTTCTATCGTTGTCGCTGTCAGCTATTGCCGCCCCTATCCACCGCCTTACCGATAAGGTTAGATAATTGCCTCAAAAAGGAATCATTTGAGCGATCCACCTTCAGCTTGCAGGGCTCCTCCTAGAGGGGGTTGCGTTGTTGCCCGTCCTAGTTACTGCCCGATGGTCTTGCTGTCTCCGGGCATGCCAGTTTGCACAGCAGAACTTGGCGTACCGCCGAGCTCCGCCAACAGGTTTCATCTGAGTTCATCGGATGCCATGCTTCTGTCTCATGTTTTATCTTTGTTCGATTCCCACAGACGGCGTCAATTATTTCGCCCTTAGAATTACGCCAGTAACACCTGCTCCTCTCTCTGAGAATATCACGACCTGCTCCAACAAAGACACGTTAGAAAGGACCACCAGAGGTTTTTCAGTGGAAACCTCTCTGATGCTTAAGTCAGTTAAGTGTTTTAGATTGGAATAAGCAAAATCACGAGGAATGTGCTTAGAATGTCCTACCTTTCTCAGCCTTGGGGCTGAGATATTTATAGTTCTCGCCAAGTGGGGCCTTTCCAAGATCCCGGAAACAGAACCCGCGAATCTTGGGCCGTTACTCGGGGCCGACCTGACCAAGAAGCTTCTTCTAAAAAGGGCAAGTCAGCTCTGTCACTAAGCTTTTTGGCAACCAACCATCAGATCAGGTCGTACCAATATATATATTATATATATAGTATATATATATATATATATATATATTATATATATATATATATATATATATGTGTGGTGTGTGTGTGTGTGTGTGTGTGTGTGTGTGTGTGTGTGTGTGTGTGTGTGTGTAATGCACCTAAGAACTTTATTTCAAAAGATAAATTATACAAATATATATAGCAAAAACATGCCAAGTAATTCCGAAATATCTCTCCACAACTTTCTTGTTATATATATATATAGGGGTAGGTTCAAATGAGAACCATGTCCTTTTATGCGAACCTACGAATTAGTGCTTTTATTATATACCATCAGTGTTTTTATTATACAATCATAGTGCTTTATTATATATTTCTGTTATATACACCAGTAATGCTTTTATTATACAATCTTAATATTTTTAATTAAATAAGGAAATACACAAAAAAATCTGATCCATCCATTTCATTAGACCTAAATCCCATAATTGACCCTAGATTCACATATAGAGACATGGTTCTCATTTGAACTTAATTCTCTCTCTCTCTCTCTCTCTCTCTCTCTCTATATATATATATATATATATATATATATATATATATATATATATATATATATATATTGTAGAATTTATCTTTTGAAATAAACGTCTTGGATGCATTTTGAATTCAAGTGTTTTTCTTACTGATTTTTTTCTTTTTATTGAACAGGTCATCATTATCAGCTTCGTCAGTTACACAATGCCTTGGAGAGACTTTCATGGCACCCATAATAATTTTTTTCAGGTTCTAAATATATATTTAAAAAAGGAGAAAATATATGGGGGGTGTGAGTCCTCTACAAGACCAACTGGCACCAAATAAAATAAGTTTGGGGGGGCGAAAATCCCCTACACGACCAATCATACTCTAAATAAATCTTCATTTGACAAGCAAAAATAAAGATATTAGAGCTTCATAAGAAATCCCCACTTAAGAGAACTCTTTGAAACTCTGCGTATAGGAGTAGCATCTTCATCATCAGCAAAATCTGCCCAAGATTATCTAAAAGCAATATTCATGAGGTGGAGGGCGGGAGAGGATTTGGTATCGCCAACAGTGAAAGAAGTAGAAGATTCCTGTAGTAATTTTTTAACTATATCAACTAAATCTCGATCAGTGGTAGTCTCATGAAAAAGAGGGGTGCGATGTTGGCTGCCAATATCCGAATCATCCAACTATAATGCCTTCTTCACTTGCAAGACAAGATGTTGGAGTATGTTGCGCCGAGGGAGAAATGTTATCCGAAGAACCCATGCCCACTTAATCAGAACTCGTGCTCGAAGAGGCAGATTCCTCATAAAGCACAAGTTGTCGAGAGGTGTCACAAAAAATCTCAGCCGATTTGCAAACGGTTGACTGGTTCCTCCTGCAAAGCTGCGTAGTTAGTTGCTTACCAATGTCAAAGCCACTAACAAAAAGCTCAGAAGCAATACGGTGAACCTTCCCTTCCAAACCGGACGGGGTAACAAAAGTAGTAGTGTCTTTAGGAGCCGTGTTATCGGGGGCGGGGGATAACGGCTCGTACCTCGAAGTAAGCTCTGAGGTAGGTGGTGCCGACGGACCCATGTAGACTTCAGCTTGTAACACTTAAAAGGTATTAGAAGTCGTCAGAGAAGGATTACTAGGCTCGGGAGTCAGGCGGGAATCAGTACGATTACGGACCTGATGCTCACGAGAATCAGAATGTCTGGTGTTAACCTTATGTCAATCGTCCCTATCGATGTTCTCAGCGACACGATATTTATGGAAGGAGAAAGAACCAACAAGATGCCCAATAGATTTACAAAACGAGCAGAAGTCCGGCAAATTCTCATATCCTAAAGAAATATACCCGCAGTACCCTTCTCATTCGATCATAACAGTCTCATGCAGGGCATTTTCAAGATTAAGCTCAACCAATATACGAACAAAATAACCCACCGAGCCCTTAACAGAACACTCGTCGATTTGCAAGGGCGTTCCCACAACTATAGCAATATTCAAAATGAAAGATCTATCCCAATATTCGATCGGCAACTTATAAATGCGAATTCGAACCAAAGATGAGGCCGAAGGGACCTTATAGGGGTTGAAGTCCGGGGTCCAAGAGAAGAGCCCAATAGAGCTTGAGCCAAACTTTCAAGTGGATCTGGAAAACACACGCGCCCTATCTTTGGCCGAGGAGAACCAGATGCTGAAAAATCCTTTCCCGAGTGGAACAAAACTCCACGAAGCATTGGTTTCCCGAGTAGTAGTCAAGGCGACTTTGCAATCTTCGAGTGAGAGGGGTTTTGAGCTTTTAAGTTGAAGAAGACGGCCTATGAGAGAGTCACGTAGTTTCAAAATGCGACTTTGGTAGCAGGATTCGTCGATAGTGACCGAAAAAAAGTCTCCTTTTTTGATCGGAGGGGCACCCAAGGTGAAGTCTGATGGAGGTGGTTGGGCGGGAGGGAAATCGGGTTGGGTAGTCGGGCCCGGGTTGCTCCAAAAGGGGGCGGGCTTGCCTGGGTTCCAAAAATGGGTCAAAGTATGTCGTTGGGCTGGAGGAAAAGCCGCCTGGACGTGCTAGGCTGCGAGGTGGGCCATCTGGGCTTGGGGTAAATTGGAATTGGGCACAAAAGGATGGGTTGCGAAATGGGCCGCTGGAGGTGGGATTGGATCCAAGACGGTGGGAGGAAAAAGGTTGGTTGCTGGGCTTGGCTTATTTGGGTCATCTCTGCTGGGAAAGAAAAAGGCCTTGGGCTCCAAAAGTGAAGGTTGAGGTAGGTGAGCCGCAGGAAAGGCACGTGGGCACGCAAAAAAGGGGCCATAGTTGACCAAAGGAAAAGTCGTTGTCACAGATTGGTTGCAGGAGAATCTGCCGAGTTAGAATGAAAACATCCATGCAGCGTTGGCATAGACAAAAACGAAAGGAAAAAGAGTGGAGAAAAAGGCGAGGTAGACGGTGACAAGTGGGCCGCCGGCAAGGAGCCGAATGAAATGGGGGCAGAGACAATGGCGGGGGTAGTACAAGCCGAGGAAGGAGTCGTCGTTGGAAAAGACGGCGAAGAGAGGGTCGTTGGCAGAGGAGCGGTAGGAAGCGACGCCAACGGGCTTCGACAGAGAAGGGATTCCGGTACCTAGGAAAGGTTGTAGGATATCCAAAGGTTTCGGCGGCGCGGCTACCACAATCGGAGGTGGAAGAGAACCACCTACGCCGGAAGGGATGGCGCCGGAAATAAGGATCGGAGTTCTGCAGAGATGAAGATGGCATCGAGTGCGACGGCGGGAAGGTAGCGCCTGAAGCTGATAGCGACGACCGGTAAGGTTATAGAATAGGATGCAAGATGTTCGAGGTAGCCGGCGACAAGGCATCCGTAGGAGGTGACAGAAAAGTGATATCGGCGCCGGGAGCAGTTTGAAGAGTGTAAAGCAGCGACGGGGCAGCGTAAGGAAGCTGCCGGTGAATAGACTCCGTTGGCGGGAAGGTGACCTAAAGAGGCCGCCGGGCTTGTGGCTGTGAGGTCGAGAGAGCCATGCAAAGCTGCTGGCTGGAAAACTGCAGTGAGGGCGGAACTGTGACGGGCTGTGCGTGATGTTAGTGAAGTGGAGAATACGTGACGGTTGGTGGAACTTGGCGGATCGAAACCGGAGCCGGAGGTGGCCGGAAATGCGGAGAAACCGATGCAAGGCGGTGTGAATCCGGTGACGGGATGACGAAGCTGTGATCCAAGTAGGTAGTCGACTAGGTTGAAAGAAAAGGGTAGGAGATAGAACGGAGGATTTCCGTCGTTTTTCATTTTTCGGCACCCATAATAAATTCAAATATAATATAATTGCTATTTCAGCGATACATTCAATATTGATTCTACCTAAGCCGTTATCTTGAATATAAGGTGGCTGACTTATTGAGATTTTCCGAATACAATAATCAAGATATTAATTTATTAAATAAAATTATTTAATTCATATTTGACATATAAAGATTACACTATGTTTACTACTAATGCATTCTTTAAAAATTCATTCATTCGTAAGAATGTGATCAATAACCAGATGTTTGGTGAATTTGTTGGGATTGAGAATGGGAATAGGTTTGATAATCCCTGTTTGCAGGGGATATGACTCAACACCAAAAATTGGACAATCAAACTCATAATTTTTTAATTACCAAGCAGCATTTTGATACACTTTCTCATTCCCCACTCCCCCAACCCACCAACCAAGCATACCCTAACTGATGGGATTTTGTAGTATTTTGTAATGATTTCCAAAATATTTTTTTTTTTATTATGCAATTTAATATCATGGATACAAATAAAGATCCTAATATATATATATATATATATATATATATATATATATATATATATATCATGTGAGAACCAAATTTATAGGTGACTTTAGAAACCGCTACATTACATTATATGTATGCTAATTTAAATAGTTCTCATGTAAATCCACCCATATATATATATATATATTGGCACTTATAATATATCTCCAAATGATTAATTTGGCATTTATAATATTTATTCATTTTGGAATGGGATATTCATTATGTCAAATAATATGACATAATATTTTGTGTTAAATGATTGCACTACATTATCCATATAACATGCAACATGGCGTTTACAAACTCTACGATTTTCAGAAACATATTTTACTAATAAATGATTCTGAACCGTAATCTAACTTTAGAAAATTAAGTACATTAATAAAGTTCAACATCAAAAGGATGATTGCACTAGTTTCTAATCTCTCTCTCTTCTAATCTAGCTATCTCTTTCGACTAATGTTACAAATTGCATTGAGGATCAATAAGAATATCTCAATTGTTTGCAAGGAACTTGTTAGAAACCTAATTCATTCACCCAACAAACTATTTATCTGTGTAAATCCATCAAAAATATATACAATTTATATCAAAACGATAAAAAAAGGACCCAATAAAATTACATGACTCACATTTAGAGAACAAACTAAAAATATAAACTTAAGAAATTTCACCACATACCTAACACATACGTTACGAGTAGAAATTTGATTGTAGGATATTTTATTTAACTTATTTATAAAGACTTTTTTTCCAAAATCTTCCAAATGTTATTTTCAGCGTATCCATGTACAGCTCTTTTTAGCAAAAAATATTGATATAAACAAACCTCACAAAATTAAATTACATAATTTATTTTAAAGAATTATGCAATGTTATTATTCAACATTGTGATTGAGAATTCAGTCGTATATGTTCGATTGATAATAAGATTAATATTTGGTAATTTTTAATTGCACGTGAAAAAGGACATGATCGGTTTTTTAGCTACTAATTATGCTACAATTAGTGTTTTTTTGATAAAGTGCGATCATGTACATGAAATCGGAATGATTAAATTATAAAATCTGAATAAATGAGACATGAAAATGTCGTATTTGTTATATATATATACTAGTGTAACACCCGTGTATTATACGGGATTTATAAAAAATTAAATATAAATATTTTTGTAAAAATTATAAAATTTTAAATTTAAAAATAAGAATTTAAAGGATGTGTATCTCAACCCGTGCCCTGTTCAATTTATTAATTATTATAATTATTGATTAATATTATATTTTAATGTTCATGTTAAGTTCATTAATAATTATTTTTGCATACTTATAAAAATTCAAAAGATGTCACATTCCAAATCGTCTCTAATCTATATTAATTAATTATTATTAACTCATTTTATATTTTTTTGTTTAAATTAGCTTTGTTAGTAATTATAGTTACATACTTTGATTAATTCAAAATGTATCATATTTTAAGCATTCTCGTATTGTGTCATTGTTTAATATATATTAATTAATTATTATTATTATATAATTTATTTTCTTATATCTAGATTGATTTCATTACTAATATTTAGTTACATATTCCAACTATTGCAAATATACCATAATTTACCTATACAAAATATTTAAAATTTCAAAATTAGATTATTTCAACTTTTATTATAAATACAATTTGTTAATCATTTTCATATATAAGTTTTTTTAATTAAAATAACTAATCTAGATTTTTTTCTACTAATTATATATGACTTATTTATATTTTTATATATTAGGAGTATAAAAAATATTGAATTAGACAAAATATAATAAAAGAAAACTATTAAGTTAGGCTAAATATAATAAAAAGAGAATATTAAATTAGGCAATATATAGTAAAAGGAAGATGAGGAGGATTTTGCAATGATATATACTTTTTTTAACACCCGTGTATTACAGGGAACTTATCAAAGATAAATATAAAAAAAATATTTTGATAATTACTAAATTTTAGATCTAAAATAAAAGATTAAAATAATTATTCCCAACACGTACCCTATACATGTCTAATCTATTTATTAATTATTATAAATATTAAGTAATTTTGTATTTGATGTTTAAATTATATTCATTGAATCTTAGTTACATACTTACAAAAATCCAAAAGGCGTCACGTTCTATACCCGTGTCTAATATCTATTTTATTAATTATTATTATTATCAAATTATTTTATATATTAATATTTAGAATAAATTCATTAATAATTATTAGTTACATACTTTGATATCATACTTTCAACCCGTGTCGCATTGTACTGGTACCTAATCAATGTTTATTAATTATTATTATATAATTTAATATTTTATATTTATATTGATTACATTACTAATATTTAGTTACATACATAGATTACTGTAAATAACTCATATTTTACCTATAAAGAATATTTGAAACTCCAAAAATAAATTATTTTAAATTATATTATCAATAATACCTATCTAATTATTTTCATAATAAAATTTTCTAATTAAAATAATTTCATATGTAGTTTTCCCTTTTAATTAAAATAACTAATTTAGATCTTATCTACTAATTATATATGATTTATTTGTATTTATATATTAGGAGAATCAAAGAAAAGTATTGAGTAAGGAAAAATATAATAAAGAATAAATAAATTAGGTAAGATACAATAAAAAGAAAAGTATTAAATTAGGTAAATATTAGGCTCGGATGACACATAAGCTAACGAAGCACCAGAAATTTTTATTTGTCAAACGAAGCATACGAAACGGACATATAGGTTAGGAGGATTTTGCATTAATATATAGGGGTGATATATATATATATATACACACACACACACACTAGTGTAGACACCCGCGATTACGCGGGCAAATATAACAAATGCAAAAAAAATATAAATTTTATTTGAAAAATTAAGAAATTCAGAATTTGATTGAAAGAATATTGTTCACATTAAATTTTGAAACATTGTACACTAAATTAATTGTATAATTTGCACTGATATCATTTTTATTGTAGTAAATAATATACAATTCTTTACCGCTCTTAAAATTGTGTCATGAGAGTTATAAAATGACATTTCTTAAAAACTTTGTGATAGTTATATAATAAGAAATCTAGAAGTATTGGTATTTAAATCAATATCAATATCATTTTTTCAACATGTATTGTATCGTACTTGTGCCATGTATCAATATAAATATTTCAAAATTTAAAATACTAATTATGTGTGATATGAAATTATAATAAATATAAAGTATCAACCTTTGGTACCAAAATCTTCATCATTTTGATATCGTCATATTGACTAAAACCTGAGTGAGCATATTCAATAAGGTTGCATAATCTTTATCTTCATTAAATGTAGCAACTTTGACTAACTTTTTATTTTCTCTCGCATACATTTTTCGTTTTTATTTTCGTTTTTATTCTCTCGCATACATTTTTCGAGCCCGGTGGCCCAGCCCGCAACTCCAATGATGTAGGCTGAGGCTTGGCAGGATGCGTGAAGATAAAACCAAGTTGGGTCGGCCGAAGGCAACACTTTTAGGTACTTTGCGAAAACAGCACCAATTGGCAACAGGATACCCCAGCTTATTGTGTTTAGCAATCCATGAATCTGCATATTTCACAGGCATAATCAGATATGTTGTGCTGATTTACAGATATAAAAGCAATACAGGAAATATTACAATTTGTGAAAAGACTATGAACACAATTAGTTGTGGGCCTAAACTTCTTTTATTTGAAGGTATGAGTTTTTTCATTAAAAAAAATTGTTATTATTTTGGAGATTAGGTTTGTAGCTTCACCCAATTCAAAATGTAGGTGGGTTAAATCATTTGGTGCCAATTATACTAATGATATTTTTAGGTAATTAAAATAATAAATAGCGGATTTTGCTCCAAGTGGCATATTATTTGTTGATATTAGAAGATATATTTAGTTAGATTGATATATTACAGGGATAGAAAACGGAAAAAGATGATTTTTAATTAATAATCATTATTTCCTATAATCATTCCAGACAACACAACATATTAATTATGCAGTCCTAAAATCATCCTAATATTCACTTTTATCCTAAAACATGCAGTAATCATAACAGAACTCCAAATCCTCTAGCTCTAATTTCACTCTCAGGAACATAAACACAACAAAACTACAAAATATCTTAAATATTTCTATGAATCATACAATCACAACATGAAAAATTTTTTTAACTAAATTAATTTGCTTGATATAACTAAAATTAATGAATCTACTAAAAAAAGACTCACAATCTTTTTCTTTAATCTTGAACCCACACCTCCTCCAATAGACCCCGTCTTGCCCGAGAGTGAATCCAAGCTCCCCATCGACAGAACATTAGCCCCCGTCGTCAAATGCATCCCCGGAGAATCTCCCGAAACCGGGCCCTCCTGCCAAACTTGGTTCACACTAATCGAACTAAAATTACCTAACTTCAAAAAGTAAATTACAAACAATAATAACATTTCTAAAAAGTAAAATAAAAACTACAAATGCTTTTCAAGTCTTATGTTTCATTAATGTAAACATAAACTTTGCATTCAATTACGAATTCTATTCCTAGACTGAGGCATATGCTAAAAAATATGTATAGCGCAATTTCATACAATCACACCATAGCAAAACCAAATTGGAATTAGTCTAACCGAAAAATTTTAATTTATCGACAAAGATCAAAGTGTGTAAAAGGGTCAAACTTAAAACCAAGCCACAAATAATGTACAGAAAAATAAAATTAGAAAAAGGAATAAAAAAATTGCAATACAAACCTGAAAAACAATTTGCAAAAAAAAAACTAACGAATTAATTATTAAAATCCAGAAAAACGTAAATGGGGTATTTAATTTAAAAAGATAATCGACCTTTTTGTAATATATTAAACCTCAGGGGTGGTTTTCATGATTATCTCAATTTAAAAAAGAAACAAACACTATGCAGATTAATAAAGTTGTAAAAAATACCTTCTGTCACAGTGCAAGTGAATTTACGACATTTTAGAATTGGGTTTGGATAGAAGTTGTTCGGCTCGGTGGCGAGGTAACATCATCTTCTGGAAAAAATCAAATAAAACGATCAAATGAAATTTTTAGAAAAGTAAATAAATATGGTGCTAATAATTTTGGAATTCTGGAAAATCAAAGATGCAAATCTTTAGTGCTCGCCAAATGTGGGGTATTAGCCTTTTGAGCCCTAGCATATCAAAAATAAAATTACAAAAATAAATATGTTGATTAAGAAATACAACTTCTAAATTTACCGGACACAAATAAAAGATTATCAATCATTTTCCAACACAATATTTAATGTTGATCAAAGATTATCAATCATATTTAACCTGAATGGGCTGAATCCAGAAAATTCAAGTAACATAATTACATGCATATTCAGATAATTTATATGCAGATTTGCTAAATCACAACTATTCATACAAATTTTCATGTTAGCATAAAGGCAAAAAAAAGAAAAAGAGAGAAGTTTTAAAATTACAATAATAATAATAATAATAATAATAATAATAATAATAATAATAATAATAACAACTACTTTGAGGTTTGGTTTTGTCCTACATTTATCCCATTAATAAGAAAAAAAATTCAAAACCCCCTTTTACATATATAGAAATATTACAGTTAAAACCCTCAAAATTTAGACTGCAAAACCTGACATGTAGGTTTGTAAATACTGAAAACCTCATGGGTGATTTTTGTATGTATCACAGAATTATAAGATGAAAATTACTTGCCTGCAACCAAGTGTGCTTGTCGACAGATTTATACTCATCTCGAATGTAGAGTAGCGCATCGGAAATAACATCTAGTAAAACAGTTCTAAACTCATATTAGTATATAAATTACTTGAGATTTGGAGTTTTAAAGAAATTGCATATGCATTGGATAAATTACCTGTATCGTAACCAAATAATAGTCCTCCAATATCGGGTGATAAGGCGAGGCACATAATATAAGGTTTTTGCCAACTCGTGCGCTAGCATTCTGTGAACTCTGTTTTATCTGATTTAGAAACGCCACTTTCCATATTGCTCCGAGCTCGATAATTACCTCAGTAGATGAGTTCTATGAAAATCCAAAGGGATTCAAAGATATTTTAGCCCGCGTAATACATTATTTTAATCTTTGTCACAAAAGTGCTTCGAAAATTGATATCATGCTGATTTTTGAATCATTATACAACAAATCCCCTGTTCTTTTACAAATATAACTAAAGTTATGCTTTGTTTCATTGTAAGAAGGGATTGAACTTTATATACAACAAATGAAGAACACTATACAATAAATAAGCACGAATATCATTAAGCTTGTCGAGCACCCTTCGTGTCTCCATAAATAAATATTTAAATGAAGCTTATCTATAATAGCTTGTATATAATTGTTGTAAATCACAAAAATATAGTCTTTAGTGTTAAAAGAAATTCATTACATTTTCCTACCTTGGTGAATGATGTTAACTTGAGCGGAAAACAAACAGTAACCTGAATGGTCTGAATCCAAAAAATTCAAGTAACATAATTACATACATATTCAGATAATTTCTGACATAAATAGAAATAATATATAAATCTAATCAATTTTTATATGCAGATTTGCTAAATCACAATCAACTCATGCAGATTTTCATGTTAGCATAAAGGAAGGCAAAAAAAAAAAAAAAAAAAAAAAAAAAAAAAAACAGAGAAGTTTTAAACTTACAAAAAAAAAAAAAAATTAATAATAACTCTGAGGTTTGGTTATGTCCTACATTTCTCCCATTAATAAGAAAAAAAAAATCAAAACCCCCATTTACATATATAGAAATATTACAGTTAAAACCCTCAAAATTAAGACTGCAAACACCTGAGAGGTAGGCTTGTAAATACTGAAAAACCTCATGGGTGATTTTTGTATGTATCACAGAATTATAAGATGAAAATTACTTGCCTGCAACCAAGTGTACTTGTCGACAGATTTATACTCATCTCGAATGTAGAGTAGCGCAACGGAAATAACACCTAGTAAAACAGTTCTAAACTCATATTAGTAATATAAATTATTTGAGATTTGGAGTTTTAAAGCAATTGCATATGCATTGGATAAATTACCTGTATCGTAACCAAATAATAGTCCTCCAATATCAGTTGATAAGGCGAGGGCACATAATATAAGGTTTTTTCCAGCTCGTGCGCCAGTATTCTGTGAACTCTGTTCTATCTGGTTTTAGTAACACCACTTTCCATATTGCTCCGAGCTCGATAATCACCTCAATAGATGAGTTCTATGAAAATCCAAAAGGAGTTCTATAAAATTAATGAAGTTTACACTAAGTAGGAAAAGAAAACTAAAATTAGAACAATAGATTTGAATTATTGAGTCCATAGATAATTTTTGCGTCGACTCATAGCCAGAATGTGATATTACATCATGAATTAGCTCAGTAATTTTTCATGTATTCACTAACTATAATTTTCTCCCAGGTTATATAATGTTTCCTTAACAAAACATCTTTTCTCTCTAGGTGTGTGTGTGTGTGTTTGTTACATAGACTGATCTACAAAATTGTGTTCCTCTAAATCTACTATACATATATATATATATATATATATATATATATATATATATATATATATATATATATATATATATATATATATCAGTTTAGCTCGAGGGAGAGGTTAGATCGATGAATAAATCCTCACTGCAAAATAAAAATAAAAAACAAAATCCACCTTGAAACTTGTAAACATAATCTCTGTTAGGGACATGAAAAAAGAGGAAATTGCCCAGTTTATATTCATTTGATATCTTTATCTTTGACAAAATGAATGAAGGGGATCCTAATTGAGTTTTTAATTCTAAGAGGCCACATTAATGATACCATATACTATATTCACAACGCACTTTCTACCTCGATGGTAGATGTATGATCTCTGCTAACCGAACCTTGTGCATTCACTGAATTCTTTTCTATTGCTGCTTGAAATTCTTCATACTTTTTCTGCCCACATACACAGTAACAAAAATTTTCAGGCAAAAACCAAAAAAGTAAAAGCTAATAGCAAATTTAAGGGAATTAATTGGGTCACGAACCTCGACAATCTTTCTATCAGCCGCGAACTCACTGCTGCTACTGAACTTCTCATTACCACTGCCCTTAACTGCAAAATAAGGCTCCGGGCACCTGAAACTCAACTCGTGTTTTTCCTACAGAAAGGAATCAAAAATCTCGCGAATTTCCAGGCTTCTCTCATGGCCTGCAAGGTCACATGAGAGCCGCCATCGTCCTGGAGATAAACAGCGAGCTTGTCGGGCGGGTAGTCGAGCACCATAGCCTAAATCACAGTGTTCATGACCCCCAGAGAGGACTCCTTTCTTGGATCGGCCGTGCATATGAACACATCGATCGGCCGTGCATATGAACTACAATACTCAACTTTCACATAAACACAAAAAAAACCTCAAAAACATTAAATATAGTCAAAAGAACACGAAACAAAATTTAAAATAATACTAAACAAATATTAGATTTATTCCCAAAAAAAGTGCTTTTACTTGTAATTTTTATCAACGTTGAGTAAGAAAGTTAAGCTAAAATTGTAATTCATATCCCAAATTGTATACTAAAGTGTTCTCACTCTCACATAAATACAACGTGAACACATCCGAAATTAGGCTAAATCTTGCTGGTAGTATTTTTCTTTTTTGTTTGTAAATAACCTTGGAAATTATTTAGCGAATCCGAAAACCAATCAACTTAGAATTGAAAATGAACAAATACTCGTCCCATTTCATCGAGAAAAGCTGCAACTTGCATAAGTGTTGCCATTTAAAATATTATCTAGAACAATAATATCTTCACTACTATTAACCTAAAAACCGCACAGAATATAAGATATGCACGTGGTATAAAATGGATAACTCAGTGAAAATACCCGATGAGGCAAATCTTTATTTGCATGACCAAAAATTAAATCTGACAGAGACAAAAATCAGAAATTTAAACATTCAAGCACAAATATTGGGCAACAAATTAAATTTTGACCTAATAAGAATAAAAAAAATGAAATCAGATGTTTTTATGGACAATTATAAAAATTACCTGTGAGATGGAGTTAACCTATAACTTCCCGTGATTGAGGAGGCAATTCATCCGAGTTACCAAATCTGAGATTTTTTGTGAAATGATCTTCATATAGTTCTAAAAAACACAAATTTAACACCAAAAATAAAAGATTACATGAAGCAGTTTTTTTTTTTAAAATAGATTTGAGAGGTGAAAAAGTATTTAAAAGCTTATTGTTTGGGAGAATGAAGTTTTGGCAGTACTCTTCGGAGAAAAGGGAATCGTCAACGGCGGCGGCGGAGATGAATGGGTGGCTAGGGTTTTCCATGGCAGAAAGATCCGTTTATCCTCCAAAACCATTAGAGGGATAATTGTAACAAAAAGAAAAAATATGAGATATAATCAACAAAACCGTTTTTAATCAACAATAACATCATTCAATCCGATCTTAAGAATAGACCCAGGATTTCAAATCAAGATTAACACAAGATACAATCTGATATTGCACATTAGTTAAATATCAAACTCAAATAACACTTCATTATATAAAACAGATCATTCGAATGAAAAAGGGCAAGCATTCGCCCTAATTACAAAAATTAAATCCTTTACTAAGCAACATAAGTTTCAGACAGTAACCCATTTGGTATTGCAAGTAATCCAAAATACATAAATTGAAAGCCAATTAGTCATCGATCTCATATTATTCAAACTACTGACCATGTCAAATTAAGCGCAACCTCAATTGCTAAAATCCATATTTGGTTTTTACTTCCGGGCAACCAATAACAAAAAATCTAGCTCAAAACAAAGAAAATCTAAGGCACATCCAGATCCTTAAACTAAACCATCCTCACAGAGGTAGCTCCATACGAACCTAACTACCGATTATCAACCTATATCAAACACAAAATAAACAATAATTGCTCGTAATTCCGAAACTGAATCGAAAATTTTGAAAAAGAAAAACCTCGAAGTGTTCCTGCATCTTTTTTGGATCAATTGGTTGGCCCTGAGCGTCAACGCCTTGAGAGAGAGAGAGAGAGAGAGAGAGAGAGAGAACGGCGGATCACCTTGATCTTCAGCCGATTAAATCCAAACAAAAACGCGACCACAGACGGATGCCGATTAGCTGATTGCTCATTAACGGAATCCCAAAAATTTTAAGATTTTCAGATCTAAAAAATTAGAAGCAGTTTTTTCAGATCTCAAAATCGACATAATGTATTCAAGAACCGAAGCAGATATAAAAATGATAGAATCAGGCAAAGGAAACCAATTTCGGAAATTTTATATCAGTGGGTGAAAAAATCTTACAGATACAGCCGCCTCGATTTCCAAGATCAAAAAACATAAGAAATTATCAGTTTGATAGAAAGTGAAATTTCAATTCACATTAATTGAAATGAGAAATTAAGACGGAAGAAGGCATAATTGAAAAGAAAACGGAGAGCGGCGCTCCAGATGATACAAACCTACAATATTTTAACAAAAATAGAAAAAAAAGGTTGTTATTTATACCCGGTCAAAATTTTGTCCTCCTCCTAAAATAGACCCCCTATGAACCACAGGCCGACATGTCATTTTTTGAGCAATTTAATTGGTCCACATCAGCCCCGTAATGCTCTCCTTTCGACATCGCAGCATTAATAGTTAACATTATTAACAAAATGGAGGATATGTGTGTGTATGTGCGCGCGCGCGCATGGGAAGCAATCTTTATGTGGGAACTTAGGAATCTTTTATATTACATAGGATGTGATGCTATTTATGAATCATGTATATGTTAATTAAGATAATAGTAAAATCAATGGAATATAAAAATAGTAATATGAAAATATAAATAGAATTTTTTATTATTTAAATTAGTATCACATATAATATAATATAGTGGTTCCTAAATTCTCACCTAGGAAATTGGTTCTCATATGATCTTAACCCTATATCAAATAATATAAATGATCCGTTTTTAATTAAGTTTTTTACATGTATATTCTAATAATTTGATTGTCAAATCCCCAAAATTCAGCTCATGAAAAAAAAGTAAAATACCTTTTGACAGCTTTAATTAGTCTTTTTAGCATTTGTTATTTAAGAAAACTATGAATGGGAAATTTATTTACCAACAATTAAACTATATCTTTATGATTGAAATTACTTTTTTATTAAAAATTTATCAGCTAAACAAATAAAGATATATTCATTTTTGATTTCTGATTTTTAATACTTATGGGAATATCGTTAATCAATTCACATAATTTTAATTATAATTATAGAGAAATACTTATTACTCAATATTTAAGGAATGCATTAATCATAATTAATTATTTTGATTTTAATTAAATATAGTTAATCAATCTCCTGAATCTGAATAATAGAAATAAAATTATCATTTGGTATATAATGAAAAATATATAATTGGGAAATTAATTTACCAAAGTTTATAATACTTTTTATACTAAAATCATTATTTAGTAAGAATGATTTCTTTTTTTTTGTTGTTGTTGTTTTGTTTTTTTAGTGTCTGTGTGGGAATATCATAAATAAATTTTCTTGATTGGATTTTTAAGAAGTTTTATTAGTTACTAAGTATTATTATTAGAATATTAATGAGTGATATGGAGGTAGTTTTGATGGTAAATAACTTCTCTTTTGAAAGAAAATTGAAGATTATTATGACACACATCTCATCATCCGCATATTTCATCATCTTCATCATCAAGAGAACTTCATATATACTTCTCTCATGCCCCACAATAGATTTATTAATTTATAGTTGGGATATGATCGTGCACCCTCTTCAAAAAAGTCGATTTCGGTCATGACCAATTATACTAGCAAGAGCAACAGATTGTAGGAGTTTAAATATATTAATCTGCGATGATGAGAAAAATATAATAACAAAACTACAAATATTATGTATAATTTGTAAATTAAAATTCCAAGAAAAATCTTTTTATAAATCAGATTTTTAAGATAGTATTATGTTTAAATAAAAATAATTACACTAATTGATATATATTAAAAAATCTGCTTATATAATAACTTTTAAATTATTATAAATTAAATATAATAATATTCAATGATTTTAAAAGATTACACATGAAAATAATTACTCATACAACACACAAGGGTAAAACTAACATATATATATATATATATATATATATAAAGCAAGTAGCATATGAAGAATTAAAGCTTAAAATGGAAAACTAAACCTTAAAATTGAAAAAGTAACCCTAAACCCTAAATTTTCGTCTTATATCATCACATATAAACAAAATATATCATCATATTAATTGGTAAGATGATAGATCTCTACAAGAACCCTAATATATCCGAAAATGAAAAAACTAAACCCTAAACTCTAAGTTTTTGTCATATATCATCATATAACTGATAAATATCACCACATATAACAAACAAATATCATTACATATAAGTAACATATATCACATATAATTGAACAAGGTGCACACGAGTCTATGTGATAAATTACCCCATAAACTCATTCCTTATTTACATCTTTAATTTTATTATTATTTTTTTTTGTTGTCCAATTAATTTGAAAGTTTTATTATGACATTATTACGTAATAAAACAAACTATCAGTAAATCTACATGAATTGCGTCATATTCTTTACACAAATTAGAAAAATCTCACGCATCCATTATTCACTCTTCCTAGGACTGAACTCATTACATGCGTTTTCTTGCACATTATTTTTACTCAAATCTCAAGAAAGTTGTCTGGTTCAATTTTCTACTATAATTTTATAATATGGTTGGGTAAACCACTAAAAATATAATGACACTAATCCAAAGACTAATTATTCTGCACTCGACCACATCCAACCCCTAATTTAATCTTGCTTACTCACAATATTTTTTATTAGTATAAAGCAGTGTCGCAGTAATTTACTTTCAAAAGTCAATACATACCATAATTAAGAGATTATTATATATATATATATATATATATATATATATATATATATATATATATATATATATATATATATAAATACTAATGACTTTATTCTATTTAATTACAATTTTCCATGAACTGATCATTGCCTAACAACTACGGGCAAAGGAAAAAAAGATGTCTGGCAAGAGGAATAGTGCCAAAAACATTATAATGTTGTGGTAATTACTAATAGTACTAGTGCAATTTAATTTTAGTTTTCTAAGCCTTGTCTTTTTTATTATTATTTTGATCCCTCTTTATAAATCCACTGAAATAAATGATAATTGTTATAAATGCAAACAATAATTTTACTATGTGTGTAGTAAAATGTATTTATTATTATTATTAGTGTGAATGACTATTTTGTGCCTCAAGAGATTATATAATTACGATTATATTATTGGAAGTTTTCCTATAAATAAGGCTTCAGTTATAATAAAAATTATGACTGAGAATTCATTCTCTATATACTTTCTCTATTTTCTCTCTAGTTTATAACACATTATCAACATGTGTCTCTAATCGTTTGAGTAATATGAAGAAAATATGCTCTACAATTGCATATTTTGAGATGATGCTCTTATCAGAAATCAATTTATTACAAACCATTCATTTTGTTATTTCCTTCTCATCTCATTTTCAAAGATACATATTTGTATCTTACGCACTTTCAATATCTTTCTTCTTCTTTAAAATTGAAACACAAAGCCTTGCTCAAAATATTATTCCTTATTCAGCCAGGAAATAAATGGCATCACAGTTAAAATAACAGGAAACATCTTTCTAATAGAGAATCTCTAATTTCATCACCCAAAGAATTAACACCACCTATTATGTCTCAATCTCTCGCCTCTTTAGTTTTTACATTTTGTTAATCTTTTGAATCCAAAGACCAACAAAATAAGAAAAATTCCTCAACTTCATATTCTTTATAGTTCTTGGAGGAATAGAAACATATGTATATAAGCCCACCATTTGCGTCTAGCAAAGATGTCCAGACAACATATGATTTATCCTCATTCTGTTAGCAAATGTGCTGTGAGCAATGGTGTTGGTGCTGCTCCAGCACCTGGGGAAATGATAGGCATCCATTCACAGATGAATAAAGAGAAAAGAAGACGAATGCAAGAAAAAAAAAGGCAGGAGTGGTTCTGCGACAAATGGAAAGGAAAAGGTAAGTTAAATTACTGTGAGTTTTCATAAGTATATGTAGCTTATCAGACCACTTAATATTTTATCATCATTATTGAGATACTTTACCATAGTTGTTAAACGACAGTATAAGTCACAGCGATCTGATGGATTCAAGTCGCATGATTATAGACCTATTCGGCGACCTGATAACCATAGGTTGCATTAG
Organism: Phtheirospermum japonicum; assembly: GCA_014905375.1. Classification (NCBI taxonomy): domain Eukaryota; kingdom Viridiplantae; phylum Streptophyta; class Magnoliopsida; order Lamiales; family Orobanchaceae; genus Phtheirospermum; species Phtheirospermum japonicum. The sequence continues at coordinate 718,226 of BMAC01000353.1, read as the reverse complement.
TGGCAACCTGATAGGTCTCAGCACCAGAGGTCTGCATGGAGCCTACATCACGTTGGATGATATCAGCCCTGGATTAGTCAAGTCCAGTCTGCTACAGCTGTCAAATAGTACTGTGGTATTATTGGCCACACGATCATAGCTAGCCATTGTCAGATGTACTGTAGCAGTTCTGACCACAGGATCTAGGCAACCTTAGTTTGTAGTGTTGATATAAATAGCTATGTATTTCATTGATGTGATGTATGAAAATAGATTACCAATATATATATATATATATATATATATATATATATATATATATATATATATATATATATATATATATATATATATATATATATATATATATATATATATATATATATATATATATATATATATTAGAACACTTCATAATAGCTCGCTATGAGATCGCAACTTTTCTTTCAATAGCAAATGACCCACAACACACGCGACTTTTGCAAGGAAATAAAAGGATAAAAGTTGAAAGAAAAATAAAAGACAGAAAACAAACATGTGCAGCATCATAAGGCAAGTAAATTAAATGAATAGAAATCATTAAATATATTGTTATTTTAATATATTTAATAGTTAAATAACAAGCTTGATTTTCGTTAAATATAAGAAGTATAAATTATTGAAACTAATTCTTCTTGATACCATAGTGTTCAGTTTAATGAGAGTTTCAGTTGAGACTAATATTGATATATAAAATAATAACTCATTTAAAGATATGATATTTTAAAGTATTAAGCGTTAAACTATAAGTTCTTATCTTGATTATGGAGAATTTCACGATGATACTTGAACTTGTGAATATATATTCTTGTACTATTGACACTTTATAAAATATATGCGTGGCACCACATGGCGACCAGGCAACTCGACTGCCGATGACTAACAACAATTGATGGCAACCGATAGTTTGAAGTACAATCATCCAGTCGATAATACTTTTATAAAGCGAGGATGTAGTATCGCGGTGGCCAAGAGGCAATACCGCCGGTAATCGCTAGCGAAAGATGACAGTTGATGGTTTAATGTACAACCAACTAAATTATGATGGTCATATCTTGAGAAAATGATTGGACAACTTCAATATCAACCGTTCATGGACAATTTGACCATTTAGTAATTTCTGATCATGGATCAGTATAATGTGGACGACCCAGCTCCTGGAGAAACAGTTAAATATTTGTAATTTAAACTACTATTTATTGATTTTAACTTTTGTTATTTAAATGTTATAATACCTCATATGTGATGAGTTCAATTAACAAAAGACGGATGATTTTACATATTTATGCATTTAAAATACCAAGTGATGGGTGATACCATCTACTAAGTAGATCTTACTTACGAATAAGTAGTTATTTATATGTAATTTAATTTCTACTATGTACTTTAAATATTGCAATATTGCCAATGTGGTAGGTCATACCACATGATCGGATAAACCCTACTCTAAAGAAATAATTGAGCAAAATATGAATAATGCTCCCAAAGTAGCAGTCAATAGAAATAAAATTCGTTCTCCACATTTATTGGATATTAACTGAGAAAATTGAGCAAGGGGTACTAGAAGCTACTGATAAATAATTTATGAAATTGAATGATCAATAAATTTCATGTTGATAAAAGAAATATAACATTTGAAAGAATCATACTATATCACATTGACATGATAACAAAATTCTCTCGAAGAAGCATATATCACTGAAATTATAGGCATGAAACACTAAATTCCTATATTTTCATAAAGGCAAATGCTATTATTATTACTCCAAAAGAAGTACAAAACATTCAAGGTATATATATTGGAATTAGCTTAAAATCAGTAAACACTGGACATTGAAATAGATAAACATATATTAAACTCATGAAGATGGTGGGGTGCATCTCGAGAGTATTTAAATTCGTATCACTGCCACCTCTTACTAATCGTAAGAGTTTACAATGAGAGATCTAAACGACCTGGGCTTCTTTTTCGCTTAACACAGATAGTCTGTGGTTGACAAGTTTTAGCTTCCACTGAATCTTAAACTAGAATATATGCTTGAAGTTTTGTGAGTAGCTCAGAAATCGTGTTGGTAGATATAAGTATTTTCCTCGTTGAATGAGAAACAAACTTATGATCTACACATGATGAGCAAACCATTAAAGAAATTATCAATATTTAACAAGCATGTAGGTATGATATGGAAGTTACACTCTGCCGTAATATTAAGTATTTTATTCAAAGTGTCATAACCACTTGGAAGGATGATGAAAGCATCGCTGTTGTTCACCATGTACATCATACAACCATGAAAAGATTGTGTTTGAATCTTCAATTCAGCTGGACCCATGATAGTGTTGGTTCTAACTCTATGAATATGTATGATACTCACATCTATTCTCCAATAATGTGCAGATGATGTAAGACTGTTATAAAGTCTGTTGTTGGTTTCTCCATACAGTAAATCAATATTTTTCTTCCCTAGTTTTCTCACAAATTGAATTTTCATATCTATATATGGAATATGACCTATCATGTTTGATCCACCAGAATGTATATGGTTTTGAGTGGAAGAGAAGAATATTTGCCTCTTTGCTAGGGTTCTGAAACATCCATTTATCTTTTTCTATACTGTAGTTTTAAATATTTGTGAAAGATACATCTTTATGATTTGTGACCCCGTATTTAAAGAAAGATTTCATAAAATCACAAATGATTTCACTATTTACTTTTTAACAATGGAGAAAGATATTCATGAGTTAATAAATAATATTACTATTTTCATTTTGGCTGTCACAAAAGAAAATTGACAGATAAGATATTACCTATTTAAAGAAATAACATTTATCTGTCGGCAAATAAAAAAAATTATCTTTACAAAATAATAAAAAAAATACATTAATTTGTATTATTTTACTATCTACCTTATGCCAATTTTGGTAAACTAGATTTACAAACGGAATCTTTTGAAATAAGTTTTTCGAAACTATATCGTTCTTGTTCATTTTTTAATTGAATCCACAAATCCATAAGCTCACGATGCACGTATCGATGTGTCTCAAGAATCTGTTGGATATTATAATCCAAAGACTCCTTAGTTAAACTATCATTGATGAATGTTATCTTATATTCTTGATTTTTGGAAACGAACCCCACTGATTTGCATCGTGTGTCACAATTCCACCAAGCACATTTATTGCATCCACATAATCTTTTTGCTCTACGTGTCTTAGAAAAATTACTTCTACCCACACGTGGCATATACGTAAATGCATTTGGGAATTCACCAAATAGTCAAACTTGTGCTTCGATTAAAAATTGAATATCTTATAGGATGTCATAACTCATTAACATTCTCAATGTTTTGAGTCGAGATTTATAAATTCTTTTTTAAGATATGGGTAGTATTTACGAAGATTCAAGAGCATTTAACCCATCGAGAAATTTGAGCATTTGGTGATTTGAATTATGTGATTATCTCGATGATTTATAGGCTGGTATGAAGCATACGACATACGTCGTTACATTTGAACAGTAAACAGTACTATGAAGCATACGGTCTATACTACTGTGTTTGAACGCTATATTTGAACATCGGTATAATTGAAATTTCACCGAAAGATGATGTGATATGTTGGCAAATTATCTCTATGTTGAAATAAATATCTCATGCTGGACATAACTAGTTTTCATAATAGATATAAGAATCTTCCAGGTACAAGTGCTCAGTAATATCAATTTACATAATCGTATCATATCGGTTTAACTAATAATAGAATTATAAAATTGATATTTCATTTGGAGAAAAAGATGAGTTCTTCGTTAACTATTCTCGATTAATGAAAATTTATCACTATCAAAAGTCGGAAATGAATCTCGAATAACTTTAGAATGTACGGGGATGAGATATATATATGGGCCCACTCTCCCTCTATATGTGCTACTAAATTTTATGAATCCACTAGATAGTCACATGAGTATATGACTCGTAATTAGAAGTTTACGAGGTGATTTGCTCACAGTATGAGCACGATTCCAAAATAAAATGATAAAGTTTGTAATATATCAACTTGAATAGATCACGGAATGTTCGGATATACACATATAAGTGGGATATCAGTTGATAAATTATTAAAAGTTCTCAAGTTCATTGTCAATATCGAGAACAAAGTTAAAAATAATATGAACTCCCTTATTAAAACTAAATGCTTATAATATATGTAATTAATGTCATGGAAATTGTATGAGTTTGGTTTCAGGTTTTTCTCAGCATGAGGGGGAGTATTAATAGTTGAAAATAATTATGAAATGCATAATATTATATCCTCACAATCGAAGTAAGAACTTGAAAGTTAAAAGATATAATAAAGATTGATAATGATCTGATATACCAACTATACATGTTTCGATAAATCAAACAACGTCGTAAGTGTTGATATTATTTAAAGAATATTTCCCCAAACATAAATATCAAAATGAATGGTATAGGACACATACTCTCAAATTGTATAGACATAACTGTTCTTGGAGGGGATTGGTAATGAGATATCTCGATAAATTATATTGTTATGAGGAATGATATGTGTCGACACATTATAAAATAATAACGCTATGAATGATTATTGATAATATTGATAATGAGAATATTAAATCCATCGAAACGTATCGATGTGGGTATATATGCCCTTATAATGAAAGTAGTAGTGTGTGGGCTTGATGAAGAATGAGACTGGAACTCCTAAAGAGGTTTTTAATATATTACTAATTCATGCAACGACTTAAAAACAATGGTACTATTGTGAAATAAATTCACATGTTGTACTATTTTCCTTAGTTGTGGTTTTTATCACAAAGGGTTTTTCCAAATAAGGGTTTTAACGAGGCAGCTTGGTCACAACTAATATAAAAGCTATATAAGATATTTCTATGAATTTCGATGAAATAAAGATATGAGTTTGAATGTATTAACTGTATGTAAGCATTGAATACGATACACTACTATCTTACGTGATGAATACGAGATATCTGAAAATCATTATTTATGAGAAACTAAATGAAAAGTATTTCTATATGATATACTCGTACAAATTTCAAAAGGATTTTGAGATACCGGAAGCATACCTATAAAATACGTGTTACGCTCTTTTTCCTTTGACTAAGGTTTAATCTCATTGGGATTTCCTAGTAAGGTTTTTAATAATGTAAATTTAAGGTGTATATTAACATGGATAATGTACTCTTTTTCCTTCATTAGGATTTTTTCCCACTGGATTTCTACTAATAAGGTTTTAACGAGACATATTCATGATATGATGAGTACTAAAGATAAAATTAATACAATTTCTCAAAGATATGAAATAAGATGGAATAGTTGTACTCTTTTTCCTTCGATCAAGTTTTTGCCACATGTTTTTTTTTGAAAAGGTTTTAATGAGCCAACACATGATTACTCCTACAAGAATGATCAATATGAGGGGGGGGCAACTTTAAGTTTCCACTTTGAACACGTTTTGTCCCACACAGTTTTCCTAGTAACGTTATGGTACAATATTATATTATTGACACGAGCTCTACTACGAACCTTTGAAATTTTTTTGCCTATTGAGTTTTTCTTCAACTAGTTCATGAAATATATATATAAATAGTCATTTAATATGGAGTGTTATAAATGCACATAACAACTTTACTATATGTGCATAGTAAATTAATTTATTATTGTTAGTGTGAATAACTATTTTGTCCTTGATGAGATTATGTAATTACTATTGTAGTATTGGAAATTTCCCTATACATAGGACTTCAATTATAATGAAAATTATACCTGAAAATTCATTCTCTATGTATTTTCTCAATTTTTTCTATAGTTTATAACAACAACAACAACAACAACAACAACAACAACAACAATAATAATAATAATAATAATAATAATAATAATAATAATTTAAGACCCCCAGGTTTTTACAGCCTCGTATAAGGGCAATTTTTATTACATGCACCTAGGTGCACCTTGCTAGATGCACCCTGTAAACTTTGTTATCATTCAATTATACGTGATGATATATGACAGTTATACATGATGATATATGGTAGTTATGTGACAAAAATTTAGAGTTTAGGGTTTACTTTTCCATTTTGGGGTTTAGTTTTACATTTTAGGGTTTAGTTTTCCATATTTAGGGTTTAACTTTTCATTCTAAAACTTAATTTTTCATTTTGTTATTTAATATTTCATTTTAGGGTCTCGGCAAAAATCTATCATTCTACCTGTTATATGTGATAATATGTGTCAGTTATGCGTGAGGATATATGAAGGAAATTTAGGATTTAAAGTTGAATATTCAATTTCGTGATTTAATTTTTCATTTTAGGGTTTAGTTTTCCATTTTTAGGGTGTAGTTTTTTATTTTAAACATATTCTTTTCATTTTAGGATTTTAGATTTTAGATTTAGAATTTCAATTATCTGTGATAATATGTATAAGTTATATGTGATGATATGTACCAATTATATGTGATGATATATGTCAATTATATACGATGATAAACTAAATTATATGCGATGATAAATTAAATTACTGGGTGCACATTTCAAGATGTACTCAAATTACTTGGTGCACATGATACGGACCTAAATGTTCATACGTGATATTATTTGATATATGTGGGTATTTGTGGTAAGCGACCTCATTTCCTGGAAGGAGCATTTCTTCTGAGAGGTGAGCGAGCTGGATGGTTTCTTTGGAGAGGTGGGCGAGCTGGTTTTATCGAATAGCGAGCTGGTTTATAGGGCAGCGACCTAAAATATGAGGATGAGTTCTCATATAGGGTCGCGACCTCTTATGTCTTTAGTTGGGCGTCGTCTTTTAGCTCGGTTATGGGCTTTATGAATATCAGGACTGAATGGGCTCATATGGATGGTCTTATGGGGTCCCGACGGACTGTATGGAAAGAATAACAGGCCCAGGCCTATTCTGATAAATTAATGAGAGATTTATTATTTATGGAAACTTAGCATATAGAAGGAATCCTAATTCTAAGTCAGTTGTGGTATTTCTGGAATTGTGAAGTTGTCTTTATCATACTTTGGGCATTTTGAACTACCACTTGCTTTTGACTTAAGCATCGGAGGACCTTTGCGGGTTCGAAATCTGACCCGCTTGAAGGTGCATTTTTGCAGGAATGGCTAGGTCGCTAGGAGTATTATTCGGAGGCTTAGCAGATCGCTATGACGTTTTTGGAGTCTATTTCAGGTCGCTGATCTCAAATTTGAGGTTAGTACCCCATATTTTTGGTAACCAATCTTTTTGGATTTATCAAGTGGCGCCGTCTGTGGGAAAGAGGGACATCGAGTCCTTGAGCGAAACACGTGAGGATACACAATTTTTGTAGGTTTAAAATCTGACGGCGCAATAAATTTGAAAAATCATTTTCTAACGTTTCTACCGTTGGATCGTATTAAAACTTTTACAAAACCTCAAGGACCGTTTGAATTACATTTTGAATGGTGGAGATCGGATTTTGAGATTCGAGGAAATATATACAAATTTTCGATCAAAGCAGATTTTATTTTTGGAAAATTCTGCGCAGCGTTTTTCAAAATACGATTGTGCATAATAAAACCGTTGGATCAAGCCAAGAATTTAGTTTTTATTCTAAACATATTGAAGTTCATTTTGAACGGTGGAGATTTGAATATGTCTTCGGAAAAATTTTATAACGAATTTTAACAGAGTTGATCCTGTTTCCCAAAATTGTTTGTCTAGTTTCTTTTAAAAATTAAATTATGCACAATCTAACTGATTGAATGAAGTTGGATTTTGGGTATAATATTTACGATATATAGTGGTTAAATACTAATAGTGGAGGAGATCGGGTTGAAGGTTTGTGTGCGCGAGTAAGGGTTGCGATGCTTGCATCTTACTTATCGATTATTTTTATAATCATATACTAACGGACTGAGTGCAGGTCTATTCGTTTAGTTTGTATTAATATTGGTTTTTAAGGGTTACTCTATGTGTTGCCTGGAATTTAACCCGGAAATGGTCAATGCAAACAAACGCGATGAGGTCGCGTGTCCAAATATTCAAGGTCGATTTATGTTGTTGCTCGAAGTCTAAGGCGATAAGGTCGCGTATCAATCAAACACAACAAAATCATCAAAAATCAAGATAAGTATTTATTTTCTTTTAGATGTGTTTAAATGGGGATGGTATCGTTTGGTTGATTGATTTGGTTGACATATGGCGGACTTGCTTATTAACTTGATTTACATGGGGATAGACTTATGGTTTATTTGATTTATGTGATTTATTAGGGATAACGTATGGTTTATTTGATTGTATGAGATATTAATCATCCATGGAGATGGATAGATTTGGTTTTGAGATCCTTTCACGGTTTTGATAGAATGGATGATGGGATATTAATCATGCGTGGAGAATGCTAATTGGATTTATTTTATGTGGTTTTATTTGGTGGAGATATGCGTGTGGTTTAACACTTGGCTGAGGAGGACTTATTTGATTTTATATGGTTATGAGGATATGCTTATGTTTGTAGAGATAAGTAAGATGAGTTTTGACTAAAGATTAAGTGTTTATCAACCCCAAGGTACTTGAATGAGTAGGATCATGAAAACACATTAAGAGTTGTTCATCTTTTCAAATTCCCGTATGAAATCACTACACTGCCAAACTTCAGTAAAATGGTAATAACTCACTCTTGGATGATCCTTTTTGAGATCCGAATTTTGTATTGGAAACTAGACTCGTACGAATTTCCATTGGTATATATTTTGGTTTTTAATTTATTTCCAATCAAAATAGTTAAATCTTCAAAGTTGGTATATGTGTGCTGAAAATTCTTGTGTCAGTTTTGTTTGATCCTATATGGCTTGATAGTTTATGGTTGTGGGAAAGGGAACATTTGATTTGCAAAATATCTGATTAACATGTTATTGGAGCGAGTAAGGTTGCGATATTCGGATGATATTTTCTATGATTATGCTAACGGATTTGGGTGCAGGGCCTGTTTAGTTCGTATTAACTTAGGGTTAATTTGGGGGTTGCCCGACATGTAACGTGGAGATGAGTAAACCAATACAAAGAGGTGGCAAATATTTAAGGCCATGTACCGGGTCGCGCGTCCAAACACTCACAAAAAGGTGATCGAGGAATTATGTTACTTAAAAACAAAAAGGTAGCGCAGTTGGATATTCGAGGAGAGGTGAATTTTCCTATAGTATCAATATGGATACGTATCGGGTACGCTCTTTAAAATCTCATGAAAGGGATGGTTTCCAATTTTCTGTCTTATTTATTTTGTGGTTGAACATGGGGGAATAATTAATTTATGCGGTTTAATATGGTTCATATGAAGTTGACTTAATACGGTGGTAAGGTTTGGTATTGGTTTATTTTGGTTTGGAGTGGTTTATCGGATATATTTAACTTAATATGGTTTATGTGAGGGATTAGTTGATTTATTTGGTTTATATGGATTGATTTATTTAATATGATAAAGTTTATTTGGTTCAATATAAATGGTTATGTTCTGGTCGCGAGTTTGGTTGTATTGATGAAAAGTATGGCTAGCGACCTGGTGAGCACGTGTAAAAAGTGTCAAATGCGTGCCCCGGTTATCCATATACCGGCTGAGGAGATGATGGTTATGAGCTCGCCGTGCCCGTTGGCGTAATGGGGAATTGATATCGTGGGACCATTTCCAAAGACTCCGGGCAATAAAGAATATCTGGTGGTGGCGATTGATTATATTACGAAGTGGGTGGAGGCCGAAGCGGTTACAGGAATAAGCGAGCAACATATGATGGATTTTATTTTTAACAATATATTTTGCAGGTTTGGTGTACCACGAGTGTTGGTGTCTGATAATGGGACCCAGTTTAATAGGAGAAAGATTCGAAAGTGGTGCAAAGAGATGGGGATGAAGCAGCGATTTGCTTCTGTGGCGCATCCCCAAACTAATGAACAAGTGGAGGTTACTAACCGTATAATTGTGCAACGACTCAACTTACGACTGGAAAAGACAGGAGGACTCGGGGAAGAAGAACTCGTATCAGTCTTGTGGGCTTATCGAACAACTCCCCGAACCTCTACGAGAGAGTCGCCCTTCAATTTGGTCTATAGGATGGATGCGGTTATTCCAGCATAGATAGTAGGAGGGTCGCAATGTTTAACAGCTTTCAATGTGGAGGAGAATGAAAGGTTAGCTCGGGGAGCGATTGAAACGATTGATGAAGTGCGGGATAAAGCTGCGGCTCGAGTTGAGCATTATATAAATGAAGGATACAAGCTACTTTTAATAAACAGGTCAAGCCTCGTTGTTTTCAAGTGGGTGATCTTATGGATTTTTTGTTTTTATGGGCTGACGCTTTTATTAGGTTGGCGATGGTGGGAGAGGGTAACCCTTTTTTGGGGGGGGACCTCTCTCGTAGTGGAGTTTTTGTTTTTGCGGGCTGACGCTTCTATTAGGTCAGCGATGGTGGGAGAGGGTAACCCTTGTTCAGGGGGCACCTCTTTCGTAGTGGAGTTTTTGTTTTTGCGAGCTGACGCTTCTATTAGGTCGGCGATGGTGGGAGAGGGTAACCCTTGTTCGGGGGGCACCTCTCTCGTAGTGGAGTTTTTGTTTTTACGGGCTGACGCTTCTATTAGGTCAGCGATGGTGGGAGAGGGTAACCCTTGTTCGGGGGGCACCTCTCTCGTAGTGGAGTTTTTGTTTTTGCGGGCTGACACTTCTATTAGGTCGGCGATGGTGGGAGAGGGTAACCCTTGTTCGGGGGGGCACCTCTCTTGTAGTGGAGTTTTTGTTTTTGCAGGCTGACGCTTCTATTAGGTCGGCGATGGTGGGAGAGGGTAACCCTTGTTCGGGGGACACCTCTCTTGTAGTGGAGTTTTTGTTTTTGCGGCTGACACTTCTATTAGGTCGGCGATGGTGGGAGAGGGTAACCCTTGTTCGGGGGGCACCTCTCTTGTAGTGGAGTTTTTGTTTTTGTGGGCTGATGCTTCTATTAGGCTTGGTGATGGTGTCTATGTATTTTGCGGGAGAAGGTGACCCTTGACCGGAGGGCACTTCTCCCGTATGGAGTTTATGTTGTGGAAAGTTGTGTTTTTGTGGCAGGAGAAGGTAATCCGGACCGGAGGGCACTTCTCCCGTATGGAGTTTGTGTTGTGGAAAGTTGTGTTTTTGTGGCGGGAGAAGGTAACTCCGGACCGGAGGCACTTCTCCCATATGGAGTTTGTGTTATGGAAGTTTGTGTTTT
>BMAC01000353.1:679710-697674 GCA_014905375.1 Phtheirospermum japonicum | reverse complement strand
CCACCATTACTTAACCATTACCTGGGACAAAAAAGATGAGATCTCAAAAGAAAGAAATCCCAAACCCCATCAGATTAATATGACACGCATAACCCTAAAAAAAAAAATCAAGAAAATAATTTTATTTCATCAGCTATTTCCACCCCTTAGCGCAATTCCAAATTCATCACCTACAATATCAAAGCCGCCTACGATTTCAAAGATCCCTCTTGCCGGAGCCGCCTACAATTTCATAGCACCCTGCTGCCCGGAGCCATTTACAATTTCAAAAGATCCCGCTCGGAAAAAGGTGAAAAGAAATGCTAAAACATGCCTTAAATGTAAAGCTAAGTCTGGAAAATAAAAGCTTGATCACAAGCTAAAAATCCATTAATGTTTTCTAGTATTGAACATACAGTTTCTGAATAATTACAAAGCAACACATAGCAGCATCCTTATATAAACCTACAACTAGGGTTTTGCAGCTGCATGGCAGTTGTCAAGGATCATCTGGCCGTTCATCTAGGGACAAGTGTCATCATAGTCACCACAGCCTTCATTTTTCCCGTTATCTTCCTTTTGTCTTGATGCACAATTCTTGTTCTCCACATCAGCATGCAGGCTAAGGTCCTTCTGCTTGTAGTGAACATCATCCACGCACCCTAGCTTGCCTGTATCTTTCGCACGCCCCCTCAATTCGAACGTGCTACTACTAACTATGTTGAGCTTATTTCTGAGCTTAGAGAAGAATTAGAAAGACAATGGCTTGGTTAAAGCATCTGCAACTTGTTCAAAGGCTGGAATGTGTTGAACCCTTAGTTTTCCAGCTACAATTTTCTCTCTTACAAAGTGATAACCAAGAGCCACATGCTTTGTTCTAGCATTCAGAATGGGATTAGTGGCTAGAGCTATAGCACTTAGGTTATCAACCAAAATTAGAGGCACTTTAGAAGGAGATAATCCCATTTCTTCAAGCAAGGAGCTGATCCATGTCACTTCGCATGCAGCATTGGCCAAACTTTTGTACTCTGCTTCAGTGCTGGACCTAGACACAGAGGGATATTTCTCTGAGCACCATGATATTCAAGCTATCTCCAAAATAGACACAGTATCCGCTGGTTGATCTTCTATCATCTACATCAGCTCCCCAATCTGAATCAAAGAAAGCACTTAGATTGAGATGTGCAGATTTCCTGATGTATTGCCCATAGTTACTTGTTCCTGCCAAATACCTCAAAATTCTTTTAACAGCCTTCCAATGTGTGTCCAAAGGAGCTGACATGTATTGACAAACTTTGTTCACACTGTAACTTAATTCAAGTCTTGTTAAAGTCACATACTGCAAGGCTCCAACAACACTTCTATATTTAGTTCCATCTACTGTGGGCATTCCCTGATGTTTGGATAGCTGTAGGGATGATACCATTGGTGTAGGAGTAGGTTTATCTAACTCCATATTACATCTCTCAAGCATCTCCTTGATGTACTTTTCTTGACATAAGTGCATTCCATCACTTGTTCTGGTGATTTCAATCCCAAGGAAATTACTAATCTCTCCAAGATCCTTAATGGAAAATTTCTGGCTAAACACTTTGATAAACTGATCAATCAATATGGCATTAGATCCTATAACAAGAATATCATCCACATAGATCAACACAAAAAGACCATCTTGATCTTTAATCCTGCAGAATAAAGAACAATCAGCCTTGGAGTCTATAAATCCCATTCTGATCAAAACAGACTTAACCTTGCTGAACTATGCTCTTCAGGCTTGTTTCAGACCATACAAGGCCTTTGATAACTTGCAAGCCATTTTATTATTTCCCTTCTCAAAACCTGGTGGCTATTTCATGTATATTTCCTCACTTAATTCCCCATTCAGAAAGGCATTGCTCACATCTATATGTCTGACTTTCCAAGAGTAACTCACAGTCAAGGTAAGCATGATTCTTATAGTGCTATGCTTCACTACATGACTAAAAGTCTCAGAAAAATCAAATCCAGGCATTTGTGAATATCCCTGAGCCACTAGTCTTGCCTTATACTTGGAGATCCTTCCATCTACATGCCTTTTTATTTTGAAAATCCATTTGCTTCCAACAATGTTCCTTCCCTTTGGCAATTCGACTAGCTGCCAGGTATTATTTTTAATCAGTGCATCTATTACCTCCTGCATGGCTTGCTTCCATTTTTTTGAGTTAAGAGCCTCAGTGAGGGAATAAGGTTCAGTCTCCTTAGTCACAGTGGTGTTATATGCCTTAGGCTTGTAGATTCCCATCTTTAACCTGATGATCATGGGGTGTCTTGAAGGAACCTCCTGTGCAGCTGAGCCTTCTGAATCATTGTTAATTGGAGGCATCTGAACAAACAATGGTATGGCTGGAATACTACTCCCTGAGCTAGTTGAACTACTGGCAGAAAGTGAGCTCTCTCTTGAAACTGAGGATTGATGATTGATAGGTCTATGTGCAGGACAGCTTTCCCTTGCAATATTCTTGTTCACTACAGCATTTACACCTGATCCATCCAAGTTATGTGTTATGTGGATGATAGGAACCACAGGTGGATCATTGTAGTTCAGAACTTTCTTCACACTCAGTTTCTCTTTATAAGGAAAAACCCCTTCATCAAATATCACATCCTAGTGATTATGATCCTCTTATTTGACGGCAAAACCTTATATCCCTTATAATGATTGCTATAACCAATGAACACTCCTGAACATGATCTGTATCCCATCTTATGCCTGTTGTAAGGCCTTAAATGAGGGCAGCACAGGAAGCCAAAGACTCTCAATCTCTTGTAATCAGGCTTGTGTCCATAAAGGACCTCAGGTAAACCTAATTGAGCTAGTAAGGACAATCCCATATTCACAATATCCTTATGCCTTCTCTCTGCCAAGCCATTTTGCTGAGATGTATAGGCACAAGATATTTTTTATCCTATACCATTATCCTGAAAAATACCTTTTGAGTGAAATGTACTCTCCTCCACCATCACTCTGCACCATTTTGATCTTTTTACTGAATTGGTTCTCAACTAATGCCTTAAAACTAACAGATGCCTCATACACATCAGACTTGGCTTTGAGCAAATATATCCAAGTAAATCTGGAATAGTGATCAATAAAACTCACATAGTAGCTACAGCCATTAGCAGACTTAACATGATAAGGACCCCATAAATCAGTATGAACAAGTTCAAAAGGAGCACTATAGACAGAATCAGAACTAGAAAAGGGAAGCTGATGACTTTTAGCAAGAGCACAAGGCTGACACAAACTGGAATTTTTATTAACTTGAAAAGGTATATTACAATCCTTGAGGGCTTTCTCAACATTAACTAAATTGATGTGTCCAAGCCTTTGATGCCAAAGATCAAGGTTGGAACACTCATTTATTTTACAGAAAAATAAAAAGCCTGAGGAGATGGTTCAACTGAAACTTTATTAGCAATCTTGTGGCTTTGGATGGAATTCAAAAAACACTTTATTAACCTTGGAAAGTTAAGAAACATATAATAGGTTTCTAGTAATATTAGGAACATGGAGGAGATTTTTAAGAATGAAAATTTTAGGGCTAATGGACTCATCAGAGTTTTTGAGAAAGGAATTACCAAAGTGAGCAATGTTTGCTCCTTCACCATTTCCCATTTGCAGCTTGTTGTTGCCATGATACTCAAAAGCAATATTCAGATTCTCCAGCTCATTAGTTACATGATTTGAGGCTCCTGAATCAGGGAACCAACTCATTTCAGATCCAACATCAGAATATCCACCAGCTGCAGGCATTTGAACAAAGTTAAGTGTAGGGTTCCTTTTTGCAGATTGATTTACTTGCTGAGAGGAAGATGGACTGTTATTACCTTGATTATCATATCTGTACCAGCACTTATCAGTAGTGTGGCTAACTCCTTGGCAAATCTGGCAGAGAGGCCTGTTGTTTTGATTTCTCCCTCTGCCTCTTCCTCTATAGCCATTCCTTCCTCTGATAGATTGATTGTTGTATCTACCCCCTCTTCCTTGGCTAAAACCAGGACTATATCCTCTATTGTTTTAAGTAACAACATTAGCAAAGTGCTGTGGTCCTTTAGAATTGACAGCTGAGCCTTGATTCATCTCCATTGTAGACTCATAAGCGAGGAGCAAGGAGTAGACCTCAGAAAGAGAATGAGGAGGATATCTAGATGTCACATTCACCACAACTGAGTCATATTCTGGTCCTAGACAAGTTAGAACATGTAGGATTTGGTGTTGCTCAGACACCTTCTCTCCAACAGCTGCAAGCAAATCACAGCATCCTTTTATTTTGTTCAGATACTCTCTCATGGACAAAGTGCTCTTTTTCAAAGTTTGTAGCTTCAACCTGTATTGCATGGCCTTGGAAGCACATTGACTGGCAAAGTTTCCTTCTATAGTCTACCAGATCTCTCTTGCAGTGCTCAGTCCCACCATTAAGATCATGATTCCTTCAGACAGGGATGGCATTAGCCAACAGTCTAAGAGTTGATCTTGTCTCATCCATTGCAGTTATTCAGGATTTGATATTGTTTGTCCTGATTGTTCATCAAGAATGATTTTTCTGGAGCCACAGAGGTTCCATTGATGAAATCTTCAACACCATATCCTCTAATGGCTGTTATGACTTGTTGCTTCCAAATAAGGAAGTTTGATTCATCAAGTTTAGTAGATATGAGTTGACTATTTGGTTGAATAAGGGGATTCTGGTTTGATGTATTGGTGTGTTGTGTGTTTGAGGTGACCATTTCAGACATAGTGAAGATTCAAGGAAAAATATCAGATTTATATGGAGACAAGATCACATGGCTCTGGTACCATGAAAAGAAATACTAAAATATGCATTAAATGTAAAGCTAAATCTGGAAAATGAAAGCTTGATCACAAGCCAAAAATCCATTAATGTTTTCTAGTATCAGTTTCTGAATAATTACAAAGCATTACATAGAAGCATCCTTATATAAACCTACAACTAGGGTTTTGCAGCTGCATGGCAGTTGTCAAGGATCATCTGACCGTTCATCTAGGGACAAGTGTCATCATAGTCACCACAGCCTTCATTTTGCCATTATCTTCCTTTTGTCTTGATGCACAGCTCTTGTCCTCCACATCAGCATGCAGGTTAAGGTCCTTTGGCTTGTAGTAAACATCATCCACGCACCCTAGCTTTCCTTTATCTTTCACAAAAGGTACACAAAGATTTGGAAGTTCCATATTCTGCTTGTGACTAAAAAACTGAGTTTTTTCGAAGCTAAATTCTCAAACTTTTAGCTTGTTATGAATTGAGGAATGCTTTTTTTTTTTCAATTACAATATAATAAAAAGATGGCATCATGTAATTGTAGAAAAAAGAAATTGAATTGCAAATCAGCTCGCTTTTTTCTGTATTTCATGTATCAAACTTTCATGGAATTATTGGTGATGAATCTCCTTATATGAAAGATTAATTAATTCTTTGATTGATTAATATTTAGAATAAAATGAATTGCCTTGGCACACGAAGAACTATTATTGTCTTAAAAATCAGAAGTTGTTCATTTTCTTTTGTTAATTTTTTCCCTGTTAATTTTTTTTTATTCTTGCCTTGATGATTGTTAATTTTTTTTCCTATTAAATAGAATTTATTCTTGTTTTTAAAAATATCAACTACTGATTTAAACATCAGATTTTTTTTATTTATTTTTGTGTGTTAATGCAAAAGTGAGTAAAAGTAAAATGGTGGCAACATGTAATTGTAAAAAAAAAAAGAAGAAGAAGAAGAATAAAATTGAATTGTTGTTCTTTGATTGATTAATATTGTAAAAAATATAATTGGAGTTTCAAAGGAATATTCTTTATTATTTCCTAAAACTATCATCTCGTGATAGTCTAAAAATGTACCCAGTTGTTCAATATGAGGGAGGTGCATCAACAGCAATCGACAACCATCGAACCATCAAGTACCATCCATCAGAGGATATATTGGAGTGCAGTTGTGGTATGTTTGAATTTTACGGGTGGCCATGTAGACACATTATTGCGTTTTATGATCAAGAAGAAACAATTGATGGTATTTCCAGAGAAGTATATTCTAAAACAATGGACCAAAAAGGCCATGTCTCGGTCAATTTACATCGTGGGCGAATCGAGCGTTGAGATGACGGGGAGATCGATGATGGTTTGGAAATAAATTTGTCTCAAAAGACATCAATGTTGATTGATGATGCTATTTTGACTGATGAAAGAAGTATATATTTGGACCAAGAGATTGGTGGATTGCTACGTATAAACAAGGGAGTTAGACATTGGCCCATCAGTGGAGATTAGCAATATCAAAGGGAAGAGCATGATTAGTACCCCAATTGTTCGTGAACCAAGAATATTAAAAGCCAAGGGAAGTGGAAAGCGGTTCAAAACATCAAAAGAAATGGCAATTTCAAAACAGCGAAGGCTGTGCAAGGTTTGTAGTGGTGTTGGTCATAATAGGAGAACGAGTCCACGGTTGAAGAATTCACAATCTCAAGTGACAGACACAGATGATGAGGTTGATGATTATGAGGTTGATGAAGTAGAACCAAATACCATTACATCAATTGGAGTTATGAACTTATAAGATTCAAAATATGCACTATGTTTGCTTTTTGGTTTTTATTGTTTCCTATTATAGCGTTTAAATTAGGCATTTTTTTTTCAGGAAATTAATATGAAGAAAATAAGTCAGGTCACCATTCAATTTTGTGGTGTTGGTGCCTTCATATATTTTAGTATTTGTATTTATCATTTTTTACAAATTCTAATTCTTATGTCTCACAACCTTTTCACTACTTATTTTAGGTACAAACAAACATATGGATTTTTATGTTGGTGGTTCTTAGATCATATCTCATATAGAGTATGGTTGGCACATTTTGAGCATTGTTGGACTCGTGGGTTTTTAATGTTATTGTGTTTCTAAGATTTTTTATTTATTTTTATGGAGTTCTTTGAAACGTTGATGTACTTAAATGTTGACGGACTCATTGATTTATTTTTTTATTGAGATGATTCTTTGTTTGGTTACTGGCGTTTGAGTTGGGTGTTTTGATTAATTTTTGTGTTTCTTTTTCAATTTGATGATATTTCCATGTGAAACGTGCTTTGTGGATTCCCAGTACACCTACAATGTGCATGTGACTATGAGTGTGTGTTTTTTAATTGATGATTGGTCTTTTTTTGTATGATAATTCTTGTTTTCCCTTTCAGGGTAAATAAAAAAATATAGAACTTGGGTGGGCATTGTTTGGAATAGATTTGAAGCTAAGGTTTGTAATCAAAAATTTCATCAAACTTGTTCGGACACAATTTAGGTTGCTGCATTGAGATTTTTGTTTCTTAGTGGTGGTGGTGATTTTACACAAAGCCATTTAAAGTCTTTTCCAAAATCCGAGTGAATGTTTTATACTTTTTTCCACCACAATAGGCACCGATTCACAATTCATTAAGCTTTTGTGGTTGATTTTTTTAAAAATACACTAATTAAAGCCTATTTCTCTACTTATTTTAGCAGTTAATTCTTCTTCCACATCTTTACTCAATTATGCATAGAACAACTTATGTTCTCTAATTTTTTCCCATTTATTTTTTCCCTTTGGACAGTTATCACAAGTGTAGGTTCCTCATACTGTGTATTAAATTTTCTTTTTTTAAAAGATGACGGGGATTATGTTAAAGGCCAAAATCTTGGCATTATGTTCTAATTAACTAAAAATTATAAGATGCATGTGGGATGATAATGAAATAACATATGAGTTGTAAAGAATTAGAAATGCCAACAAAAAGTTGGTGATCTTTTTAAAATACAAACTAAACTACATACAAACATGAGTTTTATAAACATACAAGTGTCAATATCACTAAACAAACTTTTGTTTGAACTTACAGCTACCTTCAACCCAATAACTTTGATCGCAAATTAAATAGTGGTAATACATAATTCCAGGAGCTCGGTTTCTCGGCCTCGCCCCTCAGCTGGGCAACATTCGCTCTCAGAGGCTCGAAGGACTAGACCTCGGCATTGATCATTGATTAACACGTATATGTCTTGATTTTTAGTAATATTTTAGTTTAATTTTCTTATTGTTTTCGGTGTAAGTTGGGTAGTTTGAGCTTAAATTCGTATATTTGTACTTCCAGCTTATTTTACCACTTTTTGATCTAGATTGATGTAAATAAGTGATTATTTGTGATTTTTTACTTTATAGCTAAGTAACCGGAAGAGTTCAGCACTTTAGAGATGAAGTATGATGATCGAGAGGCAAAGATCGAGCTTTCCAAAGAAGAAGTAGCAAGAATTTGAAGCTACCAGATTTTTATAACGGTTATTCTACTGGAACCGTTATAGTATCGTTGAAGCTAATGGTGCACTAGCGATGACTATTAACCGCTAGTAGCTACCGCTAATTTATAACGGTTACTCACCGTTACCTTACTGTTAGTCACAACCGTTGTTAAAAGAAACAGGCGCTGAATTAAAGTAAAAAAAGAAAATAAGAAAAAAGATGTATGATATGATTGGTATGCTAGATTGTGAAGAATTAGAATGAGCATTTAACACCCTTCATTGTGGTTACTTATTACCATTCATTCCGACACTTATGTTTTATTAGCATAATTTATATATGAGTTGGGTGATTTTTTCTGTAAAATATTCATTTACATATACATGTATTCAGACATTTTATTATTGAAATCTTGATAGTTTCTACATATATTGCCATTTGGTTCATATTTTTTCATCTTTGAGTTTTAAGTATGCTTATGTTTGTTTAGCTGGACACCATGAACACCATGTTAAACTGGATTTTTATATTAAGGAAATTGTGTTAGAGTTATAGATTATGATTCTATATATCTTTTCATTTTATATTTTGTATTTGCATTAGATCTGGGAACCTTTTAAAGGAATGACACCAGTCATATAAAGAGAAATCACATTTGATTTGAGTTATTTAAAAAATAAATATTATTATTATTTGTAATGAGGAAAGATAACAATGTGTTTATTAAGTTATGGGAAAATGAGTTATTTTGTCATTTATCTTTTCAGTTTACAACTGTCTGAATTATTTTTGAATAATATATCGAAAGTTAGCCTTTATAAACTCATTTTGTTGAGTCATATTTTAATCATTCTTATTCACAYCACAAACTCTGTTCGTCAAGCAATCTTGAATAAGCAAAAGTTTCTATTTAAAYATTTGGTTAATTACAGAGACTCCCCAAATGCTTAGCATAGTCACAAAAGACCCAGCTATCTCTTATGATTTAAAGATTTATGGGTATCTTTTTTAATTAGACTAAACGTCGAGTTTTTTTTTTAATTATTCTGTAAACTAGATTCATTACACTAGCTAATAATTTTATTTATGACATTGTACATTTCGTGTAGAATAGATATATATTAGAAAATATTTTTGCCTTCTATTGCTTAGAACATCTTATGATTTATAAATTTGCATCTTAGAATATTTGTAAATTTGAAGGCTAGTTATGACAAATTACATTATATTTGGCAAATGTTTAATACATATTATGACAATATTAGCGTCATTATAACCCAACAAAGATTGTTGAGCCCCACGTCATGCCGATAGAGATTCCGGTGGATGCTGCGAATTCAAGTTTAATTGAGGATGATGTAGGGAATGAGCTGATTTTTGAAGATGAATTTACTCCTTCATCTGGATGATTTAGACATCGAGGACAACGCCGAATTTTTCAACCGGGCGGCGACAATTTTAGGGACAAATTTGACCGACATTGCTGAGGATGATATAAATTTGATGAATTTTTAGAGGAGGACATTATGTCACACGAACCGTTAATGGATTTTAATTTGAAGTGGTAGATGAATTAATCGAGAAGGATGCGAAGTCCGAGTCTCTTTTTGAGACACCTAATGCTTTCAACAATTTGGAGATGGAGATGGTGGACGATATAGTAGAGGATCTTGGATTGGGAGATGATAAATTCTTATGTTCGACTGATTCCCTCATTTATCCAAAGGTTGTGGATCACCATGTGCTCGATTTGATTGCTGATATGTTTATGGTGATAGATAATTCGCTTTTTCGACCACCGAAATGAATTGGGGTTTTAGTTCTACGAATTGCTTACCATGCGCGCCTTGGAAAATTACATTGCATATTCTTACTTTTGGAGAATACTGTACTACGGCGTGGCACGATCGTCAACTTTTCTTGGATCTGGGATAGCATCGTTCGTAGACGGCGTCATGCTTTCGATGTTAAACAAGCGCTTCTTGGGAGGCAACACAAGTATTTGATTTCTTTTCTTTTTCCTTAGTTTTACTTTTCATTATTTTATTTTTCTGCTTACTTTTATCTACGTATAAGTATTTGCTGTGGTGCATTGATGTGTTTGTTGATGTGCAGAAAATCAATAAATTCCGATGATTCTAGGGACTTAGCGGTAGCCTTAGCGGTAACTCCTTACCGCTAGGCATTACCGTTAGCTTCCCAGTCTTAACGGCAAAGTTCAACCGCTGAAACCACCATTGGCAGAGACTCTAACGGTTATATTAACGGTTTTATTCAAGACATTTTTGTTGGAGACGAAGGACGATTGCACAAGCGCTTTTTGGAGTAGCTCGACTATTTTCAGGGACGTTTTCTTATTCCCTTTTTCCCTTGCTMTTATCTTCTTATATATATTTATGGCATTCAGGAGATTTCCAAATTTTTAGYYGGGGGTGGTTGAGTTGTGATTTATATTTGAAAAACTGTGCAATTTGGAAATTTTTAACGTGATTGATTACTATTTCTACGCGATATTGTGTTTGTATGGCTTGCCTGTCGAAATTAATTAAGTATGATTGATGTTCATGTCTTTTGAGCGTGCAGAAGTGCATAGACGTTTCAAAAATTATTATTTATATATTGTAAACTGGTACTTGGACGCAATTGTTTTCGCAAAACCTTAAAAGAAGCGTCAATTCAAAACTTTTTRATGCAAAAGTCAGTGAGTAACTTGAGTGTTTATCTTCTTTGCATGTGCTTGAATATGTTTCAGCCTTGATATCTCTTTGAAACCGCCGTGTGTAMTTGACTTTGAAAATGAGATTAAGGTACAGAAAAAAGAAAAACCCTATTTCCGGCCATATCCATATATTTTAACCACTACAAATCCCGAATGAGCCAATCATAGTCAAATTATCCATGCCTATAGCCCTGAGTGATTTTATTGAGTCGACCCCTACTAACCCATTAAAAGCGTGGGGTAGGAGTTAATTATTTTTATTGGTTATTTTTGTTTTGGAGTATTTATCAGGGATTTATGAAAAGTTGTAATAAAGGATCACCAAAAGAGAGAGAGAGAGAGAGAGAGAGAGAGAGAGAGAGAGAAATACCCCATAAAAAAGAATGAAAGGGGGATAAAAAATAAGAAAAAAAGGGATGGTGAATCTTGGTGAATCGTGTTATGTGATTGCTTACGCTTATAAAGGCTTGTGTTTATTATTTTATTATGAAGCCTAATGTTTAGAAGGCAAGAGTTGTGTTGAAAAGAAGAAGCGTATTATGAACTTCAATTTCATTTAAGTGGTTTGAGCAACAAGTCGGTAGTAGAGTTATGAGTTTAGAAATAGCCTATGTTTAAAGGCTACGTTATGAGTGTTTAGTGAGGTTTTTATTTTTGAACGAGGTGAAGCACATTGCTTCGTGATTAGACTAGTTGAGTGAGTTATTGATCACGTTAGATCATGAGTTAGCCACACGACTTATATACTCCATACCCATCCAAAGAGCCTTACATTATAACCCGTAAAGACCTTTTCTYATTTTTAGTTCGATAACACACTTAATTTGCGATTGAAAAGAGATTGATTTTCCGTGCTTACTTATTGTGCATGTAATTGTGTTATTTGAGTGTAAACACGTCATATGCAAAAATAATTGAGTGCTTTTGAGTGAACACCCTCATATATATTTCCCTTTTGAGAGGATGCATGAATTTGATTTTGGAGTGACAATGTAATAAGGGTGGAGTGTTTGGTGTTGCGTGACTTGTATCTATATTTTCAAAATTATGTAAGTATCATAGCACGACTCATTGCTTGAGCTGATTTTCTTTCTTGTTATACGTTGAAATTATTGTCTGTTCGAGGATGAACAAATAAATAAAGCGTAGGGTAGTTGATTAACACGTATATGTCTTGACTTTTAGTGTATAAGTTGGGTAGTTTGAGCTTAAATTCGTATATTTGTACTTCCAGCTTATTTTACCGCTTCTTGGTCTAGATTGATGCAAATAAGTGATTATTTGTGATTTTTCACTTTATAACTAAGTAACCGGAAGAMTTCACCACTTTAGAGATGAAGTATGATGATCGAGAGGCAAAGATCGAGCTTTCCGGCGAAGAAGTAGCAAGAATTTGAAGCTACCAATTTTTTATAACGGTTATTCTACTGGAACCGTTATAGTATCGTTGAAGCTAATGGTGCACTAGAAATGACTATTAACCGCTAGTAGCTACCGCTAATTTATAACGGTTACTCACCGTTACCTTACTGTTAGTCACAACCGTTGTTAAAAGACACAGCTACCGCTAACTATTTATAACGGTTAACCGTTACCGCTGACCAAAAATGCAAAAATGAAGAACTAGTGATAGCTTTCTATAAAGGTTACCTACCGCTACCTTATCGTTAACGCTACCGCTWAGACTGGATATAGAAGCTAACGGTAGCTGTTAGCGGTAGCTCCTTACCACTAAGTGRTACCGTTAACMGGCCCAGWAACCGACTTAAGCCTGTCTTGCTGCCCAAGTTTTCCCACAACTATAAATACCCTATGTAATTCGAATTTCCAGCATACTTTTCCTACTTTTTACTTTTCCTAGGGTTTCTAAGGCCTCTTAGGGGCTGACAACCCCGACGAGTGCCTAGTTATTTTCTTAGTTTCTCTTCATAATTTTTAGTTTTAAATCTCTAATTTTAGGATTAGTTTAGATTAGCTTCTAGATAGTTTAGATTAATATTAGTTCGTGGATTTCTACACCAAAACGCTYCGGATCTTCTTAGTTTAATTAGTAAGTAATTATTTTTTTCGCTTTTAATTTAGTTACATGCTTTTAATTAGTTTAAATAATAATTATTCTTTCCATGGCGAATCTTTCTTGTGATTGTGTTGAGCMTGGGATGTTTATTTTGATTATGATTTTTAGKTAGATCTAATAGGTCTAGAGCCTAGATTCYTCGTGAACCATCAATTGGGTCTTCCCAAGCGATCGTGGACACGAATCGAATCTCTAGAACCCTAGTGTTCTTAAATCGTTTAAAAATATTTTAATTAATAAATTCCTAGATTAAATAAATTCTAGATTTAATTGCTTTTAGGTAAAATAATCTTAGGTTTTAGATAATCAGTTCATAGTTTAAATAATCTTAGATTTAATTAATTAGACCGTAGTTTAATTAATTCTTAGTTTTAACTAGTTTAATAAATTTTAGTTCTTAAAACTCTCAAACGAAATTGGATCTTGTGTTTATTTTTATTTAATTTCTTATTCGTGAAACGCAAACACAAAATAATCTTCCGAATCAGCTTTCCTCGAGAGATCGACACCAGTCAATTTACCCACCTACTAATGATCCCATACTTTTGCGGGCGAACTTTTTAAAATTGACAACTTTAAATAAAAATAGGTGCGAAAAAGTTCGAATCAAAATTTTGGCGCCGTTGTCGGGGAAAGCTAAGTAGGTCGTGAATTTTGTGTTTACCCTTCGTGATCTCTATTTTTTTTATTTGTTTCGTTTATATTTAATATTTTATTTTGAGGTTTTCTTTTTATCTGGTACGTTTAATCTTGTGCGTTGAGTGTTGTGTATACAAGGTACATCTCTTGAAGCCTCGATTCATTGTCCAAAATAAATTTTAAAAAAATAATAAACAAAAAAAATTACTTTTCTGGAAAATTTTCGAAAAACAGAGTTACTAGCGGTATCTGTAACCGTTAAGCTACCGCTAGTTTATAGAAATATTTGTTAGCGGTAATAGTAACGGTAGCTGCTACCGCTAGAGCTACCGTTAGTCCTTAAAAAACATTTTTAGTTTTTATTTTATTCGATTTCTAGAAACAGAAAATACAAAAAAAATAAAAAATTAAACAAAATAAAAAAAGATGTCGAGAAGTCGAGGATATCAATCTGCGGTCGAACAATGGTATGACAATCCATTCAATTTTCTTGTTCCTTGACCGGCCATTCCCATAAGCCCTTCGATGAGTGAATACGAAGTAGACGATTTTTACTACAAGAGATTACCAGAAGTTGGTGGGCATCCGATCGAGGATCCGGTGGAGTTCATCCAAGATTACAAAGACGTCACCCGGACTTTTCCTCTTCTCGGCCTTACAAGAGTGCAAATTAGGAGGCGACACTTTTTTCGGCAACTAAATGGAAGAGCGCGACAATGGTTGGTGCATTTGGAGCCCGTTTCCTTGCCAAATTGGGAGGACGTGTACGAAGAATTTATGTTGAAGTTTTACGCTCCTAGATGGCAACAATGCTACTCATGCCAAGACGACGATGAGTCTCACTACAAGAAATTTGATGTTTAGTGACAATTTTTTTCTCCACGCATAATAATTCGTCATAATATGTTAATTAATAGTGACATTTTTTAATTTCGTCACTAAAAAATATATTTTGACGATAATATTTACTTTTGTCATCATCGATCTATTTTTTCGTCACTAATTCATATATTTGATGACGATAAAATGGAATTTGTCACAATAATGGAATGACGAGAAAAAATGGGTAGGAGAGAACCTTTCAGCAACAAATTAGTAATCAATTGTGACGACATTTAGTGTCACGATAAGTTTTTATTCATGACAACACTATGTTTTGTAATCATTTTTTCCATGAGAAATGGTGACGACATCCAGTGTCACGATAAGTTTCTTTTCATGACAACACCATATTTGTCACTGCTTCAAGAAAAATAGTGACAACATTATTTGTCACTAAAGTCTTATTTAGTGATGATAAATATGAATTTTCCATTCACATCAAGATTTAGAATGTGACTTTTTCAATAACAACTTGATAATAATTGGTGATGACATTTGGTATCACTACATTTCTATTTAATCTAATTATTATTCATCTTATTATTCATTAATATATCTTTATTTTTCTATGTTTATAACTAACTTTATAGTTTTTAACGATTATATTATTATTATTATTATTATTATTATTATTATTATTATTATTATTATTATTATTATATAATATTTCTTAATTTCTTATTTTTAAAATTAATTAAATAAGTTAATAAATTTAAATAATAGATTATTATTTTTTCTTCAGATTCTAAGTTTCAAAATTTATTTATTATTGTATTATAACATTTTATATTGTCTGCAAAAGTTCTCAATTAATCTATTTACACAAAATCTCTTTTTGTGAACATCTCTTTTTGTGAACACCTTTTTTTGTGTGTGAGATATTTATTTAGAAGTTAATCATATTTTATTATATTCTTATCTAATTTATTTTGATATTTGTTTTATAATATTTCAACTATATTTTTTGTTTTTAAAATATATCAAGTAATTAAATATTTATTTAACTTACTTTATAATTTTAATGGCTTATATTGTTACTCTAAAATATTTTTAAGTTTTTTATTTTAAAATTTTATCTTATAAATATATAAATTTAAAATGTTTTCTGGTAAATCTTTTTTTCTGGTTTTAAGTTTTGAGGTTTATTTAGCATTATACTATAATATTTTATATTTTGGTTTTAATTTTCTTATTTGCTTTTTTTTATTAGTAAATAGTTATTTAGAATTTATTTTATATTTATGAGAAGTGTTAACTTTTGTATTGAGATTAAAAAATGAATTCCTAGTAAGTAATGTAAGGTAAAAAAAAATATTAAACTTATTTTTAAATGTATGTTTCTTTGTTTATAAAATATAACATAAGGACCATGTGGTGGAGTGGGTTGGGCTAGGTATCAATATTAAACATCGTGGGTTCAAATTCCTTGTCCCACAAAAATTATTTTTAGCTCCTGAACCTTTGTGTAATTTAATTATAATAATAAATGTGTAAATATTGAAACAACGTCAATAAAAAGGTAAAATCGCAAAACAAAGCCAATTGAATTTGAACCCACAATGTATAGCACCAATTGCTAACAAGGTATGAATCAAGCCATTTAACCAAGTACTATTTGATGTTAATTTTTTCAAATAATATATAATAATACATTTGTGAGATCACAATTACTCTTAACTTAAGTTGCACCGACCCGAATATGGACTCGGGACACGACACAACTATATGATGTTAATTTTTCTAAATAACATATAATTGTACGTTTGTGTGATCACAAGTACTCTTAACCTAAGTTGCACCGACACGGATACGGACTCGGGACACGATACGGACTCGAGGACACGCTTATTTTTAAAAATATAGGACACGACACGGCTCAGACACATTTATAATATAAATAATTATTAATATATTTTATTTCCTATAAATATTCAATTGTAATAATTTTTATTTTTAATTAATCATCTAGAATAATTACAAACTCATTCACAATAATTGAAAAATCTCAATTAAAATGAAAAATGATAATAATTAAAAAACTGCAAAAAAAATTAAATTTATGAAAAAAAATAAAAAAAATTGAAAAAACATGTTGGGGCCATGTCCGGGCCGTGTCCCAGTATGTCGCGTCGTGTCCCGCTGTGTTCGAGTCGTGTCCCCTGTCAAAAACTCAAAAAAATAAAATAAAATAGGACATGCGTTCGACAAATGTCGAAGGCATGTCGGGCGCATGTCTGCGTCCACGGAGTGTCCAACTCGCCCTCGGGGTCAAAAATGGAGTGTTCGTGCATCATAGCTATTAACCTAAGTTACACCGATACGGATACGGACTCGGGACACGACACGAGGACATGCTTATTTTTAAAAATATAGGACATGACACATCTCACACACGTTTATAATATAAATAATTATTAATATATTTTATTTTCTACAAATATTACATTGTAATAATTTTAATTTTCAATGAATCATCTAAAATAATTACAAACTCATTCATAATAATTAATAAAACCCCAAGTAAAATGAAAAATGATAATAATTTAAAAACTAAAACTAAAAATATTTTCTTGAATTTTTTTTTTGAAAAAACGTGTCAGGGACGTGTCCGTGTGTTGCGTAGTGTCCCAGGCGTGTCCGAGCCATGTCCCCTATCAAAAATTTAAAAATAAAAATAGGACACGCGTCTGACACGTGTCGAATGTGTGTCGAGGGCGTATCCGCGTTCACGGAGTGTCCGACTCGCCTTTGGAATCAAAAATGTATTAAAGAAACTTTAAATAACTATTTAGTAAATTATAATAAACAAAAAAAAATAAATAATAAATAAATAAAAATAAAATTATAAAAGTTATAATATAATATTAAACAAAATTCAAAACTTGAATTCATAAATAATATATAACACAATATTTTAATATTTTATATAATTATTTAATAAAATTGAAAACAGAAAAATAAAAAATAATATGAAATAGCAATATAATTCATTTGAATTTTATAAAATATGTTAAATAAATATTTAATCATGAATAATTAATATATTTAAGAATAATAAACATGACTTATATTTTATTAATTATTATAAACTAAATCTCAAAATAATTTAAAACTAGTTAAAATAATAAATTGTGATTAACTTCAGGATAATTATGATATATTATATTAATTTTTTGTTATTTCTTTTAAATAATTCTTTAAGATAGTTTAATTTAATTTACATAATTTAATATAATATTCTCAAAATCTGATTGTTTTGTACTTTTCATGAACTAAAAATACTTATTTAATCTTCAAGTTTATTAACTATCTATTCTAGATTTAATTATAATTTTATATATTTTATTTCTTA